>WEIV01009519.1:6629-24311 GCA_013390005.1 Calyptomena viridis
TATCGAGGAAGGTTAAAAATGTAAGATGAACCATTTTTGCTGCTCTGATTTCATAATTTTGATCTCTTCATCAGATCCACTCCACAGATCCTAAATATTTTTCTGCAAAGATATGACCAAGGCAGATACAACTGTCTACCTATCCTTACTCTAAGTTTGAGTATAGCTCTTTGAGGTCTTTATTCTACAGAGAGTTCATTTAGAGTGCTATGCTTTTCTAATTGTCTTATCATAGAATCACAGTGTCATAGAATNGTGACTCTGTTTCGTAGGCAAGGCAGAAAAAAAAGGAGTATAATTAGAGAGTGACTCCATATTCTGCTGTGGGCAGAGACACCTTTAACTAAAAGAGAATGCTCAGAGCTCCATCCAGCCTGGCCTTGAACACTCCCAGGGATGGGACATCCACAACTTCTCTTGGCAACTTGTTTTAGTGCCTCAACACCCTGACATTTTTTTTTTTTCCCTAACATCTAATCCAAACCTCCTCTTTCAGTTTGAAGCATTCCCTCTTGTCCTGTCACTATATGCCCTTGTAAAAAGTCTCTGTCCATCTGTCTTATAGGCTCCCTTGCAATTAGGTCAAAGGCTCAAAGCCTTCACTCTTCACTCTTTCAGGCTGAACAATCCCAATTTTCTTATCTAGAAAGTGGCTACATTCTTCCAGTCTCAGCAAGTTGGTTTACCTTAAAGAACCAGAAGAAATAATTCCCTTGTTTTTTTCCCGGGGGGGGACATGGAAGCTATTTTTCTGCATTGCATTCTCACTCCTGCTCTGAGCACAGATTGTGGCACAGTTTGATGCTTCTACATTGTTAAATTCCAAGATGTATTCTGCTGCTTAAGCCCCTTTAAGCTATGGGAATATGGGGGTTATGTTGCTACACTGAGTTTGGATAAGTAAAGTGGCACATCATAACTGTGGAGGTTTAAAAGATCTAGTTGCTGTTTTTCAGATAAAATCAGAGCTTGGCTGCATACATACTCCTGCCTTGCTACATCTCTGGGAAGCAGGAACAAAAAGGACCAACTTGCACCTCTTCCTAAGAAGTCCACTGTGCTTGTGCAAATGGACTCTGAACTCGGGTAGGAAATAGTGCTGCTATTCCTGCTTCCCAAATAAAGTCAGAGGAATGACCATTCTGCTCTGTCTTTTAACCAGCTTAGTTTAAAACAAAGCACAACAGAAGAGGCATTGGTGCAGAGAGGAATCCTTTTCCACCGGGTAAGGAAAACAACTGCTTCTCAGCTATGACTAGCACACACACATCCACCCTCTGCTCCAGTGATACTTAAACATAAGAAATTCAAATACAATCATCAGTCTCAGATTTGTCCCTTGCCATCCTATGAAAACTCAAGCCTGCAATCAGGTGGGCTTCAGTCAGAACAGTAGGGAGCAACAGAGGCAGTGCTGAGAGGCAGTGCCTATGGCAGAATCCCACTTGACAGGACCCACCACCCAGGAACAACTTGGAGGCTAAATTCACATAACCAAAGCTTAAAAATCAAAGTCCAAAATAAGCCCAAATCAAATCTACAATGTAGACATAGCCAAAATGGTACCTTTTACACATACTACAATTAGAGGTATAGTGACTTTACCATAATAAAGTGAAAGCTGACTCTTGAGAGAAGTATCTTGAGTACCTTAAAGGTAGCACGGATTTTCAGAACACAAATAACAGATCTGAACAGCTATGCAGATTCCAGGTGTTGTCACGTAATTACAAATACAGACATGCTCAGTAAACATTCCACATTTCCCAGCAATATTGATGCATCAGTTTAACAGTAGAAAAATAAAATAAATTCTTAAGAGTTTCTGCATCTGCATTATATAAGCAATAAAGTTTTTGAGAAGCAGTTAAATTGTCCCAAATGTACAGAAAAATTGAGCAGATTTCCCACAGAAGTTGAGGCTTCTACTTGAAAGCCTGCTACTCAGTATTACTCATCTTGTCCTTTGTAGCCAGAGGAGTTTATTTTTTGAACTGGGAATATACACATGTACGAACATACATGCATTCACACACAGAGAGTACTTTTTTCTCCTTGAGGCGTTAAATCTCAAACCAGCTTCGCAGATTTGAGAAATAAAGTAACTACCATAAAAATTGTATCTGTTTAGGTAAATGGCCAAAGTAAGAATTTGCTGTTCAGAAATCCTTTCTTTTCTATAAATCACAGGACTTGTCAACCATGACATGAGAAAGTTTTATGCTGTTCTGTCTTGGGACTCTCTAAAGACTGTAGGCATTCAACAATAATACAACACTGACTCACTGAAACAGGAAGAAGAAGCTTTTAAAAATACTGTGTTTTGTAACTGGAATGTGGCTGCTGTTTCAAGACAGAAATATTCATTACTGTTTGTAGTCCACATTTCAATCTGTGAGGCATCAAGACTCAAAGGTATTTGTACTTGTGAAGTACAGACACAGAGAAATAGACTTGCATTTAGTGCTGCTTGAAAAACTATGATTTAGAGGCATTGATATCATTCAGGTCTGTTGAACTCTTCAGAACCAGATCATTTAATGGTGCATTAGATGTAGAGGTTGTTACTATATAGCAAGTTACAATCTACTTTGTCTGAATAAAAATTTTAAAAGCACACAAAAGAAAGCCAGAAAAATAATTCATTGGAAGCTGATCTACCAAGAAACTAAAGAGGTAATGCAAATCAAATTCTGCTGAATATTATATGGACAGAGATAGTCAAGATAAAAGAATGAAAAAAAAAAGTAATGGGAGTTGAATATCCTGGGTTTGGCTGGGGTAGGGTTAATTTTCTTTATAGTAGCTGATTTAGGCTATGTTTTGGATTTGTGTTGGAAACAGTGTTGATAATTCAAGCATGTTTTTGTTATTGCTGAGCAGCACTTACATGGAGTCAGAGCATTTTCTTCTCACCTCATCCCATCAGTGAGGAGGCTGGAGATGTACAAGGAGTTGGGAGGGGACATAGTCATGACAGCTGCTTCCAACTGACCCGTGGAATATTCCACATCATATGGTGTCATGCTTAGCATATCAAGCTGGCAAGAAGAAGAAGGAAGGGGAGACACATTCAAAGTGATGGCATTTTGTCTTCCCAAGTAACCACTGCACAGGATGGGGCCCTGCTTTCCTGGGAATGGCTGAACCTGCCTGCCCATGAAAAATGGTGATTGAATTCTTTGTCTTGCTTTGCTCATGTGTGTGGTTTTTGCTTTACCTACTAAACTGGCTTTATCTCAACCTGTGAGTTTTCTCACTTTTGCCCTTTTGATCCTCTCCCCCATCCCACCACAGGGCAGCTGAATGAACAGCTCCATGATACCTAGTTGTCAGCTGGGGTCAAACCATTACATTGAATTATTCTTAAATTACTAGTAGTTTTTTGCTGTAGCATATATCAGACTGGGATATATCAAACTCCATTGCTGAACTTATGAAGTTCTGGTTTTGTTTATTGCATTCAGAAGATGGACATGTCCTCTCTTTCCCTAAAAAAGAGATAAAATACAATAATAAGCCTGTAGATGTTACTGCCCACTACACACTACAATTTGGCTTAGCATAAAGTCAATACAAAGCATATTTCAATATTCCGTTTGTGGTTAAAAAGACAGTCTTAACAATATGACTTTTCATATTCAAAGACTTATAATTCACCTTGTTTCATACTCCTCCTCTCTTAGGCAGCTACCTCATTTTTCTGATGAAAGTCAAGGGAGGCACGCAGAAGTGTTTTCTTACCTGTGGAAGGATTTTTCTTTTATGATGTTATGGAAGGAAGTTCAGATCTTCAGAAGTAAAAAAACATTTTAACAAAACTTTTGTATCTTCCTTTGCAAAGTTTACCATTTACTTTGTATTTTCCTATCAACTTTGAGAAACAGTATAATGTGAAGTTTTCTCTCTCAACACTCACATCCTTATTATATTCCTTAGTGTATGTTGGTATGTAATATGCATCTGTAAATGCACATTTTATTTACATCAGATTTTTCATTATTTTTGAGCTACTTTCTTCACCATATGTACATGTTTTTGTGGTTTATAACAGCTAATTCTTTCAACAATCCTAAAATCACAGGACCTTTCTCTACAGTTGTCTCTGCACATATAAATCATTCAGGTTTTGCATTTCCTTTTCAGTAATGTGTTGGGCAGAGATTTCGGGTGGGGAGTGGTTGAGAAAATGTTTCAGTCCAACATTATTTCTTATTGGTGCACATAAAGCTTTTGAAGTAGGAAGATAACAGAAATCCTGACAAGCTTAACTATGAGTTTATTAAATTAGATATGAAACTTGACATTCTGCACTAGGTAGAGGAAGCATGTCCCTCTGAAAAATAGTGATGTCCAACTATCTGCCAAGACCTGGCCACTGAGAGTAATTTCTAGATTAAATAATAGTAGGCTTTTTTTCTAAAGCAAATTGCTACTCTGCAATCTGATCTTAATTGGGAAAGTAAATTTAAATATTTCTCTCCTGAGATGGAACTCAGGCTACTCACATATTCTGGAATACAAAAGTAGAATATTAACTGTGGAAGTTGTTTCCCATCAAACCTTCCCATATGCCAGAGACCCATTACAACTTGCTATGACCATCACCAGGTAAGACAGACTGCCTAGAATAAGTGTAGCGGGTTTTACTCAAGTGATTTACAGCAAGGTTTATGGGAAATGATTTTCTACTATAATCATCCTAGAATGAGTCTTCTGACGAACAATAGCTCTTCTACTCAGCAGTATTATCTCTAGATATCTCATCTACTTCACAAAGAGACCACAAGGCTTGTACAGCAAACAATGCATAGAAGTACTTCAACTGTGAAAGAAAAATTACTGAGAAATATTCACCAAGACCAGCTGAAAATTAGGTGACTTCTTGAAGTCTTCTGTATTTACAGTAAACAAGATTTTGGGCATATCTTGCCACACTATACATATAAATAACCACTACTTTCAGAAGAAATGTTTTTGTCTCTCCTTCCCTTTTTTTCCCCCCTAACGTAACTCTCTTACCAGAGAATCGTTCTTATTCGGTGAAATTGTTATGTAACCACACTAAATGCAATTTCAGTTTCCCAAAGATACGAAATCCAAAACCTAACTATATTTTAAATAGTTAATATTATTAATTATTTCATCACTTTACACAGATGTAAAAATAACCTGCAATTACTTGTTTATCAAACACAGATGGATTTCTTAGAAACAGAAAGAAATTTTTTCTCGGTTACTTTAGAGAAAAGTCACCATAGAAAAAGGTGGAAGGGAGAAAAATCAGGTAAATTTTCTGACAAAAGATGAATGTGGAGATAAGAAGAAGTGTTTAGCAAAAATAACACACTCAAAGGACTGAAAGAAACATTAATGTAATAATGTCATTCCAAGTGAAAAAACATATGTTAGTAATGTAAGTGTACATTAAAGCATCTCTTTGTTTTAAATAAAGAGCAGGAAAGGCTTTAATTCTTAAAATACTATAAAAAATTTTGAATCTTGAGAAAAAATTCTGTAAAGTTATGCAAAATCTTCGGCAGACATAGAGGCATGCAATTATGAGACAAACTTCAAACTGTAAATGTTTGATAATATTTTTTCCCATCGTTTGACATCAACTGGAGAATTTTCCTACAAAAGCCAATCATAATTGCACCCTTCAGCTGTTTTGAGAATTTCAATTCTTGTTTGTATTTACAATGGCATAATGTAAATATTTTTAAATAACAAATAAAAATTTTTTAAAAAGACTGAAACTCCCATCATATTCAAGAATCCTCTCAGGGTGATTCGATGTCTATCCATTTACCTCTTAATCTATCATTTGGAATCTATCACCAGATCTCTAGTGGCCAGGATTCCATTACAACACTCTTCAGAAACCATCCATGCTATCCATAGCTGTTTATTGTTTGAACATTATGCTTTAAATACTTCCAACAGAGAAGCTGAGAAGTGAGTTGAAACAGGAGTTAAACTCTTGAGGTTTTAGCCAATGCAGGACACAGCACCCTACCAGAGCCCATTTGTACAGAGCATGGATAACGTGACATTGGCCATCACATGTATGAACTATCTGACTCCTCCTTGCCTTGTTACCGGCCCACTACATCTCAAAAATTGCGACTTCATTTAACTGTCTTGAAATTCCAATAATTTTGACACTTAGAACCAGCAAGCAATGCTTTAATTCCAAAAGAGAATTTAACCTATATTGGGTAATATAATCAAAACTAACTGATCTCTTTTTACGTGCATTAAAAGGCTGTGTTAATATTACACTTGGGGCTATTATAAATGTCTTACATTGCGCACATTTAGGATACATCAAAGTTTTATCACAGTCATTATAAAAATGTCACTTGAAACTATTTTTACACTAATAAGATGGTCTTCAATTGAATAAATTGCAGTTACAGACTGATTACCAGCATTACAACTTACATTTAGTTCACAGGTTAGTACAGTGATGGATAACATGCGGGGGAAAAAAATTAATGTCTGATTCAACTTTACACTTTGTCACTAACCAGGTTGATTTAAGTCATAAGTAAAAGTTGAAATGTCAAATCTACTTGGAAGAGATAAGGTAATACATATTCCACTTACTTCTGAAGTGCACAACCAACAACATAGTATTATTTATGCAGATAAGATAACACATTCTCTTAGCCTACACTGCAACATATTTGGTCTTAAATTAGCCAGTAAATCACTACCACAGAAGCCACTAACAATCATAAAGCCTTTTGAGTTTTACAAGGTGTTCATAATGGGCCATTCCATATGATTTACATGAAAAACATGACTTAGATCTTCAAATGTAACTAATCTGTGGATGTGAGGCTTGCTGTGTGACCTCTTGATATCTTTGGGATGGTATCTAAAACTAAACTCTTAATATTAGTCTGACAAATGCAGTGATAAAACACAACACTCACAGAGTTTCTATTAAAAATATATTCACTTTTGGTGAATAGACTTATACAGAAATGCTATATTTTTAAATGGAACTTAAAGAATTTTCAATACTAAATAGGATTAAATTCACCCAAAAGTACTTTAAAACAGGCATAAGCAGCTGTAATCACCAGTTACCCAGACCTCGTGAGACATAGTTCTTCAAGAGATAGAACTTGTTAACTAAAATGCTATCCATTGAATTACAATTGACGAAAGTCCCTGCCTTTAATAAGTGCATGTTAATTGGTGTATTTCAACTGTTGAAGTGCTCAGGAAACATAATGCTACTTTAACTGAATTGTGCTAAGAAGGTTTTTAGAGAGGGCTTTCCTTCTGTGCAGTTGTTCAGTAATGGAAACATTGACATTAGCTAAAATTTTCTTAACTTCCTTCAGGATGATGCATTTCTCTGATGCAAGAAAACAAATAACAAACTGCTTTACACTTTTAGCTGCCTCTCATCCAGTTAACACTCAGTTGTGTCATTTTTTCTTGGTTTTTTACAACTTTTTTCTATCATTGCTGCTCAAAGCAACTAATGGGCAGGTGTTATGGTTTGTTTTGAGGAAAACATTTTTCCACTTTTGTTTGTGGGCGGGGCGGTGTGCCTGCCCAAGCGGGGCCGAGGCCCCTGTCCCACAGCAGCCCCGGGGCTTCCTGCCTGCCACGGTGCCTCGGACCAGGGCCGACCCCGGTTTGTACAGAGCATGGATAACGTGACATTGGCCATCACGTGTATGAACTGACTATCTGACTCCTCCTTGCCTCGGCATGGGGAGGCCCCTGCTCCCGGAGCCTCCTGCCTGCCGTGGTGCCTCGGATCGGGGTGCGGTTTTCGCGGTCCCCTCTTCCCCCCCCCACCACCCTGCCCACCGAGGCCCTGGGGTGTCCTGGTTGTGGTGGGCTCCCGGCACTGGGGGGATATGGCTCTGGGCCCAGTACCTGTCCCGGGCAGCGTGGGCCTGCAGGGTGCCTGCGCCCGGTGCCCCCCATGGCTGGGGCGGTCAGGGGGTCCCGGTGGGGGCTGGGGGGAGGACGGGCACCATGTTTGGCTGAGCCACGTGGTGGAGGTGGGGAAGGTTTTCCCGCGGCTCAGGACCGGAAGTAAGCGGGGGGCGAAGATGAACCAACGGGGACACAAGGCTGCGCCCTCCTGGGGTGGAAGAGAGTGGAAAAAGGACATCACACAGGCGTGGGACGCGAGGATTTCTGGGCCAGGACAAAGAGATATAAAAGCAGCAAAGCCCAGATGCCATTCTCTCTTTCAGCCGGGCAAGGTTCCTGAGAGGGTGACTGTTGCAGCTCGGATCCTTTCCCTCTGCACCACATGCTTTGGGTTTGACTAAGACGATTATTCCAATTTTTTTTTGTTTGTTTGATAAGGGTGTTCTTAAAATATATTTTGTTCTCTGTTTTAATAAAAGTTTTTATCTATCTTTATACTTAAACGAGTCTCGAAAATTTGATATTGAATTCATCTGAATTCACTTCAACTGTCCTTTTAAACAAGGACAGCAGGTTGTTTTAAACAAAAAGGGATAGTGAGCTTACTGTTCAGATTTTTCCAGTCACCTTCTCTCCACAGCTACAGCCAGTTCACATTTCTCAAGGGCAAGTGCTGAAGTTCTAGTCAAGTCTATTCATTAGCTACCAAAGTGCAGATCTAAGGTGACAAAAACCCAGCAGACGCGCTCATTATAAACTAAATTACTATACTTCAGTCACTTACAAAAGGAGATAATTAGAGAAATAAAAATTACTTTCTTTTTTTTTATGTAGAAGAACTTGGAGTTATGATTGTGCTGAACCAACTTTAAAGGTGTTCAGAAAAAATAAATTAAGGAAAATAAATTAAAAGTTAAAATCCTATGCTTAGTACTTTGACACCTACTTCCTGTAATGACCTTAGAGAAACAAATATGAATGAAAAAGAGAAAAAAAAGCCCAGTTAACAGAAGATAATTTCAAGACAACTAAGAAAGGAGTCAATTATAAAACTTGCAGTTAGTAGATCCAGAATTTTCTGCTACAAGTTCAATAAAGAAAAAAAAGTCAAATGTATGAAACTGAAAACAGTCTACAACATTTACCTTTTTAGGGCTGCATCAAACATATTACACTGGGAAAACGTTATTCCTGAAAACACAAGCATTTCTAATACAGCCTACATTTCTTCTTGAGGGTCAAAGGGGAGTCACAGTAGAAGGTAAACTAACCTAAATTGTTGTGACTGCAAGGAAAATGTTTCAGTATTATTTCATTTTCTTGCACTACAAAAGTACTTTAATCATGTTCTTCTGACATCATCTTGAAAATTATTCCAAATTCTACCATTTATATGGGAGTGATTCTGCTGTACTTTAGTAAACAAGGACAGGATGAGAAACAGCAATAGAAAGCGATATCTTGATTCAAAAGAAAAGAAAAAAAATGTCTGTGGTAAGAGTGGCTGGGCTATGAGCTGATGAACTGCTTTCATCAATACTTATTTCAGAGACAGTAATTAGTAATTAGAAGGAATGGAGATTCACCTTGCAACAATTGCCTAAGTGTCTTTCTCTGCTGTAGAAGGAATTTGGGGCCAAATGCCAGAAGTCAAGCAGGCAAGGCAGAAGGCCAGCTTGACTGAGCAAGGATCTTCTCTTGGAAATGAGGCAAAAAAGGAAGGTGCATGCCCAGTGGAAGCAAGGTCAGGTGACATGGGAAGAACTCAAAGATGCTGCTTGGTACTGTGGGGACAAAATTTGTGTGGCCAAAGCTTACACTGGAGTTGCAGCTACCAGACATGTGGGGGAAGATAAAAAGAGGGTTTTTTTCCAAATATATTAATGTCAATGGGCAGTATAGAAATATCATTGGCCTGTAACAGGATGAGGATGGTTGCCTCACAAACAGGGACAGGGACATCGACAAGGCAGAACTGTTTAACACTTTCTTGGCCTCTGTCTTCAACATGGATGATGAACCAACAGGGTCTAAGTGCCCTGAGCTGGAGGACCACAACTGAGAGAATGACCAATTCCCAGTCAACCCTGAACTTGTGTGGCATCTGCTGTTCCAGCTGGATCCCTACAAATCTAAGGGGTCTGATGGGATTCATCCCAGAATCCTCAAAGATCTGCTGATGTAATCACAAAACCTCTCTCAATGATTTTTGAGCAGTCTTGGGAATCCAGAAAGGTCCCGGCTGACTGGAAGCTGGGAACATTGTCCCAGTTTTCAAGAAGGGCAAGACGGAGGATCCCAGAAACTTCAGGCCTGTCAGTCTCACTTCAGTGCCTAGTAACATTATGGAGAAGATTACTTTGGGAAGTATTGAAAAACACCTGAAAGACAATGGAGTCATCATTGTCATCATGGAGTCATCATGGAGACATTCCTTCATGAGAGGAATGTCCAGCTTAGCAAACTTGATTTCCTTCTATGAAATATAACCCACCTAGTTGATCAAGGGAAGCCAGTTGATGTAATCTTTTTGGATTTCATTGAAGCTTTTGATAGCTCACAGAATCCTGCTGGACAAGATGTCCAGCACACAGCTGGATAAACACATCATGTGGTGGGTGAGCAATTAGTTCACGGGTCAAGCACAGACGGTGCTTGAATATTGAATGGGGTGACATCAGACTGGTTACCTGTTGTGGTATTGTGGTTTTAAGTTTGTCGGCCTTTTCATAATGGTTTGTTTCACCCCATTCTGTAATGGTACATTCTGTTAAAGGTATACACCCCTTATTATGTAAATCTCCAAGACTCACCTCAGTTCCAGCCCTCTTCCAGCCTCTCCCCCTATCAATCACCTAAAACACACCTCCTGTTCCAGCATATTCCCTGCCAATCAATAAATCCCTCCTAGGAGCCCTCCTAATACTCAGCAAGTCATAGGCACGTGTGACCTTCCCTATCCCTCCCCTTACTCCTATTGGTTGCCTATGCTTCTCTATCCTTCCCTAGCCCTTCCCATCCCAGTCTCCCATTGGCCCGTGCCCAGGTTACCACCCCTGGTTAAAAGTGCCTGCAGCCCTTTGTTCTGGGCCTTTCTGGGTTTTCCCCTTCTGAGTTCACTAGAAACTTCTGAGGCTGCTGTCTCAGAATTCTGGAAGAAACGGACTGAGTCACCCAGAGAGGACTTCCTGCCTCCTTTATCCACTGATAACGAGTGAGTGATCTACTTTCCCGGGACAGATCCTGTCTCGAATCCCCTAACGCCCTGGCCGTTGCCGTAGGGAGTTAGCTGGCTGTAAGGGACTTCGGCAGCGCCCAGGGAACGCATTAACCTGTCACTAGTGGGGTTCCATCTAGGCCCTGTGTTGTTCAACATCTTCATAAATGACTTGGACACAGGACTGGAAGGGATATTAAGCATGTTTGCAGATGACACAAAACTTGGAGGAGCTGTTGAGTCCCTCAAAGATGAAAGGCTCTGCAGAGAGACCTCAAAAAATTAGAGGACTGAGCAATCACCAACCGTATGAAGTCCAATAAGGGAAAGTGATGGATTCTGCACATGGGGTGGGGCAAACCCAAATATACATACAGACTGGGGAATGAGATGCTGGAAAGCAGCACCATGGAAAGGGACCTGGGGGTCCTGGTCAATGGCAAGTTGAATATGAGTCAGCAGTGCCCTGGCAGCCAAGAGGGACAACCCAGAGGGTGGTTGGGTACTGGAACAGGATTCCCAGGGAAGTGGTCAAGTACCAAGTCTGACAGAGTTCAAGAAGTGTTTGGATGACATTCTTAGGCACATAGTGTGACTGTTGGGGATGGTCCTGTGCAGGGCTAAGGGTTGGACTTGATGATCCTTGTGGGTCCCTTCCAACTCAGCATATTTTGTGATTCTGTGAACATGTTCTAGACTGGAGAGGGTAAGGGGAGGGGAAGGGGGAGGAGAGGGAGGAGGGAAAAGAAGAGGGGAAGAGAACAGAGGAACAGCAAGAATTATTTTCTGGATTGTATGATGCTTAACTCCTGGGTACATACAAAATATGACAATATGATGGTTTCAGGAGCTACAAACCTCCCATTTACTGCCAAGAGAATACTGTAATATTCCTAAAACATACCAGAGACTCAGGGATAATAAATACATATATATAAATTAAAGGAAATGGTTGTTTCAGAGGTTTGCGGCTGGATGGTTACTATAAATAGACATCCACACACGCAATGACTGGTGTCCCTTATGTGGCATATGTGAGTGAACCCAAGCTATACTTAGTCTTTATGTAGGTCTGCAAAAATAACCATAAAGTTATGCTTCTGCCTAGGAGATTTGTCTCCAGTGTTGCCAGAGGTCTGTACTAAGCAAAAATACACTTTTTTTTCCTTTATCCTAAAAGCTAACAGTAATACAAGGGCTCTTCAGCCTGCTAGTGGTATCAGACCACTAGCAAACCAATGGCTCCCAGTATCACTACCTCGATGCTCTTTCACTCCACATCTATATGTGCACGTTGTCTGTGGCAAGTATTCAGTGATTTACAGATATCTGCGTAAATCAACCATGAATCACAAGATACTTCTGCATGAACACCATAAAATCAGGAATATTTGAAAAGGAAAAAGAACAAGAAAAAATGTCAACATCAGCCACCATACCATCTCAGACCAGCATTGCTCCATTAGATATGGGAGTCAAGAAAGCAGGGTTGCCTGTTGACTTTATCAAGGGTCTTGCACACATTGGAAACAGTTTCAACATTAACAAGCACGCTAATCTGCCTAAATCAAATAGGCAATTACCCTGCTAATTCCATGAATTTTGAGGCAAGTATAATTTGCTAGTTAGACATTAATAAACCTATTTCATGGATCTTACCACTATCTGATAAAGAAGCTTTTTTTTACTATCTCTTTAATGTTATTAAATAGAGTAAACTCGTATTTGGTTAAATAGGCTTCACAAGTGCTAATCTTAGCCTAGAGCACTTTAATGGATTGACTCTTCCTTAGTAGTGCTATATAAATATTTATAAAGACTTCACACAAAGAATAAATCTGACATAGGGCTTTAAAAGACTTCTCAACATATGCAGAACCCAGAGAAAGAGAAGATTTTGTAAAGACAATGAAGCTCTCAGCCCTCAAAAAAACCCCTCTTAAGTCCTGGAAGACTGGTAATAGCACACAAACATATGTCTGAATGTGCATACAAGAGTCACATCAGGGCCATGCTACCAGTATTCCAACAGTGATATCTTATGCTCACAGGCTGTCTTATGAGTACTAGATTTTCTTCCTACCTGGCCCATCTGCTTTTCTTGATAGACAGTTTTTTCCAAGCTCCTAACAAAGCAAAAGTGATTATGCCGTTTTTCTGACTTGTTTTTGAATAGAGAAGAACCAGCACTGAAAGCCTACACGGAAGCCAAACACACAGTCCATTCTCCCTTCAAAAAAAAAAAAAAAGAGTCTTCTCCAATAGAAATCACATCAGAATAGCAACTATTTCTTTGAACAGTGTGGAAGAAAAAGCATGAAATCTTGGTTCCACTGATAATATAGTTTCTAGCCACTGCACTACAGGCATGATTTTACTACAGATACAATGGGGTGATCCTTCAGTCTAGGACCAGAAGTCCAGTCATGGTGATAAGCCAATTACTTGTTTTATTCTCACGACAGCAAGTTTCCAATAACTAAAACTATTCCAACATGCTAATATTGTAGATGAAAAAATGACACACCAGCAATTTAAGCTCTTCTCCACCTTGAGATTAAGTAGCTACAATTTTTGATTTATATGGCATATTAGTATTTGATTCATCTAGTTCTTTATAAGAGCATAAGAAAATATCATAATTTCTGACACACGGAACAGATTTATCATGTATCCATCTAAACACTAGCCCTGAGAATGCAGACTTTTCATTGTTGTTATTAATACAAGGATTGGAAGAGACTACTCTCATCTTCAGGTAACTATAGTATAGGCAAAATCTTCAGCTGAACCTTTTCCCCACCTCATAAGCCAAAGAAAGATAACTTATTTTTCAAATTTTTAATAGCTGGTCTATCTACACACAACATTTCAGCAGTCCCTGACTGGAAACAAACTTTAACATCTATGAACCTTCTTTGGGATCAGTGGACAGTCTAGATTGAAACATAATGACTTCCCAGTTGTGAAAATGCAAAGAATATTAGGCTTGTGCCCTGTTCTCCCAGACCACACCAGCCCTCATGTTAACTATAACAGTATTACACAAGCTTTATAGGGCTTGAATTAGTGCATTTTAGGTTTAAGTAGAACTCCACAAATTTTCAGCAGTTCTAGTATGACACTGGCTCAGCCAGTTGGTTTTCCCTCCATTCTGGGCAGAAGGTGGAATATCAGGCTGTAAAGGACAAGACAACCATTGGCTCTGTATACAGCAGCTTTTACAAGCCAAACCATATTCCACTAGGGGTTTATCAAATCAAAAAATAGATTTCGCACTTGCCAAAATATGATCTCAAGAGGACAAAGCAAGTAAGTTCTCTACCAACAACATATCTATTCATTTCTGCTTCTGGGGGAGGTGGAGGAGAGAGTGGAGAGAGTAGAGCAAAAGAACACTTCACATAAACAACAGTTCTTCAGAAGTTCTCTTCAGAGAAACTGGTAAACATATGTGGCAGAAAAAGATCCAGACGCTATGTTGCTTTAAATCAAAGAGTTGTTGTGAAAAATAATATAACTACTTTCATGTTCAAACATAAATCAGGAAAATAAAATTCATTCTATCTTTTTCTTTCCTTACTTTGCAATTGTCAATGGCCTTGCAGCAACACTTCACAGAAAGTTAGGCATGTCCTTTACTGAAAAACCATGCACCATCTCGGCTTAGTACATGAGATCAGTTTAAAGATATTTTTCAACTCACAACGTGAATTATTTTCTAACCCTGTAATAATTCTGTATTATCAGAGATAAACAATAAAATTCAAAGTACTCCTCCCAGGATATTACCTGTATACCTGCTGCTGAAAATCTTGCCAATACAATATTTCTTTATATTAGAGAATGATTGGTTGTTTTGAAACTAGAATGACACATGCAGACATTTTAAAGAGTTCTGCTTTGGAATGACCATTTGTCATGGCACAGATGGCAGACTATTCCTTCAGAGTCTACTCAACAGATGGAAAAGTAGATTCATTGGGGTTTTTTCATATGAAAGAATTTTTGTGCCACACATACAGTGCTTCTGCATTCTCTGTTACAGCATTCCATCTTCCAAAATTGCACACAACAACTTATACTTGTTATTTAGAAGAAATAGCACTGTAGAGTCTTATTCAGACCATAAAGATATTAAAAAAAAAAAAAAATCAAATAAGAGGAAGGGAAAAAGCTAGGAGATATTATATGAAAACAAGATAGTTAAAAATTTGAGCACACTTGGGGTGAGGGATTAATATTATGGCCTTTAGACTTCTTTGGAACAATATGCAATACAAAAGAAAGCACAAAAATCCTGCCAAAATGCATGCAAAGTGAAAAAGTTCTCCAACAATAGTTCTAAGATTCAGCGAAAAAACATTTTATGCTTTATGTTCAACAATCCAATGGACTTGACCTGTGGCTAACTGCAAAATGTACAAGTGATATATCAAGAATACTAATTTTTTTACAGAATTATGTACAGTTACTTCCAGTTTGTGCTTGATGAACAGGAACATTCACTGCCTCTCCTACTCCATTCTTTTTCCTAGAGAGACTTCTATGGTTTTAGTACCTTCACCTTTCACTTTGAAACATTTAGTTCACATGTTCTGTGTGCTAATAATAATAATAATAGGCTGACTGCTTACTCATTTCTAAACACTTCACATGAATTTCCAATCACTGGTAATTAGGTAGTACCCGTACACCATAATGACACAGGCCTAGTGGAAAATAAGAAAAGCAATAAAAAGAGGAAAAGAATTAATATCATATAGATGCAAAACTTTACAGCGAGAGTCACAAGACACAGTCTGATGGCAAAAAAATGCAATAAAAACCACTGCAAAATGTAATGATAAAAGAAAACAATTCATGCACATACTCTAGAGTGGACACAACCCCTTGCTTACAAGAATTGTGACAGATAAACTTAGTCACATTTACATAATACCATTGGAGCAGGATCCTGACTCCACAGCGTGGCTTGCAATAGCTGTGAATTATTTCAATAAAACAGGTTTCTTTCTCATTTGTATGTTTTCTGTATGTATTCACACTAACAGTCCTTTCGATAAAACCCTCTAAAAAGTAATTAACTTTAATAGCTCTTCTACAGCTAAAGCTGCACAACTGGATGCCAAATATAAACAATCTTTCTATAGCAAAACTTAAATCTTCAAAAGAATTATACGAAAAAAATTACAGGTTCAGTTTTGCTTCTGGGGTAAAATGTGTATTTGTGACAAATGTATCAAATCTCCTAAAAACTACATCCATTGAAACTTCATATTTAGGCTGATTTGCTTTTCAAATCATATAGGCAGTACAGTTGTGTACAATCTTTAAACAAGTACAACCACAGAGAAATGCTGAGAGATTTAAGAGAAATAAAAGCATGATCAGCTAGCTTGTAATCTTCTTTTCTCTTATTCTCCTCCCTATAGCTGTATTAAATTGCCTGTTGAGAACAATAACATATTTGTGCTTTTATAGGTAGAATGATTTGTATTATGTAAAGATTTGGCTAACAGAGTAAAGATGCATTCAAACTGAGCAGGATTACATGCTGTTAATAATTTTTTGGATGCTCTAGGGGATCCATAATTCTGGAGGAATAGAGATTAACATTTGAATATATGCTTTGTAATACATCTCAAAGCAGACTTTTTTAATTTAGTTTTTGTCATTTTTCTAGAGCCACACTAACCAGAAATCAAATCATTGAAAGCATTGTGGAGAACAAAGTATATCACAATCAAGTTTTTATGCCCCACACCCCCACTTAAGAGTAAACAGAATATCTGTGTTTTCCCAACTCCTACATGATTCCAACAGCTTTCTTTAGAATGTCAGACTACCTGCAATATGTGATCAGGCTTGTAGTATTGTTCTATGCACACTGAATAAAAAGTGGAACTTGACAAGCAAAACATAACTTGTTCTGAGCAAAAGCTCAAACTACCTAGAAAGCTGCCTTTGCTGTGGGCTAGCTTCTGTTTCAGAAAGTACTGTTAGAATACATTATGTTAACAAAATTTAAAAAATACCTCAAATTCCAAAGAAATACCCCTCAAAATATGATAGTATTTTTTTGTTATTGAGTATAAACTTCAGCATAGACAGGACTCCCATTTTGCTGTTTTCATGAAACATGGAAATATTTTGGCCACCATTTGATAAATGAAATCCTCTGTAAACCATGTATGTCTTTTCATAATTTTTGAAACACTTAGTACTTCAGGACAGTCTTAAAGTGTATGACTCTCTAATAAATATTATATTCTTGGACAAACTCAACTGGAAAGCATACTATAGTGTTTCTTATTTAATAAATTACTTTTCTTAGCATTATAAGGTTCCCCTAGTAAGTACAGATTCACTGGACAAAATATACTTTTTGTGACCTTTGGTCCTTAGTTATAATTAGTTGTCTGGTTCCAGTTCCTTACAGTGTAAACAAGGACTGATAAACCCACATTGGCTGCATGTATTTATTACATTACTACCCAGCTGCCAGATGTCTAACCATTCTAATAAAAAACTTTTCTAAGGTTTATGTTTTA
>WEIV01009520.1:10922-21558 GCA_013390005.1 Calyptomena viridis
AATGTGAAAAGGCAGAGGGAGATTGCAGGGAATCCAGCATCTATCAGCTTGAAATTTTAACTAGTCAACACTCCTTGCTCTCCGCTGCTCCCCTCTACCTTGAGGTGCTTTTATTCAGTTGTTGTTGGTCCTTTAAAAGCAGAACTGATGCAGATTTTTCCTCTGATTTACTACAACTGGGAGACAAGTAGCATTAAATTTCTTTAAGATGTATATTTAAATTGAGACTCGTTCACCTTGTACCTTTACCTTTCTATCAATCCTTTTTTCAAAATGAGGATAATATTATAAGTTTTAAATTAGTTTGGAAGTCGCTTTTTTGCGTTACTGGTAATATGTTAGAGAAACTTATTTACTTCAGTGTAAATAAATGTTCCACCACAAATCTGTGGATTGCTGCTATGTGCATTTCTATCTCTTAATTTTTTCCCTGCTCCTTCTGCCTGGTTGGTTTTTTGGTTTTTGGGGGGGTTTGTTTTGATTTATTTTTCAGAGGTTCATGAGCTTTTTGCTATCTGCTCGACTTTTCTCCTTGACCTGGAGCATTAGTGCTTATTAAATACTTTGTGGTGAATTTAGACAAACAAATTAAGACCTTGTAATTCAAGATAGTTTAGCTCAGTAGCTGGCTCCACTTGTACAGCAGTTCACTACACTATAATATATAGACACTCTTGGCACTGGCAGACTGTTCGTCATCTGTATGACAGCAGGTCAACACTGCAAGCAAAACAGCACTTGGCTACTTGAATTCAAGAGTTTAATATTTTCCCTCCAATATGACTTGCAACGTGGTTCAAATATTCCAGACTATAATTTGTGAAATTGTGTATATTGTGGACACTGCTGTTCTCTTGTAACTATTTATTTTCTTTAAAGGATTTCAACATAGTTTACACTTGAAGGGTACTGGGACAAACCTAACTTGAGTCAAGCTGGAATTCTGAAAAGCTAAGCATTTCCTTCCTGGCTGCTGGCGAAAGATTTTGCTTTCAGGTAAGTCTGGAAATAAGCTGCTTTTGTATTTCATCTGCTTTAGGCTTTTAGTGATTGCAGAGTGGAATTTATCAGTAATAAAAATGTGATTATTTTATGTACTGAAGAACAAGCATTTTTGAGAGGTTTTACATGTTTCTTTGTGGGGAAGGGGGTGGAGGACAGCTATGTGTGTAGTTGTTAGCTGATTTTCTTGCCTGCATTTCCCAAGAGAAACCACACCTCATTGTATTCATTCACAGCACCCGTGTCTTTAAACATCCATTTATCCTTTACTCTGTCTTCTACCTTTAAACTAACCATTGTGCTCTTGGAGGACGGTGGGTTTTTTTCACAGTGGGAGTAGTTGTCATTCATCTGGATCTCAAATGGAAGTGCAAAGGTTCAGTTAATGGTCCTGTGCACTGCAACCTTAATTGCTTGGAGGTACCGTTTGAGGAAGTGTGGTGCCCTGAGGACACTATGTCCTTAACTGGATAGGAAAATTGAGTTCTTAGCATGAAATGGTTTCTGTCCAAGAAACATATTCAGGTCTTGCTTGAATAAGAACACCAAATACTCCATGTTTCTCACTGTGCCTCTACTCTCGCTTACTCTATAGATACATGAAATGGCAGTCAGAAATAGGTATGTTGTGGCATCTTAAAATGTTATCAAGTAAGTCTAAAAAAGGTGTATTTACTGGCTTCAGCAAAAACTTTACCTGATAAAATTCCATTATGGACAGGAAAATAAGGTCTATTTTAAATAAAGTCTATTCTATTCCATTATGGTCAGAATTTCTGAGCTTTGGTACTGAATTACAATGCAGAATCGTACTCCATACTTACGTGCAATAAGTGTATTTTAAAGCTGGATCAAATAACTTGAAGAGAGAAGAGCTTGTGACAGTGTGGAGAAGTGCAATCAATGTGAATTAACTTATTTAGCATTTCTAGTATAGAGACATGGGGTATGGTGGTAGCATTTCATCATTAAAGAACAAAAGATGTTGACAATATGCAGTTGTTTAATATTTTCCAGATTATCAGAGATGACAATTTGAAGAATAATCTTTCCGATATGAACAAAGTAAAAACATCATCTGAAAAAAGGTAAATTTAAAACTATAGTGATGTCTCAAGATCAAGCTGTTTGAGGTTTGTGAAAAAAGTCTTTATCTTAATAATAAGATAAATAAAATATAGGAAACTGAGACTACTGTAGGAGAAACTTGCATTATTATGGATCTCTAGTAAGGATGTGTAAGTTGATGTCCTGAAGTACTGAAGGAATCAATATCAACTAGCACAAAGTAACTTCACATTTAATAACTAACTTTTTAAATTTAAATTTTTATTTAATGTTAGATATGTTAAAATATAAAATATTTTAATAATTTTGTGCACATATTGGCAAAACATAAAATTATCTCAGCTGAAGGAATTAAAGGACTAATTCATAAAAATATGTAAGAAGCCGTGAATTTTTCATAAGATGTGTGTCATTCTGCAATAGTCCTGCAATCCAAAACATATCTAGAACAAACAAGAGTGAGACTGCAGAAGATGTTGAGTTGAAAAATTGTGTTTGTTATGTTCATGTTAACTTATTTTAGCAAGTATTTGAAAAGTTTATGGCATTATATCTGCATGGCTCCTATTGAAAGGCTTTCAATCTTACTTTTTCTTAAGATAGTACAGGCTAAACTACGCTGTTAAACCATTTAACCAGATTAAAAAAAAAGGTAAAGCCAGCAAAATAGGGAATTTTGGCTTCAGTCTTAGTTCTCTGATGTACCAATTGTTTTCTAAGCGAGTAACTGAATTTGCATGAAGAATATACTCTATTGTGGATTAGTTTTGTATCTTGCAATATATTTAAAATTTGAATTTAAAGTCTTGTATGTAGAATCATCTTTGCTTATGCTGACTCGTGAGTGCAATGGCTTGAAAGCAGAGACTCGTTCCTGTTTGTGTGAGGGGTGGGTCAAAAGTAGTAGTAAAGAAACTATTACTTTTTCTACTTATGGTATATTGACTCTTTAGACATTGTGATAAGCAAATCAAACTCTGTTAGCAATGAGTATTCTTGAAAATACTGCTTAAGTGCCCTTTATTCTTCTTTAGTTATGGAGATAAAAGTTTTCATCCCTGCAATTCAAAACAGTTGTTCCCTAAGTCTTGAATAAATTATGGTGACTGTCTACAGAGATACTTTTGATTATTTCACAGCTATCAGGTCTCTAAAGATTTTTTGGTAACTCTGGAAGTGAAAAAAAAAATAGTTTGAAATTATTTGCATTGGAAAACAATCATAAAAAAGTCATGAAAAACCTGCCTATTTTAAAATAGGTTTTTAAAGGCTCACTGGAACATCCCAAAATACAGAAGGTCTGTTTACTGTGGGGGAAGAAGAAACTCCCTTATGCATCAGTCTGACTGCAAACAGCAGTTTCAGAGGAAGTAGGTATAGTTGGGAAACTGATGACATCCTTTGTTTGACAATGGTATTTTGTAAGGCTTCTTGCAAGATGAATAGCCAAAACCCATTCTAAAATAGAGGAATTTTTATAAGTAGCCTTGGCAGCCGTTAGAGTTATCTTTCTTATTTTGGGTAGACACCTAGAAAGCTATGATGATGTATTTTAGCATTTGCATAATGGAAGTGGTGTACAGTGAGTAATGGAGAGTTGTGAATCTAGCACTTCTTCACAATCAGTGTTAGAATGCTTAAATCTTTTGGGAGTCGAAGAAATGTCCCAGGAGCGAGGGATCTTTTTTTGAGAAGATGTTTTCTTTTTGAGGGAGTTCTCTTTCAAATGTAAGCCCATGAAGTCCTCTGTTCCTCACTGTCTGGGCATACGTCCTCTGTATCCACTTGTAG
The DNA here is from genome assembly GCA_013390005.1 of Calyptomena viridis. Lineage (NCBI taxonomy): Eukaryota > Metazoa > Chordata > Aves > Passeriformes > Eurylaimidae > Calyptomena > Calyptomena viridis. Next base: position 14,784 of record WEIV01009520.1, read on the forward strand.
CTTTCCTAACCAGAGAACAAGATCCAGAAAGCCCTCTGGTTAGCAAGAGTAATGCTGTAAGCTTTGGCAACAGCAAGCATGTTCAGTGCTTCCTTTCTGCAAGCAAAGTGGTGCTGTGAGGGATATTTTGAACTGCAGCATTTGAATGCAAGATGAAAAAATAGTTTTCTGCCTATGGAGACATGGACTATACAGGATCAAATAAGCCTGATAAACTTTACCTCAGGATGCTTAAAGAAAGTCTAAATCCATCCAAGAATAATAATTATTGCTTGTCTTCAGAAAGAGTGGAGCACTGACTGGCTACCATACTAGTGGTAGTTTGCTGTCAGAAGGAAACAGTGCACAATTTATTTCTGGATGTGCTCTTTCTTTCTCCTTCTGCTTACAGGTAATGATTGAAAATACTGGTTTTTGACTAATGTTCTGTAAGAGAAGAAAGTTCTTGTTAAAATTGCAGACAACTTGAAGATGGAAAGATCAGAAAAACTCTGTTAGAGGACCAAATAATTTCAAAATACTCTTGTGAAATGCAGAAAATGGTCAAGAAAATTTGATGGAAATATGTGCAAGATACTGTGCTTAGAGCTGTATCACTGGAATGGATAAAGGACAGTCACATTTGTATATTACAAATATACAAAAAAAAAAAAAGTGCAGGGGCACAGTGCCAGAAATATTAAGATTAAACTTCAGGAAGAAAAATTTTCAAATGAAGGACACAAAATGTTAGAATGAAATTGCCTTTGAGTCATCATTTTTACAGCTGGTTTGGCATATGTATGCCATGAAGATCAGCTATGGTATTTATCCATCTGTGAAGAGAATAGTTTTTATGGCATTATGAAGGTTCTTCTGGTGCTCCTTAGTAATGATTTTTTAATAACTAAAGAAAATGAAGACTCTTTGTAACTCTCAGTGACTACAGAGTGCTCTTGTGAGAAGGCTTTAGAATGAATGAGGTGAAATGTGTCACTTCTAGTAACAAGAAGAGTTCTACATTGTGGGAAAACTAGTCTCATATCCACTGCCCTTCTCATCAGTGAGAAGCTGGGGCACTCATGGCAGCTGGAGACCAGGGTAGATGCATGCTGATGTCTGAGATCCATTGGATCATCACTTCTGACATTGGGTCATTCCTTCTGACAGTGCCTTTTGACTGAGTTGAAATCATAATTAGACCTGTTCTACTTTGATGGATGATGAGTCCAATATATATTGGATACTTCAGTCAGAATCCTTGTGACTAGTCTACACTGCATGCATACCAGTTCGACCACAGGTTTCCCATGGCAGTCTCAGATGTCTCATTCCCCAAACCAATTTATTCATGGTGCACCAGCACAGAAACAGCTCAAGCTGTTGCCTCCAAGGAGGGACCCTGATCAAAGGAACCCCCGGGCTTTTATACCCTCACAATCTGAGTGCAGGAAAGTCTTGATTCTTCCTCTTAAGTCTTTGGTTCCTACTGTGTCTTCCAGTGTTGAGTCACCACGAAAGTCTGGCCACAGTCTTTAGAGTATTTGTGCAGGGTTCCGTGATGTCAGCAGCTTGAGACAAAACATAGCTCTGACAGGACACAGTCTTTATTGTGTCATTCTGATTGTTTCACTGCAGTTGAATTCAAAATGCTGGATTCCATGGTGCCTCTCCATTTTGGAGAACTGTCTTCTGGATTTGGATCCTGAGTGGTTTGTTGGTCAAAACATATATTTATTTCCATTACAGATATGTGAAAGAATCTCATTACAAATTGAGCTTTCATGTTGTTCTTAGGTCAAATGGGTTGTTGTAGCCTTCCCCCTGTCCAGCCTTGCTCCTTCTTCAGCCTTGGGCTTCAGCCTCGGGCACCGGTAGGAGGCCTTCTTCAGGGCTTGCCGAGGGGTGAGTGTGCCCCTGCACCCCCCGGGGGATGGCTGAGGGAAACGGAGGACAAAGAAGGTGCTGGCAGCTCTCCATGGTTATATATAATATAAGTTTATTCACTCCAGAGGCAACGGGCCTCGTGGAGGGTCCAAGCGTATCAGGGATAACCAGGGAAGAGCCCTTCCCATTTCCAACCTATGATTCTTATAGGGGGATCCAGCCAATGGGAAGGGAGGAGAAGGGAGGGGACAAACTATCTGGGGTGAGAGGTGGGAATATAACAGAACATACCAAGTAACAGAACAATAATGTACAGTCAGAAATACATGCTAATTACACATTACCACAGGTTGTCACAGCAGTATTACTGATGCTGCTCCCGTATGTCTGACTGGCTGCTGTAATTCCTATCCTACAGCCTTTTTGATTTACTGTGCAGACATTGAAAACTCACAGTTTTATATCCACTGTGTATATTAGTGTAGTATATTAATAAATAAGAGTACAATTCTTATTTTAAGATGAAAACTCAGTCATGACTAAGAGGATATCAGGACTTTAATTTATATTACATCATTGGTTGGTGTTGTTTTCAAGGACTCTTTATTGAGTATGCTGAAGACATGCAGTTTGTTTGACTGTATTTGTGTTGTAAGAGTTCTTGCAAGATGGATAGCCTAAAACCATTCTAAAGATATCTTTGCTGCAATAAGCGCTTATTGCTTTTGATAGAAACTGTTCCCAGGCAGAGCTTATAATTCTAAATCTTAGAATTTAAATTGTTTTGCCTCCCAATACTGAGAATTACTTACCCTACTGATGCGATGCCTGGGTTGGTTCTTGGTCTTGCTAGCTCAGTCAGTCCAGGAAAGCATCATTGAAGAGTAGAAAGGTTGCATGGAGACCCTCGTGTTGGACACATATAGTTTATTGATCCTCTGTTGCCATGAGGCTCCAGAGGAGGTCAAACCCATGGGGGCCCAGGACAGGATCTGACCCTACTTCCTGTCTGCATGGGTTTATAAGGGTCCAGGATTCGGGGAGGGGGTTAGAGAATGGCCAATGGGAAGGGGAGGTGGGAGTGGTTTAGGGAGGGATGGGAGTGGTTTGGGTCCATATGTGGGGATAATGGGGGAGGAGTGAAGGTAGGATTGAACTGGGGAGGAGATACAGTCCAAAGCTAGGTTTTACAGAACCACATATTAAAACACATAAACATAGAAACAGATAAACAGAACACATTACTACACCCTACCTAAACCTCTTAAAGCTTTTAGTGAGTATGGAGAAACTATGTCAGATCCCAACTTCCTGTACATGATAATTGCTTCCATGCACCAGTGTTGCTTGAATGTTGCAGGCTGCCGCAGTCAAAAATGAGATTTGTTCAGACATCTTAATGCCTATAAATGAGTTCTATGTTTGCAAAATCTTTTATTTTGTGTGTTGGTTTTTGTTAGTTTGTTTTGTTTTGTTGTTTGGTTTTTGTTTTGTTTTGTTTTTACTATTCCTAAGGATCAGTTTTGCTTTCTTGGGTTGTTTTCAGCTTCCAAACTACATTTATTTCATTGTAAGACCAGTGGTATACCACAATGGAAATGGTACATATACACACACATACACAAGTTGAAACAGCAGTTCTCTTGCACATTGGCTTATATCTAGGTTGGCTGGACTCTTGTTTTAATTGTGGAGCTGGTGAAGATAACAACTTATGTAAGTCTGTCAGTTTGTATACTGGATCAACAGAGCCCGTGGATTTCATTAAAATTTTGAGTTAATTTTGGAGCATTTCAGGTGGATAAAGGGAGGAGAACAAAGAAACAAAACTAAGCTTATGCAAATGATAGTGGTTTTATACTACTCAGCCTGGTTTTGGATGATGAGAAAGTATTGGAGTGATTATGCTTCTCTTATGCAAGGAAATTAAAGTTTCAGTATGCAAGAGGGGTTTATTTGAGACTAAAAAAATACTCTGAGATCAAAGCCTAGCAAATAACTGAGAAGATGATGTGCTTACTTCACAATATAAAATTGCTTTGATTTAAGATCTATAATTGATATAACCATTTCTTATTCCTGTTGTTAATATCTTATAAGTATCATCCGTAGTCTGAGATTGATTTTTGGCTATGCTTCTCATTTAGGTGTCAGTGTGGAAAAGTGCAAGTGGTGGAAACAGTTTCTTCAACAGCTCTTATATCAGTTTGCTTTCTTGACAGTATAATCTTTGCCCTCAGCTACCTTATTCCCTTGATTTTAACATTTTAGTAGAGTTAACTGTAAGTGTGAAACCTTTACAAAGACGTAAAATACGAATCAAGGAATAATAAATCCTCATTGTTATAAACAAAATCAACAGTATTTATAAAGCTAATACTGTAGACTTTATTTTTATTATAGACAGTCAGAACAATGTGTGTATAAAATGAATTATTGTTGATTGTTGCAGGACTCTAATGTTACAAAAGTGAAAAGTCAATGTAGTTAATTCCTGGGAGTCATAATTTCCTGTAGTTTATTGCATTACTATGATTAAAATGTTAAACAATTGCCTAAAAATTACTTTCCTGTAGAAATGTGAGTCTAAACTCTTCTGAATAATAATAATTTATCTTGAACTGGAGAGCAGATAAAATAATTTCTAGGCTGACTCTGTTTAGACTACTATAAATATTTAGAGTCATTGTTTCTTTGTAATTACCTACCTATAGGAATGCCTGGTTTGAAATTGTGTCTTCTATTAAAATATGTGTTCAAGGCAATTTTTTGTAGGCAGGCCAAAACACCCTTGTGTTCAAAGTGAATCCAAACGCTCATGATAACTTTGGACACCTTCCAGAGTTGTTTTCTTCAAAATTTTGTTCCTTTTCTTCAGCTGGTAGATAGTAGTTTGCTCATTTCATGAATAACAATTTTTTCTCCCACTTCTGAAATACCAGCCTCTGAGAGAAACAGTCTTGTGATTGTTTGTAGCCAGTTTTAATTTGAATGGCAGGTTCAATACAGAATCTTGTCACTTAAATTATTAAATAGCAGTGATTCTCAGTGACATAGAAAAACAGCATTTGTACCTAGATATGCAGTTTACATGCTGCAACTGATTTCTCTGTTCACAGTTGCTCTTTGAGATGTTGCTACATATAGTCAGTCTGCTGCAGTTCAGGCTTTGCAAAATCTGTAACTTTGCCAGAATTAAGGAGAATTAACAGTCTTCCAATTGAGATAAAATATGGTGACTCAGCCACTCCCATTACTCTGACATGGAGTTTCTGTTATTAGTGTGTTGGTTTTTTTCTCTAATCTAGATGGAAAAATAATGTAAAAAATTTATTCTTGTAGTGTTTCTGCCAGTTCTCGGACTATGTCCCTGCTGTCACAGCTGGAGAAGATCAATTTGGACTCTGTATTAGGAGAATCAGACAATGCCAGATATGTTACCTCAAAGATCCTTCATCTGGTTCAGAGTCAGGGTAATTATCTAAGAAAACTTGTGTAGCTTGCTTGCTGGACTTTAATTTTTGTTTAATGAACTGGATTATCCATTTGTTTTTGTCTCTGGTTATTGAAAGCACCTGTTTAAGACCAGGTTTAATGCTATCTGGTATAGTACTGATTATGCTGAGTTAATTTTGTATTGTCAAACATCTGTAATTTAATAATAATATTTAAAGAATAAAATTATTAAAATTATTAATTATTAAAATTATTATTTAATAATAATTCACTTTATCTCTGTGTGTGTATATATATCTCTACCTGTGAGAAGCAGTTGTTGAACAAGTGAAAGCAAAGATGAGTTTTGAAATTGCTTAAGTATTTTGCTTAGTTTTATACATATATATGCAGTTTTTCATAGTTTTTATTACTTGCAGTGTAGATATTCTGATCAATTTGTAGATGATTGTGGGTTTTTTTTCCTACAAGCTAGTATTGGTCTTTTTCTCACTGACAGAAAAAACCAGGAAGGAGATGACTTCCAGGGGCTCCACTGGAATAGAAGTTATCTTGTCAACTCTTGAGGTAAAATCTTTTAATCTTTGTGGTTACAGATGCATAGCAAGTTTGGTATTTTGTCATTGGGCTTTGTATTCTGAAATATGTAATCTTCTGGAGTCTCCAAAACTTGTGTCGGTGTGTAATGATTAGATACTGCCTTTAAGTAGCCTGCTTATGAATTTCTCTCCCTTATGTTTAAATGTTCTAAGAAATTACTTGTCATCTATCAGTTCTAATTGATGTGCCATACTACAAAGTAGATTTTAGTTGGTTTTGTGGTTAATTCAGATGCCAAGTGGGATGGTTAGCTGAGTGGTTACTCCTAAATTCTACTCAATTTAGTAGTGACAATTTCTGTTAAAGTATCTAAACCATTGTATTAGACTGCTACATTAAGCAAAGTTCTCTCCTTTTTCTTGCAGAATACAAACGATTCACAAACTATTCTAAACATACTGAATATTCTCATTGAGGTAGTCTCAGCTGGTAAGTATTCATTAAGGAGTAATATATGATTATATTTGTACATTATTCTTCAGGCATTTTTAATTTGTTTTGGTTGGGTATTTGTCCCGGTTTTGAGACAAAACTCAGAAGGAGGGAAAAAGGAGTTATCCTTTGATAGAAAGCAGGCCACAACTCCCCCTCTCCCACCAAGTCTCAAGAAAAATGAATATTTTCCTTAAATGAAAGTGAAGAAGGTACAAAACTATTTATTTAACAAACACACAGGAAAATAATAATAATGCTAAATAATAAAAAATGAAGTCTCTCACTGTGGAGAGAAAGCCTGAAAGATTCAGAGTCCTTCTGTGAGTGGCTCCCTCTTCCACTTGTAGCTGGGCCAACATGGAGGCCCTCCAAGCCAGGCTGGTGGAAGGTCTCTCAGGGAGGTTTTGATGTTCTAGTG
>WEIV01009522.1:0-49559 GCA_013390005.1 Calyptomena viridis
GCCGGGGGGATGCGTCCGAGGGGCGGCCGGCAGGGCTGCCTGTGCCAGCGGGAGAAGGGTTCCCCGGGAAAGGGAGCTGAGCGGTCCAGAGGATTACAGTTCCCGTGTCAGGGCTGCCCATCCTTGTGGAAGGACCGCCGGCCGCTCCTGGCCTCCCTCTAGCCCCGGTAGCCACGCCGGTCCCTGTCTGCCTCTGGACCGGCCGTGGGGCGAGCTGGGGTAAGGGATGTTGGGAAGATTCAGACTGCAAAGACAACGGCTCTTTTGCAGTAGGGAGGAGACAGCAAGTCCCAGCGCTGCCGTTTACACCCGTTCCCCCGCCGGCGGGGAAGTTCCTTATTTTCCTGTTTCTGTGTTGCCAGTGGGTTCTGCTTCATCCTGCAGCTCTCCCGCTTGCATGCTCAGCCCTGCCTGTGATGGAGCAGGGTTGGTTTGCTGCCTGCTCCGAGGGGAAGAGATTCATGCCCGCAGGCTCAGCAAGGTGTACCCCAAATGGAGCCGAGAATGCCAACACGGTAGTGGTATTGTGGGCAGAGTGGAACCAGAGAGAGTGAGAGACACCAAACGTTGGGTTGTCACTGAGGGGTTCTCTGAGGGCACACGGTTATACAACTGGAGCAATGGTTCATAACACAACAGCAAAGAAGATGATTTACGGGCCCTAGAGGAGAAAACCAGATCAGTGGGTGGCTGGGGTTTGCCAAAACCAACTTGATAGCCACAATGAGAGTAAAGGCATTTTATGCAGGGAGATACAAATGGTTTCAGTGCTCGAAGGCAGGCTGTTGGGAGGGGAAGGCTTGGACGGCTTTCAGGGAGAGAGGATTTCTCTCTGCCATGCTTGCAGGTCAAAGACTTGGTTTCCAGGAAGGGTCTCAGAGAAAAATCGATGTGAATGGTCTATGAGAGAGACTCAGCAGCCTTTTGCCAGACCCTTGCCAGTAGCTGTTGGGACTCCTGTGATGGAGCAGAGCACAGGATTTGTGCAGAAGGCAAGGTCAGGTATTTAGGGCCATCATTTACAGGCATTAGCAGACCCTGGGGGAACAAAAATGTTAAGAGGAGCAACCAGCTGTGTGGCTGGAATGTGTCAGCTGTACACTAGGGCAGTTTGGAGCAGGACTGCACTCGTGCTGCCTCCTGTGTTTCTGGAGCACCCTTCCCCATGGCTACTAAACATTCCCGCCTCAGATAGACTGACGTATGTTTCCCTCCTGCCTGCAAGGCATCAGCTCTGCAAGTCAGCCGACTGTCACGGGAGGAAAGAAAATAGCACCTGCATTACTAGGTCGCGTCCAAGGAGCTGCAGGCATGGAAGAATGGCTTTAACTTGTGTTGCTTGCCAGCGGCTGGCCCTTAACTGAAGCAGTCTGTCTGGCACAGGGAGGCTGTGCTATCTGGCAAGGGTGCCATGGCACTGCTGTGCTCAGGGCCTGGGAACTGGTGCTGTGCCTTGCAGTGCCAGGCAGTGTCTTGCAGCTGGGTTGCTGCTCTTTTTCCACATTCCCAGCAATGCCCAGAGAATCCTTCCTGAACCCTAGGAAGGTGTGAAAATGGGGAGGAATCAGCCAAGCAAATGAGGGCTGCAGTTCAAGTGCACAGTCCAGACGTGCTGGGTAACACAGAGCAGGGCATGCTACTGATGGAGGAAGGAGAGATGGGTTCCATTGTGGAATGTGTGAGGGATAAAAGCTGGGCATGCTACACTCCTAGGGGAAACCCCAAGTCCTGGGGGCCATGGCTGCTTGACACAGGAGGCAGGACTTACCTTGAGAGCAGGTCTGAAGTTGCCTGAGGTTGCTTTTCCAGGAACAAGGAAGCAAGTGATGACACCATCTCTGCTTGGCAAGCAAAGATGGGCTTTCTCCAGCACACACAGTGCCAGTGTGCAGGGATATGGCCAACAACCTCCTGAGACAGCCAGAGCTTTGTGGGCTGGGGAGATGCAGGCAGGACTCCATGACTTTCCTTAGTCATGCTGTTTGCTGCAACGAATGGAAGTGTCCTGGGCAGCTATGAGCGTGCTATGAAAACCCCTCAAGAGGCATGGGGCCGATGGCACTGGAGAAGGGGAGTTGTGCTATCCAAGGGACACAGTTTGTTCTTATCCAGCATCTTCGTGCCTGGGCTCCTCCAGCCAGCCTTAGCAGGAAGGGTGCTGTTCACAGCACACTGAGGAAGGATGTTTGTCCCTTTCTTCACCTCTCTGGAAAATTTCTGCCACCAGATGGGGTGGTTGGCTGGTGGTGATAGGCTGAAGCTGCCCAGGCCAGATGACCGGTGGGATCCCAATAGCAGGCAGTGCCACAGGCCAGCAAGGGGCTGTGTCCATGTTCCTAGGCTTTTGGAAGCCCCTGCAGAATGGCAGGAGGAAGGTCCTGTCTCATTTTGCAGTGCTGGATCTCTACCTTCATCCTCCTTGCACCCTCTGCTGCACTTGCAGGTCCCTCATCCCAGGCTGTACTGCTGTCTGGGCCGCATCCCACAGGCAGGCTGGGCAGAGGCTGCCAGGGCTCATCAGGGCTCAAGTGACAGGCCAGCCGGGAGAATCCTCAGGCCTGGGGTCACAGGACAGCCCCTTTGGAGGACTTGGGTGGCTGAAAAATCTCCTCAGCTTCTGAAGATGAGTCACACACGGGTTGAACAATCCCCTTCCTTCCCCTCTTCTCCCACACACGCAAAATCCCCTGAGTGGGACCTGCAGCAGCCATTGATTCAGAAATTCATGGTATGAGGGCACTGCAGAGTCAGATACGGGATTTTTTTTCTTTTTTTCTTTTTTTCTTTTCATTGGTTAGTGAGAAGAAATGTGGAGCAAGAAAATGTACCTGGAGGCTCTGCCCTGATCCTTCCCCTTTGCTAGAAGGCACTGGTGGTTTTCTGTGGCCAGGCAGACCTTGATTTCAGTAAAACCCTTGTCTGTGGAACTGGCAGTCCCTGTGGCGATGCTGGGGCTGGACGGGTTGTTGAGACCAGCCTCTTCCTCCCAGGTGAGTAGGAGGGTTCGAGCATTGCGGGCGGCAAGGAAGAGCCCTTGCTGCTGGCGGTGCTTTTCTGAGGTCGGCGGGAAACATGCAGTGCTGAGTGCTGGGGTGGTGGGAGATGCTCCCATAAGGAGCTCTGGGGCTACCACTTCCACTTTGAAGCCAGATGTTCCCAAGCGGGAAGGGGGGAATGGGAACACGGATGGCGAGTGCCTCTCTCAGGTCACCTCAGCGAAGGGAGGGATGCAGGGGCTGCCATGTAAGTGGAAATCGGACGAGTGGGAAAGCATCCCTTTGAGCGCCTGGAAAGTGGCTGCCACGCGCTCGCTTTGGTCTGCAGAGTCCTGGAAAGCTTTTCCTGGCAGGAGGCGGGGGGTGGGGGCGGGCAGCAGCTTTGAGGGCAGCGCTAGGACGGCTGCTCCTGTTTGAGTCCAAAGGGGCTTGGAGGAGACATCCCTGTAAGGGAGGCACATCATCGGAGTGGGATGTTATGGGGTTGGGACCCAGGGGCTGTTGCCGGGCTTTATGGCGCAGGGGGGTGGTTTCAGCCGCGCTGCGCTGCAGGTCTGGCTGGGGAAGGGCCATGGCTGCGCGGCGGGGACTGGCGCCCGTAGCGGGGCAGGCGGCCGGGGACGGTGGGGGGCAAATCCCTCCGTGCTCACGTGAGTTTTCCGTGTGGAAAACTCAGGACATCTGGCAGCGCCCCGGCGAGGATGGCCGGGGGAGGCGAGCGGGCGTGCTCCGGGATTTCCAGCCCGCCCGGGGCTCCGAGTCCAAAATCCCCAGGCGGCGAGGGGATGGCTTGTCCCACCGCCCTGGGCGAACGCGGGCGGGTGCAGGAGCGGCCGNCCCGCTGACCCCCGCTCTCTCTCCCCGCAGGCCGGCGGCCGGCCCCGAGCGGACATGGACGACCAGTTCCAGCCCGTAAGTGCGACACGGATCGGATCGGATCGACCCAAGGGGGTGTCGCTGCCTGGTCCCGGCCCCGGAGTTGGGCAGGGAGCAGTGCCCGACCCCATGGTTGGGATGGGAAGTGGAGGTCTGTGCTTGCCTCCGCGGTGGGAGGGTCTATGCTGCCTCTGGGGTGGGAGGTCTGTGCCTGGCTCCGGGATGGGCAAAAAGGGTCTCCTGGTGCCTCCAGAGATGGGCAATGAGGGGTCTGCACCTGCTCACCCCTCTTCCCAGGGAGAGACGAAGGATCTGTGCCTGCCCTGAAAGGGGGTCTGTGTCAGGACTGCCATCACCTGCCTAGGGTGGGAGATGGAGGTCTGTACCAGCCCCCCCGAGCAGCTGGGGATTCCAACCCAACACACTCATCACATTCATCCTCCTTCCTATCACCCAGTGTCTGGATGGAATTGACTACGATGACTTCAGTTTTGGCTCCCACATGATGGAGCAGAAGGAGCCCATGGTGGAGACAGGTAAGGGCCCCTCTGGCTGTGCTCTTCTGGGGTCTCCAGCTGCAGTGGGGTTTCCCAGCAGGCTGACTCACACCTTTCCCAGCAGCACCACAGGCTGTTTCCTTACTGGCCCCACTGTGGGCTAGGTGGGAATCCCTGCCCCGTGCCACCAGGACAGTCCCTGCTGCTCAGTCTACCAGGGACTACCAGCTTGGGCTGGAATCTCTCGGGAATCCCTGCTCACCAAGTGACAGAGCATCCTCTGGCTCTCTCCTTCTCTCCCTGCTGCTCTGACTGTTGCTCTCAGCTGGGCTGTGACAGCTGGGGGGCTGGGGGCCCTGAGGACCCTCACGGGACTGACGAGTCACCTCACCTTCAGTACTGTCCCTATACCTCTGGCATCCTTACTGGGAACATACACTTTGGTTATCCCATGTTTCTCATCCATACCTCTCCTTTCTGTCCTCCAGTGGAAGGTCCCTACCTTGTCATTATTGAGCAGCCAAAGCAGGTAAGGATGTCACCCAGGTAAAGGCAGGTGTAACTGTCACCCCCTGTTCTCATGGTGTCAGGTTTTGGCCACCCTTGGCTGACCCCCCTTTTTGCCTCCACAGCGGGGTTTCCGGTTTCGGTATGGCTGCGAGGGCCCTTCACATGGGGGGCTGCCAGGAGCATCCAGTGAGAAGGGGCGCAAGACCTATCCCACTGTTAAGGTGAGTGCTGCCCTGGGGAGGGAATGGAGCAGCGTCTTGAGCCAGTAGAGCACAGGCAGCAGGAGGGAGTCTTGAAGTAAGGACAGGAAATTTATAATAAGGTCTGTGTGTCTCGCAGCACTGGAGGGATGTGAGGGCTGTGGCAGGAAGGGTGGTGGCCATGGGGAGAGATAGCAGGGATTTGTGGAGAGTCCTGCAAGCTCCTAGGATGTTGTACCTGACTCCCATCTCCTTTCTTCCTGCAGATCTGTAATTATACAGGGATGGCCCGGATCGAGGTAGACCTGGTGACGCACAGTGACCCTCCCCGTGTGCATGCCCACAGCCTGGTGGGCAAGCAGTGCAATGAGGCCGGCAACTGTGTCACCATTGTGGGACCCAAGGACATGACAGCTCAGTACGTGCAAGGGGGGCCCAGGCCGGTCTCTTGCCTATGTGAGGTGGCTGTGGGGGTTAGTGCATGCTGGAGCTGGGTTTGCTGGGTGAGGCCAGGAGTGTGTTTAGACAAGTTCATTGTTACAATTCTGTCCCCTGAGGATTTTGCCTCGCTCTGGGTTTTCGCACATGTAGCTTATTTTGGGCTTCTGTCCTTGGGGTTACAGCTCCCCAGCTTTGCAGATGACTTTAAAGCCAGCCTGGATCACAGGGTTATTCAGCAATGGCTACAGTTGCTCTTTCATATGAAGTCCTGGCTCAGCTTGGTCCTGCTTGCATTCCTCTGGCCTTCAGTACTCCTGGTCTTACCTTTAACAGCCCTTTGGGCTTGTCACCTGTGGAAGCCCAGAGTTTTCTTGCTCCTTTCCTCTCCTCTGTGGTTGCTCCTTTTCTGCCCCATACATGTTGACTCACTGCTGCCTGCATGGCACCACTCTGTGCTTTGCTCAGCTCCTTCCCAGCTGCAGGAGCCCCTTTGGGCTGGCTGCTTGCACTCTCAGATTGCAGGGGGTTCCCTCTTCTCCAGGTTCAGCAACCTGGGTGTTCTCCATGTCACCAAGAAGAATATGATGGAGATCATGAAGGAAAAGCTGAAGCAGCAGAAGATGCGCAACAGGAGCTGTCTGCTGACAGGTGAGGGCACCCTGGGGTCTCAGTGGGACTCGGCCCCATGGGGTGACAGCTGGGGGGCTGTGGTTAGCATGGGGCTGGAGTGTGGGGGTGGGAGGACCTGGAGTACCATCCCCCTGCCCAGCCTGACGGGTATCTCCCCCTGCCTGGCAGAAGCGGAGCTGCGTGAGATCGAGCTGGAGGCAAAGGAGCTGAAGAACGTGATGGACCTGAGCATCGTGAGGTTGCGCTTCACTGCCTACCTCCGTGACAGCAGTGGGAACTTCACGCTGGCCCTCCAGCCTGTCATCTCAGACCCCATCCATGACAGCAGTGAGCATGGGGCCAACCCGGGGAGGGGATGGGGCACGATAGGTTGAGGAGGTGAGGGATGCTCTGCCTGCAAAGTGGTTCCCAACACCTCTTCTTGCTCTGCAGAGTCCCCAGGAGCTTCCAACCTGAAGATTTCACGGATGGATAAGACAGCAGGCTCCGTGCGGGGAGGGGATGAAGTCTACCTGCTGTGTGATAAAGTTCAGAAAGGTAAAAGCCATTCCCTCCAGCCAAAACTGTCTGGAGGGGCTGTGGCAGAAGAGATCTGGGACTTCTGGGTGCCTAGGGGTCTGTGTCCCCAGAGCCTGACTGGGGCGAGGAGACACGTGGTGCCAGTGCCACTTCTCTCCCCAGATGACATCGAGGTGCGTTTCTATGAGGATGACGAGAATGGCTGGCAGGCTTTTGGGGACTTTTCCCCCACAGATGTGCACAAGCAGGTACAGGGGAGGTGGGGAGTGTCCTGCTGTGCTCCAAGGCAGCCCTTACCCTGTGGGATAAGGGAACCCCATCCCCAGATCCAGGGGCGAGCAGGACCTCATGTCCATCTGTCCTGCCCACAGTATGCCATCGTCTTTCGCACACCCCCCTACCACAAGCCCAAGATCGACCGTCCTGTCACCGTCTTCCTGCAGCTGAAGCGGAAGCGGGGTGGGGATGTGAGCGACTCCAAGCAGTTCACCTACTACCCAGTGGTGGAAGGTGAGCATCCCCTATGCAGGCTGGCATGTCCTCTGCCACCAAGGCTGCCCCTCACCCTGCTCCCCCTCTGTCTTTGCAGATAAGGAAGAAGTGGAGAGGAAACGCAAGAAAGTCCTGCCTCAGTTTCCCCAGCATTTTGGCGGGGGCTCACACATGGGGGGTGCTGGCGGAGGGGCCGGGGGCTTCGGCTCTGGAGGAGGTGAGTGGGGATGTCTCTTCCACCTCCCTGCTTGGGTGGCTAAGCCCCAGCCCTGGGGGCTTCCTGCTCTCCTCTGCTCACCTGTCCTCCCTCTTCCTCTGCAGGTGGGAACCTCAGCTTCCCCTACTCCCCTGGGCTGACCTACAACAGCATCTACTCACCTGGCCCCCACCCTGTGGGGAGCTACCAAGGGGGTGTGCAGATGAAGGGCCCTGAGGCAGAGGAGCCTGAGAATGACAGGCAGGCACCTGCAGAGAGCACATACTGCAAGGAGCTGCAGAAGCACGGTAGGAGGGGCTGAGCTTGAGGGAGGGCTGGGGGACATCACTCAGGAGAGGACACATGGGCTTGGGACCTTTTGAGGCTGGGTGCTGCTCTCCACACCTGGGGGATGCAGGAGGACGGATGGGACTGCTGTCCCTGGAGGTGACATCCTGCTTTGCCCCCCAGCCCAGCTGTGCCAGCTCTGGATGCTGGCACTAGCCCGTCGTAATGCCCATGCCCTGCTTGACTACTCGGTCACCGCTGACCCTCGCATGCTGCTGGCAGTCCAGAGGCACCTGGCCGCATCTCAGGATGAGAATGGAGACACGTGAGCACACAAGGGGTTTGAAGGGAGAGCATGGGGGCCTTGTTGGACATCAGAGCCATTATGGGGGCTCTGGGGATTACAGGGAGTACCTGGAGAAGCATGGACCTGAGCTAGGGGCCATCCCACTCTCTCTACAGGCCTTTACACCTTGCTATTATCCATGAACAGACAACTGTGATCAAGCAGTTGATCGAGGTCATTGTTAGCATCCCCAGCCAGCAGATCATCAACATCTCCAACAACCTGCAACAGGTACATGTTTCCCAGAGCAGCCAATTCTCTGCCTGGGAGTAGTTCCTCACTTGTGTTTCCCAACCCTGGGGGCTCCCGTTGCTGCTCCTGTTGAGGGAAGGCTGCAGATCTGAGCAAGGTGCAGCTGCA
Source organism: Calyptomena viridis (assembly GCA_013390005.1). Classification (NCBI taxonomy): domain Eukaryota; kingdom Metazoa; phylum Chordata; class Aves; order Passeriformes; family Eurylaimidae; genus Calyptomena; species Calyptomena viridis. Next base: position 8,352 of record WEIV01009522.1, read on the forward strand.
CTGGAAGGAACAGTGATGCAGGACTTGGCTCCTCTTATGAGCGCTGCTGAGGGTGTGCTGCTGTCCTGCAGACGCCGCTGCATTTGGCAGTCATCACCAAGCAGCCCCAAGTGGTCCAGCTCCTGCTGCAAGCTCACGCTGACCCAACCTTGCTGGACCGCTACGGCAATTCCCTGCTGCACCTGGCACTTCAGGCTGGCGATGAAGAGATGCTGAGGACACTGCTGGCCCACCTGGGCTCAGGTGCCCCTTACCTACTCCACCTGCCCAATTTCCATGGTGAGTGGGGTTGGGGGATGATGAGCAGGACCATCAGTGCCATCATGGGCTTGACCAGAAGGCTGCTGAGCGTCTCCCTGTCTTGCAGGCCTCCTGCCTGTGCACTTGGCTGTGAAGGCAAAGAGTTTGGCTTGCCTGGACCTGTTGGTCAGGAGGGGCGCAGACGTGAATGCAGTGGAGAGGCAAAGCGGGAGGACTCCACTGCACCTGGCTGTAGAGATGGAGAACCTGAACATGGCCACCCATCTGGTGAAAAAGGTATGGAATGGCTAGTGTGGTAGTGGCTGTGGGACAGGATGGAGTACAGCCTCCTACAGGGCCCTGGCAGAAGTAGGGGGTCCCCTGAGGTCATGAGGTGATGGGGTGTAGGAGGAGCAGTGCCCAGACAGCCCATCCTCATGTTCTCATGTCTTCCTTGTTAGCTGGGAGCAGACGTCAACAGCCGGACTTTCGCCGGGAACACCCCCCTACACCTGGCTGCTGGCCTGGGCTCCCCTACCCTCACCAAACTGCTCCTCAAAGCTGGTAAGGCCCTGCCCTTCCTACTTTCCCTTCCCTCCCCATAGCCCTGGCTGCCTGTGCTAGAGGATGCCAGGCACAGGGCAGACCCCTGGGCCCACCTTCCTTATTTGGGGCTCATTCCATCCTTCCCTGACAGGGGCAGATGTTCTGTGTGAGAATGATGAGCCCATGAGCCTGTCCTCATCAGAGGCCAGCAGCGACACAGATACCAACCCTGAGGAGCAGGAGCTGGCTATGGAGCTGGGGGAGCCAGCCCTGGCTGCAGAGCACAGCACCAAATCCAAGCTCTCCACGCAGGTGCACTGGCAGGCAGGGCACAGGCAGCGCCGCTGCCACACATCCCTAGACCTGACTCGGAGCCAGAAGGTGTGTGACGTGGTGCAACAAACTCTCTGGGAGCATTTTTGTGTGGGCCATGGCATGGATGGGGCAGAACTCCAGGAGATGCTGCTGTGACGATGCCTGTGCCCCTTGGTGTGCTGGGGGGAACCACAGCATGAGGATGTGATGAGGGATCTGGGCAGTGCTTTGGGGGATGTTGACATCCGTGTGTCTCTCTGCAGGTGCGGGAGATCCTGCTGCAGGCCTCCCAGCAGAGGCCTGAGGCAGAGCTGCCCACTGCCTCCCAGCCAGGTGAGTAGCTCCCTTCCCCCTGAAAGCACCATATCTGGGCAGGGCAGCACTATCCCAGCAGCAAGGATGGGCAGCATGTGATGGAGACACCTGTCCCGCACAGGGAAGGTCCTGTCACTGGACAGTGAGGCGTTACAGGGGCTGGAGCAGCTGCTGAACCAGGACTGCAGTGGGTCAGACTGGATCGAGCTGGCCAAGCGCCTGGGGCTCTGCAGCCTGGTGGAGACGTACAAGGACACCCCCTCGCCCAGCGTCAGTCTCCTGCGCAGTTACGAGGTCAGTGCCTGGCTGGGATGCCCCTGTCCCACCTCCCTGTCCAGCCATGGGCCCTGCTTACTGCCCTCTCTCCACAGCTGGCAGGCGGCAGCCTGGGGGGACTGCTGGAGGCGCTGGACTCTATGGGGCTTCACAATGCCGTGAGGATGCTCCACAAAACCGAGGCACTGGAGAAGCTGCAAAGCACAGGTACAGAAAGTGAGGGCCAGGGGAAACAGGGTGCACTCTGCTACCCCCTTGACACTCCATTACTAAGAGCACCTGGAAATTGCTTTGCAGAGCTGAAGGAAGACAGTGCCTACGGCAGTGAGTCGGTGGAGGAGGAGCAGGCACCCACACTGGCCCTGAAGCCAGGGGGTGAGCTGCCCACCAGCCAGCAGCCACAGGTGCACTGAGGAGCCAGCAGCCCCTGTGCCCACACAGGGGGCTTGCATTGCCCTTGGCCTTGCCCACACAAGTGCCTCCTGGACTTGAGGTCCTGGCTGCCTGGACTTGGGGACGGGATGCAGCCAGCTCCTGCCCTTCTCTGCTCTTTATTTAATGGTCCCTCTTATGAATAAAAGGACACAGTTTCCATTAGCCTTTGCCCTCCCTCTCTCCAGCCCCAGCCATGAGCCAGTGGGCAGTAACCCCTCAGAACCCTGCCTGGATCTGGGAGTCTGGCAGCACGGAGGCAGCTGCCAGCCACTCTTCAGCATTCCTCTGTGCTGGGGCTGTCCCCAAACATGGGGAAGAAACCACAGCAGACACAAGAAGTGAAGAGCAAGTTTTACTTCAGTAACCGAGAGAAGCTGTACAAAGGGTTTTTTCCCCCTGCCCCGAGCCACCTGGGGCAAGGGTGAATGATTTTTTTTTTTTTGCAATAGAATCAAAAGAGCAGAATAAAAAGTTTGACACATTCGCAAAGTCAGTGCTGAAACCGGCCAGGTCCCAGGCAGCCGAGAACTGCGTGTGTGCCCCTGCTCACAGCCCTTCTGCTGTCATCAGACCCCTTTCTAGACAATCCTGCAGCCATGCTCCATCACCTGCGCCTTGCTCTGGACAAGCATCCTTCAGTCCACCCTGGAGTGGTGGGGGCTGCCCCAACATGCCCCACTCCTTGGCAAGGAGGGAGCCCATGGCTGAGGAAGGGGCTGCACCACTGCTGCTGCAGCATGACGACCTTTCAATACTGCAGACCAGGCTTGCTGGCAGCCTCCGAGGCCCCAGGTGTGTGTTGGAGGTGTGGGGAAGGAGAGCTGGCTGCAGCCTGTGCCAGACCCATAGGGCAGTGAGAACCCCCATATCAACCCTGGCTTCAGGGGTCACCTCCCCACTGAAAGTACTGACACACTACCGCCCAACATGCCCCAGGTATGATGTTCACACCCTGGCGGTGCAAACGGGGCCTGTCCAGGCTGCTGGGCAGGTGGAGCAGGGGGATGGGGATCAAGAAGCACTGGCCCATCAGCCTCCCATGCAGCCACAAGTGCCGCAATGGGTGCTGCCATCCCAAGGCTGCCTCCTTGGTGCTAGCAGCCACAGGCTGTTTCCCTGAAGGGTTGCTGGTGCCTAAGTGGAGCTGGGGAGCAGGCAGCAGCAGCACACACAGGAGCCCATGCACAGCTTGCTGCAGGGCAGGGAAGAGCTGGATCTCCCCAAGTCCTTGTAAAAACCTCTTTCCCCTACAATGCATTGCCTACAGGACATGGCTGAGTTTCTGTTTTGTTTTTTTTTTTTTAAACAGTTCCCAAAAAAGCATCAAAAGTAGCTCCAAAAAACCCTCCCTGGTGGTCAGCTTGATCTGGTACTAAAAAGTGCAAAAACTGTATCACAAAAACTGTTCAAAAGTTGTAAGAAAGCGGGGAGGGTGCAGAGGTGATTGAGGTGGCAGGGAGGGGACCAGGTGCCATTGCCCTGGCTTCCCTGGCCACTAGCCCCAGAAGAGGCGACAGGCTAGGGCTGACCCCCTCCCATCTACCCCCATGGCACGATGGAGCTGGAGAAGAAGCAGCCGCTGGCTTTGTTTTGCTTCATTTTTGTCTTTTTTTTGTCTTTTTTTTTTTTTTTAAACCATTGAAGAATTGAGCCCAATGGGTGGGTTTCAGTGGTTCCCCCTCCTTGGGGCAGCAAGAGTAGGTCCTGAAGCCAAGTGCAGGACAAGGAGGGGCAGGAACAAGTCTGATGGGGCCAATGCTGTGGGCAGCTCCTGCAGGCAAGGACTGGGGACTGTCCTGCTCTGCCACTCTCTGGTAGAATGGCCATGGCCCTGCATGGCTGGTGCTGGAAGCTGCAGAAGGGCTGTCACCCCCTCCAGTTCGTGTCGCAGACGGACACATGCAGGGTCCTGGTGGGCACACAGCCTCCACCCCCGTGCTGGTGGGGACAGGAACGGAGCTGCAGTGCAGGTGGCTGATGCCCCTCACTTAAGACTTCTGGGGGTGGCCAGGGGGTTGGCGGCCAGTGCGCTCTGAGATGTTGCGCTTCACCTTAGTGGCTGTTCCGGAGGGCTCTGCGTTGAGTGAGGGGCTGGAGTGAGATTTTTTCAGGCCATCGTCCTCCCCACTCGCTGTGTCAAAGAGGGTGGACTCAAATGCTGCCAGGTCCTCAGAGCCAGCCTTCAGCTTGGCCCGCAGCAGCATGGCGTAGGTGCCATAACGGGATTTCTGGGGGGCACAGTGTAGCAGAAAGAGAAGTTGGCAATCTGGGTACTGTTCCCTGGACAGCATCCCCCTGTCAAGGGGTGCTCGTGGTCCCACCCACCCCAGCCAGCATCCCAGGGCAGGGTAATGCTCATGACCATGGCAGTGGCACAGTGCAGTTCAGCTGACAGGGATGGGTTGGACCCATTGCCTAGGATGGCCAAGCAGGCAGGGCCAGAGGGCCTGAAGGCAGAGGGGGGTGTCTCCCAGCTCACCTCAAACTCCAGGTACTCTTCCTTCTGCTTTAGCTCCTCATACTCCTTGCCCTTCACCTTCTTTTCTGGTAATGAGGAGCGATGCTCCAGCAGCTCTGCTGACATTGTCTTGAACTTGGTCTCGTGGTTCTTCACCTGCTCCTCCTGGGGAAGAGTGACACCACATCAGTGCCCTGCTCTGTCCCTTAGTAGTGTGAGCTGGCCGGGGACAGAATAGGTTTTTCCCCTTCTAAGTCCAACCAAGATTTCAGCTTCTGCTCCTGGGTTTGATTTACTTTTTTTTAAATGGCAGGCAAAATCACAGGCCTTTGGGGGCAGTCTGCTCTCGCCTCATGGTGGAGCTGACTGCAGTCTTAAAGCAGAAGAATTTAATCCCTCTAAAACTAGGCTGGTGGTTTTTTTAAATCCTTTCTGCTCTATGAATAACTGCCCTGACATGCATGAGTGCCAGCTAATCCCCCCAGCCAGTTGCCTTTCAAGGTCCCTGGCAGGACCCTGCAAGTTGTGATGTGGGACCACATTCTCTTACACAGTCTAACCATCACTTGACTCCGGTCCCCACTACCAGGAACAAGACTTCAGTGTCTGCCCTGAACCTCAGTATCACTTTGTTCTGTGTCTCCCTCAGCCCTGCACCTTGCTGGGAGGCAGTGGGGAGGGTGGTGCCGTGTAGGTACCTCCACAGGGTAAAGTGCAACTGTCAGACCCAGGGGATTTGTCCCATGCTAAAGGTTGCCCCCACACCATGGCCCACCTGGGACAGTCTGGTGCATGAGCTGGGCAGCAGCGGGCGGCTGAACTTCTTCTGGGAGCCAATGGCTGCAGGGAAGGGGGGTGCAGAGAACATGGCTGCCACCACATTGATGCGCGTGATCCACGAGTGCATCTGTTCAGGGTTCCTGAGGAAAAAGATATACCACAGATGGGCTGTGTGTGTCAAAGGCAGAGGGATCTGACCTGCAGACAAGATCTGGGTCCCCCAGGCCTGGCCCTGGCCACCCATCACACCTGGGGCTCTGCCTCCAGAGATCCTGAGCCCAGCAGGGTAGGAAGTAGAGGAGCTGGGCAAAGCTCAGCACTGATACTGGGTCCCCTTCCTTCCAGAAACAGCTAGGACAGGAGACAGCAATGTAGCCCTAAGCCCCATCCCACCCTACACCTCAGTCAGAGGAGCCCCCATGCCTGAGCGTGGGGCCCAGCCAGTAATCCTGGGGGACTCACTGTGCTTGGAAGAGGAAGACCCTCCAGTCAGCTGTCCTGAGGTAGAAGACATTAGGTCGCTTGCTGTAGTCAGATGCCCGTGTAGCAAGGGAATGGTGGATGCTAATAGCATTCTTCAGCTCCTCTTCTGCCAGTGCCTTCCCTGGCTTATACTCCTCCTGCGAACCATGGGGTGTTTCAGAGGCAGCTCAGGGAGGCACCCCACCATGAGTCAGCTCTATGAGGTTTCAGGTACTACAGACAGTGCTACTGCTGGCAGTGGCAGGGCTTGGAGGTCACCCTCCACCAGGCAGCTGCAGACTCTGCTTCCAGCTCATCCTACCCACCTGGGGAGAGGCTGCACAACCTGGGTGCATGGGCTTGGCAACAGCATGAAGGCTGTCCCTCACTGCCTGCAGCTGGGCAGTGTGTTTGCCTGCAGTGAACTGGATGTGCAGCCCAACCTCCCACCCAGGGCAAAGACCCCAGTGTCTCCTCTCTCCCCAGTCAAGCCTCCTGCATGCAGGGCTCTCAGCAGCCGCCTTCTCTGCCCAGGCTGAGCCAAAGCACCCTGAGACCAGGGTTCCCAAGCAATGGCTCAAGCACACGTGGTGCTGAGTCTGTTTAGGCCAGGCTTTGTAGTGCCATTTGCTGGAAGCCCTCTCACTGCTGTAGAGACTGCCGTGACCCAGACCCTGGGCTGGGGATAATCCCTCTCCCTGGTGCAGATACAGGTGGTCCTGCTGCTGCCTACCTTCTGCAGGTAGAGAATCATCCCCTTCAGGATGGCGTGGAAGGGCTTCCAGCCCCGCTTTCCTCGGGGTGCTGCCGGGAGGAGAGAGCGGCTCAGACAACAGCCTCGAAGGAGGGGAAGGCCCCCCCTATCCTTCTCCAGCGAGCCCTGCCACGACGCACGTCACCCCACCCCCGAGACGGGCAGCACGCCAGGCCTGTCCCCGCGCACCTGAGCCCGTGCCGGCCGCGTGGCTGGCAGATGGTGCTGCTGGCAGGGGCCGCCTGCCGCCTCCCGGGGCCAGCGCCGCTGCGTTCCCGCCTCGCCGCTTGTGCTCAGCTTCACCGCTGCCTCCCTGCTCAGGGATGGGGATGAGGCGGTGCTGCCTGCCAGGTAATGCTGGCTTTGGAAGGCGGCTGCATCTAATCAGATCTAGGCGGCATTAGATGGCCAGGGCTTAGAGGGGATTTTATGGGGAATACGGTGAATGTGCCTGGCAGTGCCCAACAGCAGCAGCCTGCTGTGTGCCTTGTTTATCATAGCACAGGACACCTTCTTCATCCCTGCAATCCTGTGGCAGGGGTGCCACCCGTAGGGATCCCACCCCACCTCTAAGCCTGCCCTTTTCCCAGCACTGGAGGCAGGGGCTGCACTGCCTGCCTGCTCAGCCTCTGCCTGGCCCTGATGGTGGGGGCAGATGGGCAGAGAGAGGCCTTCCAGTTCCACAGCCCGAGGGCTGAATTATGCCTGGCACAGACAGACAAGACTGAAGGCATCACTGAGGGCTGATGCTGGAGCCTGGCATGATGTAATGATTCCTGCCCTGCTTGCCATTGAGTTTCTGGAGCTTACTGGCGCACTCTTGACCCGAATGCCTACCCTGGGCTCCTTGAGCACCTACTTTTCTTGCAGTCAGGATCAGCGTGGATCTTGCGGACTAACAGCCCATGCTTGTAGGTGGCAATGCTGGAATCCTGGGAGAAGTCCAGAAAGGGGTTACTGCAGCTGCTGATGCGCTTGATGGACTTTGGGTTGGGGTCTGCCAGCTCCGAGAGGGACTTTCTCAGCTCCTCCTCATCTCTGCCAATCACAGATTTGGGTGGGGAAAGTTTGTTACTTTGCTGGTGACAGCAAATACCAAGCTTCTCACTGGCTGGTCTACTTGTAGGCCTGGCTTCTGAAAAGGAGGCCAGGAGCAGCAGGCCAAGATGAGCAGTGTTCCATCCTCACTGGTTAGCATCCCAAATCCAGCCATGCCCATGTGGCCCTATCCCTCTAGGCAGCTTAGGTGCTGCCTGGCCCCTCAAAAGACAAGGCACTGGGGTGCCTGCTGGTGATTCAGGGTGAGCCACTATGTGCCCCAGGGAGCAAGGAACATTTTTTTTGGATAAGGGCGAGACTGACACCAGTAAGGCTGATGAATCAGGAGCCATGGAGGAACAGCACCCCAGGGCTTGGCACTACCACAGCCCCCCAGTCCATGGTGTACAGGCTTACAGGTCCCCAGGTGTTGGAAGAGAGGGTCTAGAAGGGAACTCCCCCACAAAGAGACCTGGGCTGTGGTCCCCACACCTTCAGGGTAGCAGCCAGACTATTGCACCCAAAGCCAGAAGCAAAGGGGAGACTGTGGTAAGGAGGTCTCAGGCAGTACCAGCCAAGGGCAGGAGCAGATGTTGGCAGCATGTAGGCAGCCCTCTCTTACCAGGTCATGGTCCTTCACTGTGGGCACTGGCGCTGCTCCCCCAAGCCTGCACGAAGATGTGGGAGCCAAGAGCTGCTGCCTCCCCCCTCCATCAGCCGCTCACTGCTAATTAAACCCCTCAGCATCTGCCGGCGTCTCCATGGCAGCGGCCGAGCACATCGCTCAGCGCTGGGTACCACTGGGCTGATTAATCCCTGCAGCGCAGGCGCTGCCTCTCCTGCTGCTGGAGATGGCAGCTGTGGGTGAGGGTGTGGGCACCCTGTGGGGCCCCGGCACAGCCACGGCACTTCCAGAGTCTGCTTACTCCCGCCAAGGGCACGGCCACCAAAGCATGAAGCCACACCAAAGACACAGGAAGCTGGTCTCAGGTGGCTTCCCCCCAGCAAGCTGGGGAAGGTGCCCCCATGGCAGTGCTGAGGGCAGCCAGGGGTATGTTGCCTGCACCCCCAGCCCAGCCCATCCCATTCCAAGCTCCCTCTCCCTCCCATATCCTCACAGGGGCACCTGCACTGCAGCATCATGGCTTGTATGGCCTCTGGGGCTGGGTGGCCTCGCTGCCCGCCCAGTGCCGGGCGGCAGCATCCCCCGCAGGGGTACTTACATGGCCCACTGCAGCTTCTCGTTCTTGATGGAGCCGTACAGTGCCTGCAGAGAGAAGAGCGGAGGGGTCAGCAGAAGAGTGGTGCCAGATCGGGGGGCTGCTCCAGGGAACAGAGGAGGCACACCAGACTGGATCAGAGGTACTGGAGATTAAGGTAACTCCCTGTCAATTTGTTCTGGTCCAGCCTTGTCCAGGCTGGGCTAGCTAGCTGACCTTGTTTTAGGGCTACTGACATCACCATAGAGACTGCTTCTCCTGGGCACCATGAGACCTGCAACTGCAAACACACCCCAGGCAGAGCGCTGGGGATAGCTGTGGCACTTTCCCCTCTCTTCCTCTCTACCTGCCTGTGACAGTGCCACCGCATTAGCAGCATAATGGTGAGACATACCTAACATTTCCAAGGCCTTGGGAGAGCAGTTTCTTCCCACTCTAAGGTGTTCCAGGCTGGTAAAAGCAACAGCCTTCAGAAGGCCTGAGCCCAAGGAGAGCAAGCTTTTGGGACAGGCTTTGATGGCTCAGTGGGAACACAGCCTGCTCCAGGCCTTCAGCAGCTCCATGCCACAACAGACTATAGCAGCAACCTTGGTGCCATTGGCCATCTGCCCTGGGCTGGCAGAGATGGGCTCATGGTGGCACCCAGCACTCCCTAGCAATGCATTGCTCTCGCAGCAGCATACTTCAGCTTTGGGAGAGACTTCAGCGTGGCACTGGCCCTGCACTGGCAGAGATCCTGGCATGCCGTCATTCATGAAGCTCTCAGAGGACCTTGTGGCTGGTCAAAGCAGGGTGGGCTGTTGCTGCTTGGAGTGGCTGTGTCCTGTCCCTACCCCTTCCCCCCAGCACCCTCAAGCACCTTTTCCTCCTTGAAGGCCCAAACACCACCAAGCTGAGCAGGGTGGGGCCTACACTGCCTGTATTTCAGCACAGGAACAAGGTAAGTCTGCCTGCAGTGGGATGCTTCAGGCCCCCGCTACCAAGTATTTGTCTGGTCTGAGCTGGGTGCAAGCCAGCAGTGCTCAGCACAGCTCTGCAATTGGGGAGCCTCCAGAGAGGGTTTCAACACAGTGCTCACAGAGGGCTTTGGAGCAAGATCTGGAAGGCATCATAACCAGAGAAAAATAATCGAGTCTTGCACAGCCTGTTCATGCAGCTGTCAACATCCATCACCGGGCCAGAGACTGCTGCTTAGAGATCTTGCTGGTGGCAGAGAAAGTACAACTGGAGCCATGGATGAACCCGGGAATACTGGCCAGCAGACAGGCCCCAGTGGTGTCTGAGCAAGGGACATCCATCACTCCCAAAAGGCGCAGTGGCCAGGACAGAGCCAGAACCCAGCTCCTCCCGTACTTTCCCGTCAGGGAAATGCTGGCATAGCACCAGCTTGTTTCTCAGAGGAGGGAATGGATCATTCCAATCTAGCAGGCAGAAAGTAGGGTTCAGTTGTCTTCTGAGAAGACAGAAGGCCTATAGACAGGTTATGGCCTCAGAGCCCGAGAGAAGATTTGACCCCAGCCCCATCTGTGCAGCCTCAGTGCTGGAGGGGCACTGTGAGCAGGAGATACCCATCACCGGGCTGGCAGTGAGGCAGTCAGAGGATAAAAGAGACTTAAAGAAGAGTCTGGCAGGGAAAAACCAATCCAAAGCTCTGCAGAACATAACCCTAGGATAAGCAGGCATCTCAGAGCAATGCAGATGATAAGGAGTCACCAAGGGAAACAGAAGGGAAGGGATCTTACTCACTGCTGGGGATGCAGCTGAAAACTGCTGAGAATGAACAGACACAAAAAGGAGACAAAAAAAACGGCACAGGGAAGTGGAGACTGCAAACAGCAGAAAAGCACCTCAGAAAGAGTGGGCAGAATGGGGCACGTGGCTTGGCTTTCACCCCGTTCAGTGGCAATACGGAGAGGTGTCAGCTCCCTGTCCCCAAGGAAGGGAAATGTGAGCCAGCTAAGTGGGGATTTTGAAGGGCAGGGCAAGGTGCAACACTGGAGAGGACCCCAGCCCCCTGCAGGGCTTGTAAGAGGATTGCTGATAAATGCAGAGTGAACAAACAGACATCAGAATACACTCGAGGAGTAACTCTGGATGGCACAGTGCTAGATAACAGCCTGGCAGAGTACCACGTTACAAAAACCTGGGCTTTGTCGGCAAATAATTCAAAGGCTGAACTGCCTTGCAGCTTCAAAAGGCTCCAGCTGTCCTACTGCAAGTCCCGACAGCAGCCCACCGAGCCCATTGCCAGCAGGGGCTGCCAAGTACCCCACCTCAGAGACAGGGAGCAGGGGCTGCTCAGCAATCTTGTGCAGGGGGACAGTGAGAGGCAAACAGCAAGACTGTGGGGATCAAGAGGGCAATGCAAAGCTTTATGTCTACACTTAAACTCTGACAAGACTCTGCTCGGCTAAATGCCAGCCACAGCCAACATCAAACTCAGAATAAAGCTGGTGAACTTAGCCCAAGTCTTAGCTGAAAAGATGCACTCCAGCCACAAAGCCCACCCTGCTATTCTGGTCCTGTAGCAGAACCATTGCTTGCCAGTCCACTAAACCCTGGGCTCTTCGGTGCACAGATCATTTCAGCTGGAGAAGTGAAAGAGATGCGGGCTCCTGAAGCGTAACTCACATCCACGTCAGCAGAGAACAGAGACACCAGATTCATTGCTTAGCAGGTCCCTCTCTCCAGGTTCTCTTTGCTCTGTGTTTTCATCCCCCCTGGGCCAAAAGGATGGCATATCTTTGTATCTGTGAATCTGCAAGCATCACTCAAGAGAATGCTGGGTGATGGCTACACACCACTATGGACAACCCCAAGCATGGTTGAGGTTTCTTGCCATCACTGGGTCATGAGCTCACTGCTACAGCACACCGGGCCAGCCACCAGCTCTGCCCTAGACATGTGCAACACTGAAGAGACCTAGGAATATACTGTCCCAGTGGGATTTCCAACTGAATCAACAACATCTTTCTTTGCTGCTCTCCCCAAAAGCAGGCTGAGAGGATGTCCCTGAGTCCTGCTATAGCAAATGTCTCAAGGAGAGATAAGGGGCTGCACTGAGCAAGAAGCAGGTGGCTCTGATGCTCCAGCCCAGCCATACTGCCAGCCCTGCTGGAGACAGGAAGAAGACAAGGCAGGAAGAAGACATCCCTCTTCAGCTCCTTAGCTCAGATCAGACCGGAGGGGAGATCCAGTGCTGGTTTGGGGAGGTGGGCAACAAGCTGGTCTGGACATAGCTTTGGCACAGAATTGTACTGAGTGCTGTAGCCCAACACTCAAGTAACAAATGAAAGTTAAGGCAGGAATTTAGGCATGTGGGTGAGGGTTTTAACCCTTTTCTGGAGTACCTCTCTTGTGCAGCACAACTCTTATGGACACATCCTTTTCCCAGTCTGCACAGTTCATATGCTAAACAACACAGTGCTCAGCTCTCTATGCAGCAAGATGCCCTGTGCATGTCAAGGCTCCCCTTCTTGGCAGGCCTTTGGCCAGCCACAAGTGAGTAACATTCTTCAAGACAGACTTCACAGCCACCAAACACCCTCCCTGCACTCATTCTCCCTCTCTCTGCACCTGGCAGTATTTCGATATGAGAGCTCAATTGCTGGCTTTCCCCAACTTTTCCATAGTAAAATATGTTCTCTACACACAGCCACAAAGCTCTGTAATGTCCCCCAGGCAAGTAGACCCTCTCAGCTGCATAGATATGAGCAGCAGGGTCAGATCAGCGCTGTACGTCAGATGGAACTGTACCTATGTCGGGTCCCTAATTCACCTTGGCGGCCCCCCCTGCATCCCTGCTGCCTGCACAGTGTGGACAACCCATGCTCAAGAACAACTCATCACCTGGCACACACCAGCCCTGCTGTGCACACCCCGTGTCCCTCCTCCCCTCCACTGCAGAGGGGCTCCAGCGTGCACATAGAGCAGAGTGACTTGGGGGCAGGCTTTTTCCCCGTAGAATGGGCTGCCACGGGGACAGCGTCCCGTGCATCACCTTCCATCCTGCTGCAGTCAGCAACGGCTGGCAGTGGGGGACAGCTACCCATCCTGGCCCCACACTTTCGACTCGGTAACATCATAAGATAAACCAATCTCTTTCAAAATATTCAAAACATTTCTTGCCCAGACAACTATTACCCACAGGACAGCAGACCCCTCTATCCGTCCCAGCACAGCCCCACAGCGCGGGAAGCAGGGACCGAGCATCTCCCAACTGCATGTTTCCATTCGAGTGCGTCACAACTTAATGCTGCCCCCAGACCGTACTGCGCTATGACAGCATCGCGGCTTGGCACGGCCCCGATGGCCTCACCGGGCTTGTTTTGGCCACGGAGGCAGCCCAAGTGACTCAGGTGTACCCCTGCCTGCCCTAGCCTGCCTGCGAGGAGAGGGCCGGTGTTGACTCTCCTCCCGCTGCTACACCGGAGGCAGGCACCCGACCGAGGCAGGACGCACCCAGAGACAGCCTGTTCGCTTCTTCCCACCCAGGACCGATGCGCACCAGCCTAACATCTCCAAAACGGATGCCAGCTCACAGCGAGCAAGCTCTTGGCAGTAAAAAGCCCTTTTTTGTCCAGGCTGCCACTCCTTCCTCTCCAGCTTCGCTCGGCTGGGAGCCGGGGCTGCGGCGCTGCCCCTCCGCGCTGCCTTGCGGCTCTCCCCGCCGCCCAGCTGGGTGCCAGTCCGCCCTGGCCAGGCTGGCACGGCACGGCGCAGCTCAACCCTTGGCAGGGAGCCCGCAGAGCTTGTCACTTATGCTAAGCTGGAGGGCTGGTCCCAACGGTACGGCTCTGTCCTGGATTCTCTCACAGCGATGTTTTCGAGCAAGCACAGCTATCAGACCACGGTAAGCGGCGCAATGTCACCCAGGTCTTGCCGCTCTCCCGCCACCCCTGTGCTCGGGGTCGGATGCGGAGACGACGGCAGGGTTGGGGACGGGGACCCTCGGGCAGAGGGGGGCTGGTGGGGCTCCGGCTCCGCAGAAGGCAGGCGGGAGAGGGAGATAGGGCTGACTGATCCCTACACCCATACCAGGGCTGAGGTTCTTGCAGCGGGCGCGACGGCGGCTGTCCGGGAACGTCCGCCTGCCCCTGTCCCCGCTTGCCCATCCCTCCGCGGAGCTCCCCGCTCCCCCGGCCCGCCGCTTACCGGCTTCTTCTTGCGGCGGTTCTGGAGGCGGCTGACCACCAGGTCGGTGTAGAGCACCGGCTTGAGGGTGCGGGAGCGCTGGGGCCAGCCGTAGCAGAAGGTCTCCACGCCGCGGTAGTTGCGCCCGTAGCGCACCGAGCACATGGAGCGGGACCGCATGCGCCCCGCGCTGCTGTTGATGCTGTTGACACCGATCATTCTGCCGCCGGCGGCAGGGGGGCGGCGGGGCGCCCGGCGGCCCTGCCTGCCCTNGGGCCGGGGGTGGGCATCCCACCTGCGAGGACAGCATCCCTGACGCTGATGCCACGCGAGTTGCTGGAGCTGCCCAGGCGGCCGTCCCTGCCTCCTTCTGGCGGAGGCTGGGAGCAGGTGGCTGGAGCCTCCTGTGCTCTTGGGGAGCCGCGGTGGTGACATCTCCTGGGCTCCAGGGACCTCCAGGCACCTCCACTCGGTTCCAGCTGGGCAGGCTTCAAAGCTGCTGCTGCAGCCCAGCCCAGCCCCAGGGGCCTATAAAGTTGGTAGGAGATGGGCCTAGTGGACATGTGCCCAGACTTTCCATCTTCAGTGCCTATGCTTACGTTTCCTGCCAGACCCTCCCAGGTCAGGCCAGAAACATCAGTAGCTAGAGCCACCCAGCTGTTTACAGGCAGGGCAGAGATGCTTCAGGCAGCTGCTCCTGTGAAAAAGCAAAGAGCTAGGCATCCTTGCAGAAAGCAAGGATCGATGCGTAATTTAGTTAGGCTTGACTGAGCAGGAGATGCAGCCAGTGGAGAGGTGGAAATTTTCCACTCTATCCTAACTGCTTGACATAGTGACCACTGGGCACAACTTGTGAGGGAAGTGGCCTGGTAGGTGCCTGGTATATCAGATGTGTTGGGTTGCTTGAGGCCAGGAGGAGCCAAGGGAGACAGGACAGGACAGCATATCACTCCCAGGGGAAACAGGCAAAAAAAATGGCCCAGGGGATTAGACTGAGCAAGCGTTACTGTGATTATAGCTCAGAGGTGGGAGCCAGGGCTTTCTTCCCACATTGCTAATCACTTACCCAGCACTCTGAGCGTCTGAGCTCTGCTGTTGTGCCTCCAAGCTGGAAGGTAGGGGCCCATCCTACCTTCCTCCCCCGAGGACCTAACTGCATTGTCAGGCTAATTAATTAACATCAGTGACGTGCTTTGGGCTCCTAGGCTGGAAGGCAGCACAGATTTGCCTCACTCCTGCAATTGCTAAGCAGTGATGGAGAGAAGTGGGGCCTGATTTAGCTCTACTGTTTTTTTGCAGTGAAGCACAAGGTTAAGCTAAAAGAGTAGGGAAGATGGGGATGAGCTAAGGGTCCACAAGGTGAGCATGTGAAGGTCAAGTCCACATCTAAAATATAGCAGGCAACCAGCAACAGTGAGTGAAAGCCCAGGGGGCCTGGGCTAAAATCACACTGTCAAAAGCAAAGCAACATCCCAAGAGCTAACCAAAATACCACCAACTCCAGGATGTCCTGCTTCACCTCCTTTCTTGCTGCATGGGCAGTGCTTTCATAACAGCCACAGGAGCTCAGGTTCAAGCTTGCAGGTGTGGGCATCTTCAGGCACGGCCTTATATAGGTTCTTACATCTTGGTATGGCTCCATGTCTGATGGAAGGGACACTCAAATCAGAGATCTGGGAAACCCTCTCTGCAGGGTATAGTTCTCCAGAGGAGCTTCCAGAGCCAGAGGAAAGGGTTTCCAGCAGCGGTGCCAGTAAGGCATCACTGCCTTAGCTCCAGCAGCAGTGCTGACAGTAAAGCACTGTCAGTGAGGGGGACGTGGTGCTCAGCTGTGAAAGCTCTTCAAGTGTTTTCATTGCTTCTTCATAAAACTGGGATTGTTTACATGTATTAGCTAGTAGCAGTTAAAGTTCTTGTCTGACTCAAGCTGCCACACGCTCTCAGGCATCATGCGGCATTTGCCTTGGAACTCCCTGCAGCAAGAGACAAGGGGAGTCCTCAGGCTCCCTGTGGGTCTATTTCCAATGGTGTCCCCAGAGGCACAGGAGATGGTGGCCTTGTGTCCCTGCAGCCACCTAGGTCCTGCCCTGCTGCCCCCAATCCCTGGTAGTGAGTGCCACCTGTGGGTGAGAGCCACCTCCAGCCCTCCAACTCTGAAGTCTGCGTGGTGGCAGCCTGTGCTGTCCACCCAGGCTGGACTGGAAGAGCCCCCAGGACCTTTCTTCTGCGCTGCTAGACCTTGAGCTTTGGGAAGCTCCTGCAAAGCCTGCCAGCTCTTCCCCTCTCCTGCTACCCTTAGGAAATGTGTGTGCTTCTGGAGCACTAAAATTAGCCAGACAGCTGTGTGGCATGCTTGCACAGGAGCCGCAGTCCCCAAGCACAGCTTGCCTGCCAGGTCTGCCAAGGAGGCAGCATCCTACCCATGGTAACAGGTCTAGTGCAGGCTGACACAGGGAGGGCAGTGGGAGAGTCTGTTCCTAGTTGTCTTCCCCCTGAGCCTGTGCAGGGACCAAAGCACGAAGCAGCTAAAAGCAGTGGGCAGAAGGAAAACAGGGTCTTCTCTGGTTGAATTTGCAAAGGCTACCCAGGAGAGGAACAAGCTCTCCTTGCCAGTCCTCCCTCTAGCACAAGCCAACAGCATTTTCCCCATCTCACCTGCCCTGGGAACCTATGCCCCCTTGCATGTGCAGGGGGTTCCCCAAGTGGAGTGGTGCTTCAGGTGAGGCAGCCTCACACTGACTTGCACTCCCCCTCCCCAGCATGGCTCCTGCACACAGGTGGCTGAAGAGTGGTGGTGGGAAGCACCACAGCTGCAGAGGGAACAGGCCATTTTCAGCAGAGCAGCCTCCCAGCTGCTGGGCTGCGGGCAGAGCTGTGCGGGGCTGTGCCACAGCACTGCAGCCTCCCCCACACCCTTACACCCAGAAAAGGTCTTGGCCCCTGCCCATGAGAGAAAACCTGTAACTTCGTGCCACTTCCTCGCTCTCCTATTTCCCACTGTATGGGATCTGATGGGATAACTTGATCTGACATGTTTAAACTGCTGATACTTTTGAGGGTGAAGTTTAACAAGAATAAGGTGATGCCTCAAGTACAGGTACCCAACCATGGGGCACTGAGAGCTGCAAAGAGGGTGCACCAAGGGGTCTGTGTAGTTTGGGTAGTCCAAAGTGCAGCAGCACTGAAGGGCAGGGGTTCAGGGTCCACATTTTGGATGCTTCCATCCATTTTGGGTGCTTAAAGCCTTTTCTGGAGCTCAGTTTAAAATTAGACAAGAATTTTTCCTGAGTAACTCCTTTAACTGGCAAAGCGTGGGCTGAGAGGGAGGACAGCCCTATTGAGAACTGCTGGTAACCCCTTAATGATGGGGTGAGTGACACAGCCAGGAATAGACCCACAAAGGCTGAAAAGGGATCTCAGCTTTTCACCCTCTGTTGCCTTTTTTTATCAACGACCTCTCTATTGTGGCTCCAGCATCCTGTGGGAACCTATCTTCCACATCACTAGTATTTGCCAACTGTAGGACTTCACCAACAGCAATGGTTTCTGCCTGGCAGACTCCATGGGAGCTAAGCCTTTTCCCAGGGTCTGAGACAGGGAGACAGCAGCTCAGAAAACCCTCCCGAGAACAGGCAACACTAGAGAAGTGCAGAAGTCCAAGGCCAGAGGTGCTCACTGAACACTGCCCTCCCTGGCCAAGTCCCTCTGGGAACTGGGTTAGGCAGGGAGAAGGCAGGAGTCCCCCAGTCACACCAGTGTAGTGAGTTCCCAGCTCTGAGGCTTTAACCTCCAGCCCACCCTCCCCATTGCCATCCCTTGCCCATGTCACCTCTGCCACCAGAGACAGCTCCAATCCCAAGGTCTGGCCCAAGCCTTGGGCTCCAGTGCTTCAGGGAGGCATGAAGGGCTGAGTACCATGGTGTTGATGCCATGAGGCCTCTGGTCGTGGCTGGGCAAACCAACCCTCATATGCTGCCCCACATGTGCTTCCTTGCCCGTGTTATAGGCACAGTAAGAACAGTGAGGGAATCAGGACCTCAGCAGGAGCTCCAGCATCCTCCTGGGGGAATGGGGCAGCCCATGTTCCCCTCAGCAAGAGGAAAGCAGGAGGCCCAGGGACCATCACTCTTCTTGCATGTTAATGCATCTTGCATTCATAGCATCCCAGGTAGCCATCTATATGATCCAGCCCAAAGCTCTCACTTTTGCTCCTGGTGCTTGGCTGGCCAGGGAGAACGACTGAATTTACCTTGAGCAGCTCCTTGGGGAAGTCAGTGCCTCCATTGAGTCCCTCCAAGTTGCCAATGAAGTCAGAGCAGGACATTCTCTTTCCAATGTTCTGGGGAGTCAGGGGGAGAGAAACGTGGTGGTTACCTTTGGGACAGAGGTCAGTGCTGGGTGGAGCAGGTCCCACGGCCTAGGAACAGACACCCCATTTCTGCAGAGGGGTGAGGAACAAACCAGGTCTCAGGGAGGCTGCTTGCAGATATGGGGAAGCTGCTGGCTTTATGTAGACTCCATGAGTTTTAAATAGTCTCCTTTTTCAATGTTGGGTGCTCCCCACTTCCAGTGGCAGCTGGTTTTGGAGTCTCATTCCCACCTTCTTTCCCTGTCCACTTTTCTCTTCTGTCCTCATCTCACCTCTACCTTTTCCAGCTCAGCAAGTCTCTCAAAAAAGCCACCATCTCTCCTTCATCAGCTCCTCCTCTCATTCAGCCTTTCTCCTGTCTCCTCACCAGACATGTTAGTGGTGACCAGCGCTCATGGGCCCAGGGTCCCATGTCTCCTGCTCATGTGGCTCTGCCCTTGCAAGTCCTCACTCTTTCCCCAGCACCTATGGTTCAGGGTGGTGGGATCAGACATGGGACAGACAGGGACAATGGCAGTGGTAACTTACGTGTCCATGCAGATCTGTGTTTAGCAGCATCAGGGCGCATGTGAGGGTGTGGGCTCCATCTGCAGCAGAAGCACAGGACAGGAATTAGAGCCCCTGGCTCAGTCCTGCAGCTGGTGCTCCAGACCTTCAGTGTCTCAGGCAGGGCATGGGGACTTTGAGCCTCCAAGACAGCCTGAGCCCCCTTTTCCCATCTTGGGCACAAGGGGCACACTGCAGTCAGTGCAGTGCTTAAAGCATGTGGGCGAGTAGGTAGGAGGCCACTGAATTAAAGTTGGTCCCAAGCTCGAGCATACCAATTCCATTCCAACCCCGCAGCCCCTACAGGCAGGCAGTGATGCTGTAGCTAATCCTCAGAGCTCCTGGCATGGCAAAGTAGGACCAGCACAGCCCTCTGCCAGCCAGGCAGCCCAAACCTACCCTGTCCCAGAGCCAGCCCAGAGCAGAAAGTACATGTGAACACACACAGGAGAGGTGCAAAGACATGAAATGGTACAAAGTGTGTGTCTGTGCTCCCCGCGTGTCAGGCACACAAGTTTTCTCATCTGGATATTCCCTAAGCTGAGGGTCTGAGAACTGGTGTCTATTTGGTGAGGAGGGCCATCTCTTGCCTCTTGTGCTAATCTGCTCAAGGTCAGAATTAAGGATGGGTTGAGCCCTAATTATGTGTCATCCAACCAAAGCAGGCTTTAAAAAAAAATAAAATCTAAAGCATCTGTCATTTGAGGGAAATGACATCTCTGTAACTGGGGCTATCTTCTAGGCTGTCAGTATAGGTTCTCAGTTTGCTCTCTAGTTTCAGTCTGAGCACCTTTACTGAACTGATGAACACATAGGCTCACTTGAAACACCACCCCCTGCCACATACAGACATGCAGTTTCTTACCTTCTGAAGAGATTGCATTGGGATTACACTCATAATAGCGCTGAGAAAAATGAGCCAGCACTCGCTCTCGTTCTTGCGTCTCTCCCATCAAGGCCAGCTCTTTTAGAAAGGACCTGAAAAAGCAGCAGCAGTGTTGGTCACATAGGAAGCCCACCAGCAGTTTCTCCAAACCACCTTGTGCAGAAATGGAGGGGTGCTTTCTGGTTTGGAGATCCCCTTGTGTGCTGGATGAAGCCCTACTATTACACATCCCTCTCTCCCAATCCACTGTGGGATTCTCCTCCAAGCCCACAGTACCATATCCTGCTGGCATATCACAGAGACCTACAGCCAGTTCCAGGAGCTACACCAGGAAAGAAGGTGGGGGTAACAGCAGAAGGTTTTGAGTTCAAGACCTGGAAAGCCAGGCCTAGGTGAACCTGACTGCACTGATCACTGAGTTAGGACTAGGGATGGTCTTTCTTGCTTGCGTGGCTGAGAAACCACCTTGGGAATCATCTTCTGTTATTTAAGAGGTAACAGGAACTCCAGGTGGGAGTCATGGGATCTGTCTGCTCCTGCAGATCTCTGTGTGGTTGCAGAGCTGCAGAAGGCATGGGCTATTGGGACCACCCTCTGGTGGCCACCACACACGCGCACATGTACACACACTCAGCTCTGACCTGAGAGCCTGGTCCAGGCTCATCCCCGTGAACACAAAGAACTTCAGATATTCCCCTGCCACCATCCTGCTGAATTCATTGCTGAAATAGAAAAGGGGGAAGAGTATGATCGATTAGACTGTGGGAACAGCCAAAGGCACACAGGAGTTGGGTGGATTCTAGGAGGCTGGAAGCTTCCCAGGGTTGAGGAAGATGTGCTGAGGACAGACAGACTCCACATTCACATGAAACTTGGAAAAGTCACCCACAAATCCAATGGTAATACTGGGCATGTAAGAGAAAATGGAGAAGCTAGAGCTGGAAGAGCCCACGAGATGTCACCTAGCCAGCCCTCTGCCCCAACATCTTACTGAAGCATCCAAGATGCAGTCATGGTAGGAAGGTACCAAAATCTGGATGTGTCTTAGGTTTTAAGACCTTTATATGTAACACCTGGTGCAGATGTACCCATCATGGAGGGTGGGGAGTGAGACCCTGCCAGGTGTTCCCTGCTATCCTGGTGCCCCACAAGGGCAGCAGCTGTGGGTGCATCGCAGGCACAGGTGAGCCCCTTGCAGAACGGAACATTCGTTGGTAATACCCACACGTACTTCTTCCCCAAGTGGCGAGCCACATCTGCTTTTTTAAAGCCATCCAGGTTGTAGAGCCTCTTGGCCAGGCGTTTGGCGGCCTCCAGGTCAGCCTTGTGCCCATTGGAAAGGGTGTCCGTGCTGCCCAGGACCAGCTGCTCCACGCTGTCCATCTCCGACTCCAAGTCCGAAACAAGGTGGCTCTGGGGGTGGTCGCTGCAATGGGAAGGGGCATTCCATGTTAGCCTGCCTACAGATCCTCATCCTTGTTCAGCTTCTCAGGAAATGCAGGTTCCTCACTCTGCTTTGGAGACTAGCTAGTCACTGCTGGGATTCAGGATGAACAACACTGGTCAGAGACATTCCAGTGTCAGAGCTAAGGGAAGTTTTGGGGATGCGGCTGGAAGAGAGGTGGGATGACAGGACAGCTCCAGGGCCAAGGCATCCAAATCCATGTTTACACTGGCAAGGAAAAGGGGAGGGAAAGTACAACTGCTCCAAAGTCCCTCCCGAGTCTGTGAAACTGTATGTGTGGGCGCAGGCTCTGCCAAGCTCAGCCGTAGTGGAGACTTGGAGCAGAAACATGTGCACATCACATGCTGTCCTACAGATCTGCACTCATTTTTTAATCTGGACAAACTCCTTGTGTTGCTTTCAAATTTCTATCAAGTTTCTATCCAAGACAAGACAACTGCAATTTCTTCGTTCATCTTTTCCCACCCACTAACTTCAAAGCACTATATAGACGGCAAAGCCGAGGCAGAGAGAGTGAAGACAAAGGAAAATCACCCTGGCCTCCCAGCTCACAGTGAGGTGTACTGTCTTCTCCAGGCTTCCCATCAGCTCTCAGCCCACCATGCCTTAAATGGCCATGTTAGGAGACACTCTTGGCTTGGCCCCCAAAGAAATCTGACTCAGCTGTGCAGAAGTTATCCCAACAAAAAGCTGGTTGAATCTAATCAACAAGGAACGTTAAGCAACTCTGACCTCGCCCAAATTTTCTGGCAGCCCTTGCAATGTTCCAGTCTGATTTATTTTTAAAAGTCTCTAATTGAGTTTTAAGAGGCCTGCTCTCCTGAGCCAATTACTCAGGCCAATCTCCTTGAGGCTCTGCTTCTTTCAAGAAGGACAAGCCTCCTTTCTGCTTGGTGTTATCTGTCCCAGGGGAGCCCTGTGCAGCACTGACAGGCATGTCAGTGTCTTGAGGGCCTCCCCCAGCTGGCGTGCAGCAGGGGAAGCTGCTCTGCACTCAAACCCATGGGTTAGGCACTTCCCTGGCAAAAACAGTCCTTGCGGAGATGTGCTTTGCTTGGACCATCACTGAGCTCAGCAGTGCCAAGTGGTGATTGTGGTAAGATCTGGGTGCATGGCCCAGGGCAGATCTGTGCCCGCTTGGCTCCAGTCCTCCCCAGGGAGTCTATCCATCACCCCATGCTACCCCAGGAAAGCAGCCATGAGAGTGGTCACAAGGTCACAGGAGCTCATCAGGTCTGAGTCCACCTGTGGTGGGGAGCTGTGCCGGGCAGGCAGCTTTCAGCATCACTGTCCATACTTCATCCTGTGGGCAAACCTTCCAACTGCCTAAAAAACTCTTCTCCCAAGACAGAGCTATATCCAAAGGTGCCACTGGCATGAGCCCTGGTGCCCGCTGCCCTCCAGCTGTGCTTGACTGTGTCTGCACTGGCTGGCAGGGCCAAAGCTGATACCTGAGGAGTGCTCAACAGCAGAACAGGCTGGGTGTTGCTAGGCTGGGCTAGGATAGGCTAGGCTGTGTGCTGGGCACACACCTCGGCCCCTCTTCAGCTCCTTGTGTGGCTGCAGTCACTGTGACCTCAGCCAGGGACAGAGGTCACAGACTTTGTTTCCCAGAAGCAGATGAGATGAATCCATCCTAGCAACTGGCACCCGCCAGCCATGGGTTGTGGGGACTGTATTTTTTGCTAAAACTCTTATCTGCTATCACAAGGGCACAGGCACTGTTCCCTGCCCAGCCCAGCATCTCCAAGGTTGCTTTTCCAACCACAGGCTGAGCTACAAAACTCAAAGCCGACTCTCCACTTGTGCTCCAATTACATCTCCAGAGCAAGTGGCTGCTTATCCACCCTCTGAAGATCTTTTAATTCTTCTCAACCACCATCACTAAAACTACTGATACTTTTCTGGACCTCGTCTGTCTGGCCTGAGGGGTTGTCCTTCCCCACATGGCTGGTTCCTGGAGCCTTCAGGGACAAATTTAGAGCTCTGAATTTACAGGGACAAATTTAGAGGTCCTGCCATGACCTCTCTTTCTAATTGGTGGTCCTCAGCTTTCCTATGTAGTGCTGAGCATCCAGGCATGGGGCCATTTACAACATCTCTCTTGTCCTTCAAAATCTGTATCTCCCCGCAGGCTCCCAATCTGTGACTGCAGTTCTTGCCTTGTCTCCTGCAATGGTCATGCAGGGATCTCAAAGCCTGGGTCTCGAAGTAGCTCTACCAGCAGGATCTGCTGTCCCCTCCCTCACCAAGTCCCCATATTAATTTGGAGTTTTACATCAGCAAAGCATAACCTTGCTCTCAGGATGAAGCATTACCCAACCATGCTGTGAAACAGGTTTTCTTCCAGCACCCAAGCCACTCTCATGGTTAAATATGGATAATCAGGCCCAATAGACTCAGATTGCCCCCCTTGTGGCACCTGTCTGTCACCACTCAAAGCCCCAACCAGCCTGGAGAACGTGCAGCTTAAAAGAGAAAACCAAGAGGCCAATCAATCCTCAAGCAAATGGAGAGCAGAGCAAGAGACATGTCCATGTCTGAGGCAACTGAGGTGACGCTAATTTTCTTGCCAATGAGCTAACGTCTCAGGGTGGATTTTTTAGTGTACTTTGTAAAGTGACATTTTAGTTTGGCTTGAAGAAACACTGAGATAATAGTTTTTACATTAGGTATACACTTAAGGAATAAAGATCAAATTTGGTATTCTGCAATTATCCTCAGTGCCTGAAATAAGTCATCCCCAAGCAGACCCAGTGCTAGCTCATCCCTCTCCCTGCTGCCACCACTCATGTCATCAGGAGCACCTCAGAGGTGTTTCCTAGAGGGCCCAGGTCCCTAGTGCTTGTGTTAGCCACAGTGAAGCACTTCTCGTGGTCTCTGCAAGGAAGGCACATGACCCAGATCAGGGCTTGCCCTTGGGACAGAGGCTTTTCACTGACCACTTCCCACCCCAGCTCAGCAGAACTGTGTTGTGCTCCCAGCTGTGGGGAGCTGCTGCAGGACCATGGTCCTACTTGGGGCTGCCACACCACACACACTCCTTCTCCAAGGCCAGATACTTCTTCAGGGCCCAAATGTTCCTTCTCAAGGCCAAAAACTCCTTTCCTGGGGCCAGATCATCATCTCACCCCAATAATCCTCCTCTGGCTGACTTCCCGGAGCCCAGCAGCAAAGACCACAGCACCTTCCCTGGCTGCAATGCAGTGTGCCACTGTAGGAGTCCCAACATCCTCTCCACCTTGCCACCATCAACAAAGCTCACTCGGCACCATGTTTTCTCTGTGTTGCCAGCAATCAGGAGCATACCTTCTCTCCTGGATGTGGAGCAGCAATAAAGCAGCAGCTCTGTGACGCCAGGCCTGGGGGCTAACCTCCAGCTCCTGGCTGCCAGCAAGGATGTACCTGCAAGGTGGACTCTTTCCTGCAGCAACAACTTGTTCCCCAGGAGCTGGGAAGGATAGACTCCCTGGGGACAGGCTGGGACCAGTGTCCATTGTCCAGGTCCTGCCTAACACATTTTCCAGGTGGGACATCTGCTGCAGGAAACTCAAGACCTTTGACCACAATCCAAGTGCCTCTAGCTCCCCACAAGAGGCTGGTTTCATCCTGCACCATGAAGGGACATAGCAAAGAGCCCAGTGCAAGCCCACAAGGGACATGTGCATGGGACAGAGCAGCATTCTGCCCTCAAGTTCCAAAGCCCCACATGCATGGCTAGATGCCCGATGCCTTCGCCAAGTGAACCCAGCCTGCCTAATGTTGCTGCTAAGAATGTACCAGTCCAGATCTTTGGCTGAGCTAAATAAATGCTGCTCCCTCCATCGGTCTCAGTGGAGGGACTTTGATTTATGACAGCCAGAATCTGGGCTGGTTCATTCCTCGCAAAATTGAAGTTAGGGCTGGGAGGACACTTGAAGGTCAGCCAGGCCAGCCTTCAACAACAAGGGTGGGTTCTGCTTTCTGGCAGCTCTGGAGTTCAACATGGTCCTCAAATCACCCAGCCATAGCAGAGTCCACCAGCATTACCGCTGACAGGCCCCGGTAGGACCGAACTTTGGGCAGCTGTGCCCCTCCTCACTCCTGTTTCTCTGCAGACTTCCAGAACCTGCCCTACAGCACCAGTTCTCCTTGGAGATGTCTACCTGTCCTCCATCACCAGGGGCTCCTCTTGTCAGGGGCACAACTGCTCCTGCAGAGGACAGGGACTGACACTGTAATCCCACCAAACAATTTCTTGAGCCAGCTGAGAGCCTTAAAATCCAGTTACTCACCTGCTGGGTGGAGGGTTGTCTTCTCCTTCAGAGACACAGATGCCATGGGGTCAGCACAGGAAAACCTGGGTCACTCAGACTCTTGGACCAAGCCCAGTCTAGGGCCTCTGGGTCAGATCCAAGAACCTGAATTAATGCCTGACACATGGGGCTGCATCCTGCAGGTATGTGCTGCTGCTCATGCCTCTCTGGGTGGATCTACCACCCCTGGGATCCACTGCCTCCATCCTTCTATGCCATGGAGGGCTGATGCATCCCTATGTCCTGGCTCCTGCTGCCCTTCATGGTTCAACATGGAAATATACGGGGGAAAAATCCCCCCTAGGCTTGTGCATCATTTCTTGCTCTGACAGTGCTTGTGGGGAAACCTCTTCATCCTGCGCCCCAGATTTATTCCTCTACTGTGCTTCCACCCCAGCCCACCCCATACCTCCCTTCTCCTATCTCCACCCTTTCCTCATTGCCCTCCCTCCTCCGCTCAGCTCTCATCCTCAACCTCCCACATCACACTCCGAATCCACCCCACGGGATCCCAAACTGGGCACAGCCCCTCAGGCAGCATCGCACCAGTTTGCCCAGTGCTACCTGAGAGCTCAGGCCAGCTGACACACCTGCTGGCCCCGGGAGTGGCACCAGCTCCCCATCCGCTGCAGTAACAAAGGGGACCTTATAAAGAATGGCAGCGGAGCTCTCTGGCAGGCCTCGCTCTCCAGCACTCGGCAGCTGCCGCAGCTCAGACTCCCGGCGCATCCTCCGCCCGGGGCGGCCGCCAGCACCACGGGCTCCCCGCTCCTCCCACGCAGCCGCAGCTCCAGGGCTGAGCTCTCCCTCTAGCGAGGCCCCGGGAGTGCTGCCCTTCGCCGTGGTGTCCGGTTGTTTTCACCAGGCGGTTTGCAGCCCCGCCTTTGAAGCTGCTTCTCCTGCCTGCCCTTCTTCCTGACCCACCGCAGGCATGCCCCATGGGGTCCCGGCAGAGCCTGCCTCGCTCGGGAGTCGAGTCACCGTCCCCTCCCTCCGCGGGCACCCCTCAGGGACCGGCACGGCTGTGCCCGGGGCCAAGGCTGTCTCCAGGGGAGTGGGATGGAGGGAATTTGGGCAGCTGGATTTCAGGGAGCTTGCACCCCCAGAGGGATGCAGTTTGCCCATTTACATTCCTCCGGTGCTGATGCCCCAGAGCCTGCAGTGCCAGCCTGTCGGCCAGCAGCCCCGGCTGCCCGCGTACAGGACTGGGCAAGCCAGGTGATCCTCTGGGTGCCCATTTGCACCCAGCAGCTTGGCCAAGTCATGCAATTTGGACTGGCAGTTGCAGAAGTCTGGCTGCCATTGCAGAAGCGAGTCCCTGCAGTCCCCAGGCCTGCCCCAGTTCCCACCCCAACATCTCAGTGGCACTGCATCTGCCCCTGGCCAGCCTCACCTGCTGGGGGCCTGTGCCTCCACACACGCTCTGTAGGTCAATGCTATAGACACAGGGACAGACTGCTTTAACTGCAGCCCCCTGCCCAGCCAGTGCAGGGGACCTGCACACCTTCATCTCTTTCCCAAACAAGGTGAAAAAACAATCACAGAGCCTCTGCCCCATGCTGGAGTGTGTCCACCACCATGGAGTGTCCTGTTTTGCAGGGGGGTAGAGGGTGGGTTCAGCCACTCTGCTCCCTCCCTTTCAATCTAGCCCCCTGCAGCAGATGCATGCAATCCTAGCACCCAGGGAGGCCTCTCTAGGTCTGCACTTAGACACACTTTCCACACACAAGGTCAAGATAAAAGTGTGGTCCCAGACTATCATGTGCTGAGGGACACCAGAGCCTTGGTGTGAGCAACAAGGCTGCAACAAGGCCACTGGCTGTGGGGGACACCACATCTCCCCAGCAATGCAGGGGCATCACTGACTTGGCCATCCCTGCCACTGAGACAAGTGGAAAGTCAAAGGCTGCAGGGCCATCCCCAGCCCAGAATCCAACTCCACTGCAACAATTAACACCAAACATTCTGGGAGCACAAGGAGGACAACCGCAGGGCAGCATAGGCCCGGATCCCCTGGTGTTCATCACCAGTCACCACTCACACCAAACCCCTGAAACCTGAGCTCACTTCTGCCAACCCTGAGACTGACAGACAGTGTGAAGCACAGTCTCCACTGCAGAGTTCCCCTGCCTGGGATCACCCAGTCCCTCTGCACTGCTGGCAGTCAGTCTGTACTGCTTGTAACCTTGCAGTGACCCTGGGCAGTGGCAAATGCCTTGCTTTGGCCCTGCTGGCACAGATGATGTTGCATTACAATGGCTGCAGAGGTTCCTTAGCTCCTTTCCTCATCAATTTCCACTGAATACCCCTTAGTTGGGAGCATTACAAGCATACCCTCTGCTTGTGCAGGTCAGCCTTGCCAAGCATCAGGATCTGCTGGTTCCAGCTCATGAGAACCTTTGAGCAATCAGCCCAGCCACTTCTTCCTCAAACTACATGGGAAGCTTCAGCTTTGTGGTCAGCTCCACTCAGAGTCTAGAAAGTTGATAGCAGCAGTAATGGGGAAGAAGGAACTTCTTGGACCTCTCCCTTGCCAGAAAGCCCTGCCTCCTGAGTACTGACCCTGCAGATGATGGGCTATCTCAGACCCTGGTGCCACAAGCCTTCCCAGCCTAGTTCCTGCTTCCAGTTCCAATCTCCACTCCCTTCCACTCCACAAGATGGTAGATCCCCTCCACATCTGCCTCTCTGTCCACCATTGCCTGTGGGTACTGTGAAGGGAGGCTCACTCCATGCTGGGGAGCAGAGAGCTGGGCTGCTCCTTGCTGGGCCCTGCTCCCCCAAATTTCATTGTCTTTTCCTGCAGCCTCTGCTTCAGGTCACTACTGGAGCCAGGGCACCTGCTCACCTACTGCAGGGCATGCCAGGTCTGAACATCACCTGCAGCTTGAGAGGTGGTCAAGAAACAGGGCCTGAACTGGATAAAAAGAAGAGCTATGCAGGGACCTACTGATAACCAAGGGAATCATTTCTACATGGGGATAGTTGCCTGGGACTCTGCATGCATGTATAACAGAAGTGAGGTTAGAGCTTATGGTACTATGGGAAGCCCAAGCCTTGGGACCTCCAGTCTAGGGAGCACAGTAGGGGCTGCAGCCGGGTTTCCCCTGCGCTCCCCTGACACCAAAACAGAGGTACTTCTCATGGAAGAAAAGATGAGGCTCAGCAAAGGTAGGCTCAGAAAAGATCTAGGGCAGCCTGAGGGATACACAACACCCCTCCATAGCCTGTGTCACAGCCCAGCACTGCTCTGAAATCTGAGCTAGAAGGGGAGAACAGTGCTGCAGGGTCCTCAGCACTGCTGGCACTGTGCTCCTCTGACTATAAACCACTGAGGAATAACCTCTGTTAAGCCATCTCTTTGTCATTCCTGCTGCCAACTGTGTCTCTGCACCCTCACACCTTCCCGTGTCCCTGCAGCACTGTTGCTGTGGTACCATGGCATCCCACAGACAGCAAGTCAGACACTGTCTTCTGGGTTTCTCCAGGGTGCTCTGTTTTGGTCCCTTGCCTTGGCAGAAGAATAGGAAGCCAATTCTTCCTGCAGAGAGCACCGACCATGGCTGGACACTGCCATCCTTTGCTATCTTATGTCTCCCAGACACGACCAGTTTTACTGCACAACCCTAGCGTGGCTTCTGTGCCACCATGTCCCTGGTTTCAGTGTCTCAAACAAAGGGAAGGCCTAACCCAGCATCTCTCTGCCTCAGAATGCCCTTGGAGTGATCCAAGGACCACAGAGCAGATGTGATATCCCACTCTCCTCTCTTTACTGCAGACACCAGAGAGGACACAGACCTCCACCTGACCACCCAAGCTGGGTCTACAAGGATGGCACAGACTGTGACTAGAAGTGAGAGGTCTGGTGTGGAAAAGACCTAAGCCTAGAAAGTAGATGAGGGATTCAGGATGCTCTGGCATTGCACAGAAGGTCACTGGGCAGATAAACCTTGCAGGGAGGCAATGAAAACAGGAAGGTCAGCACTGGCATGAATGAGACACCAGGTACTCCAAGAGCCACCAGCTCTGCAGCTGAACCGCTGGACCAGATCTAACATCCAAACCAGACCTGACCACACTCCAAATAAGCGTACCCTGGAAAAGGGAAGAGACACAGCTTGTGAAACTGCCACATCACAAATGCCTCAGCACAAGATCCTGCTGGAAGAGGGAGAAATGCAGGAAGGTGTCTCAGCCTGGACATGGATTCACACAGGGACAGGTTGGAAGTGGTGGGGCTGAGCTCCCCCAGCACACTCCACCAGAGATCTTCCCAGGCAGGGGGCAGCCATCCTGAGACCAGGTGCAGGCAGGCTTGGAGCAATGTACAGAGAGCCTCTGGTAAGCTGTGCTTATCTCTGCCCTCCATCTCCCAACATAAACAAGGCTGAGCAAGTTAAGGAGGCCAGGAAAACAGGTACAATAACATGGGACTCCTGCCCTCAAGAAACAAGAGGCTGCTACTCAGATGGTGAAGGACGCTTCCCTAGTAGGGAAAGGCTGTTGAATTCCTACTGGTAGTTAACTTCTGATTGGCCTCTCCCCACAGCCACCACAGATGCTGGACTGTCCTGCAATGGAAACCATCATAGGACTGAAGACCTGGGCCTCCCTGCTTGCTGGGCTGGAAGAACCTCACAGCCCTCTAGCACCTAAAAAGCTGGCAAAGATGAAAAAGGAGTTGTGCTCCCATCAACATGCCTACCACAACACCATGGTGATCATGGGCCTGATCAGCCACTGCCCAGAAATTCCAGCACACACAGTCCTGACACTACCCAAGCAGCACAGGGAAGTTTTGTGGCTGCAAAACTAACCTCACAGCGTTAGACTCCACATCAAGCCTTGGTGGCCCAGCTGGGCAGCAACTCTGGTCACTCACCTTGTGTTGGAGGCCAAGGGAGTACCAAAGCTGTCCTCTGAGTGGCAAGGGCTGTGCCGAGCACCCTTTCTTCGACTGCCCCGCTCCTCCTCCCTCTCTGTCCAGGGGGCGTCTGTGGCTGAACTGGTCCCAGAGTCCAGCTCCAAGTGAGCCAGAGGAGCAAAGTTCTCCTCAATCAGCTTGGCGCTGTCTCGGATTTGTCCCTGTATTTCTGGGGTGAGGGTTGGGAGGTCAAAAGTGAAAAAGTTCCCATGGGTGCGGACTGGGGAGGAAAGGATGTCAATAGAGTCCAGGCTGGTGTAAGATGTGCCTTTGGCTCGATGGGACTCCATGATGGTCTCAAAATGCTTGCTGAAAGAGTCCATGCCATCCTTGGAGAGGCTGTGCCCTAGTAGGAAGGGCACTGGAGACTTGAGCATACCCTGTGTGTCTCGATCCATGATCCTAGAGAGAAAGAAAGTGAGAAGAACTGATCACTGAGGAGCAAGGGATCAAAGCCCTGAAACAAAAGCCCACATGCTGCTCCAGAAGGAAACTGAGGAGGGCAGAAATCTCTTCTGAACATCTGTAGACCACCAAAGAAACACCTCGCCTGCCCAAGACACCATAGCAAGAGGGACTGGGCTGGCCTCCCTCCAGGCATATGCTTCTCCTTTAATGTGCCATAGACTTTTGTTCTGTTAGTGGCTCATCCTCATAAGAAGCTTATGAAATGGCTACTGCTCCCAATCACTTGACTTGAGCTTAGATCCAATAAAGGGCTCAAGTACCAGAAGCAGGATGTGGTTCAGCTCCATTTCCAACCAAATCTGCAAGTGGCTGAATTTTTCATGAGCCTTCAGAGCTTCCACCACCCAGAAGACTCCTCCTGAAGCTGCTCAGCACAGCGTGACACCTTCCTCATGACCACTGCATGGTAGTCACTGAGTATCACACTCAGAGCATGACCAACATCCACCTGCAAGGTCTGCTGGCTGGTTCCAGAAGATGTCTCGGGCCTATCAAAAGATGACTTTAAGTCCCAGGAGACATCTGGGACAGTGCACAAAGCGATACTGAGCCCCAGGTTTCCCCAGGCAGTACAGAGGGAGCCTCACACCTATCTCTATGCTTGGGGATCTGAGCTGGCCCATGTCCTAGATGCCAGGCTTGGTCCTGGCTCATCATCTTGTCAGTGATCAGTCCCACAGAAAGGCCCTCCCTGTCTCCAATGCTGGTCTGAGTCCAGCCCAACACAGGAGTTTCTAAACCCTGAAGCCCTGAGTGTTTTGTCCTGTAAATGAGGTGAAGTGCAGCACGTGACAACATTTCCAACTCAGGGAACACAGCCCTAAAAGCCCACTTTACTCATAAGCCACTATCATTATACTAAGGCAGTAGAAAAGCACTTGTTATGCCACTCTCTCCTCTGATGAAAGGAGAGAAACTGCTCCAGTCTGTCATAACATTTGTTATGAACAAACAGCTTCATATAGAAGATGAAGATGAGATGCTGTTACACACACCAAATGATTTTCATTCATTAGCCTTCATATGCCGCTCAAAAATCTCACCCTGATTACTTCAGCAGACCAAGAGCTGGCAGCTTGACTTCCCCAGAGTGCCAGCTGGCTTCAAGAGGAGAGCAGTAAAGCCAGACACAGGTAAGCAAGGCAGAGTGCAGGCTGATCTCACCCATCCACCAGTATTTCCCTGGCTGTGCAGCACCACTTGATGCTTTTAACATTCCTGTAGGAGCCCCTGGAGCAGCCATCTCTGGGATGGCTTTATGGCAACCACAAGGCAGAAGAAACCTCTTTAATATCTGCAGATGTGTTTTGCAGATGTGTTTTACAGATGTGAATGTGCATTCACCATCCCCCCCCACAGCTGCATGCTACTAAACTGAGTTAACACTGCTGACTGTTTTGCACCTCAAATCCATAAGGAGGGAGATGGGTTGTGCCAGTGTAAATAATGCTAGCAAATGGAGGGAACCTTGTTCTCAGGAGAGGGAGCTGGGCTCATTCTTGTGACCAAGTATATTGCTACCAAGTCATAGAAAAACCCCAGTTGGTTTTGTCCACATCATCCAAGATCTAGAAGCAATCTGTCCACCCCAAAATATGAAGCACAAAGCCATTCAACTCCAGAAGGATCTAGTCACAGCAGCATATGTGCAATGCTGCCTGCCTGGTCCTAGATGATTCATCAGCCCCTGTTGCACTGTCCAGCCCCTCCATGCACTGGCTAGTCCCCCAGGAAGGGTTACTGCCCTGAGATCAAGCCAGACAAACACAGCTGGGGGGGAGCAGAGGAAAGACAGAGACACAGAAGCTGTAATTGAGCATCTATGCAAGGGTGAAGGGCAGCGGGAAATCAAATAGGTTTCCAGCCTTGAGCTGGTGCAGGAGGGACAGTGAGCCTTCCTTAGGAGAGGACCAGGAAGATACAGAGGGGAAGCAGACACCAGGAGCTGATGGTCACACTGCATTCCATATAAGTGCCAAAGCCAGCAGCACCTCAGGCAAAGGTTTGCATATGGGGACTGCAGGGGTCTGAGTAACTGGGTTTCTGCAGCTGCATCTGGTGGCTGAAGAACAAGGGGCTCTCCCGCTCTACCTACCCAGCGCTGCAGAGCTGTTCCATTCCTGGCAGGGGAAAGAAGAAGGGAAAAATCTCTCCTTCGGCCCTGAGTGGTTTTCACACTCTACCAAATGCTCCTGTGACCCTCCAGACCTCTGACTGCCTCAGTCATGTCCCACTCCTCCAGCTTGCACAGGCACAGCAGGCACTGTGGGGGGAGCCTAGCTCGGTTCAAAAAAGGTGAGACTGTACAGCACCATCGAGCCCCTTGCTTTATTCCTCTCTGAAAACTGCTCTTGTACAGACCAGCCCCAGCAGCTTCTTGCACTCCCTCCAGGCACAGGTACTGACCAGAGGCACTGCAGTCTTCCCCTGAGAGACTGTGTCCCCTGCCACATCATCAGACTGTCCCCAATCTTTTAGCAAGAGCTGCAGGTGCCTCTTCTGTTCACTGGCAGGTGCCTGCCAGCATCACCCCAATCATCCCCTCACTAGACCAAGCCCATGGGATGCAGGAACATCACCCTGAGCAGTGGCTCTGTGGCGACTTTGGGCTCTGGGACAGAGGCTCAGTCTCAGCAAAATACAGAGACTTGTGGCTACTGAGGCAGGTTAAGCACATGCTTAAACATTTGATGAAATTGAGGCCATAACCATTTTTTAAATCCCCAACAAGTCTTGCCCTGCATCTATTTTTTTGCCGCTAAGCAGCAAACACAAAGGCTCTGGAAAGGCTCCCCGGGTAGCAGATCTAAGGGCTTTCCTGGGCAAGGCTGCTCTACTTGCAGGGAAAAGGCATCATAGCTTCCCATCAGCCCTCTGTGCTCTCTGGGGACTGGGGCATCCCCTAGCAAAGCCTCTTCTCTCTTATCAGCCCAAGGCACCCATATTGCAGGCCAAGCCAAGCTCTTTCTACAGCTTAGCCAGCACATCTGCTGATATTCAGGGAGGAAGGCAATTGAGCCTGCTCTCACTGACAGGTCTTGGCTCTCTCAGACTAATGTGAATAAAGACAGTAAAGGCTTAGACTAGTCATTAGACTCAGTAGATCTGACACTAAATATATTCAGGGAGCAGATTTGCTGGAAAAAGACACTGTTTCTTCCATAGCTTTTCATGTCTTGTTTGATTTGATGTTAGATTTTTTTGCTGTTCCTATGTTCTCTTATTTCGGGAGGGTAAACCACCAAAGAAGATTCTGACCTTTGGCCAGAATACTAAACACAACAAGTACCAAGCCAAAGTTCCTCTTGCAGAGAGTGCTAAACTCTTAGAGCTAGATTTTCAAATGGATGTACATATTTAAGAGCTGTAAATCAGCATCCAAAGGTGCTTCAGTAATTTTGTAAGGCTAGTCCTTCCCAGCTACCAAGACAGGCCTGGGGTTCAGCAGCTCCTGCAACAGCAGAATGGTGCCAGGTCTGCAGAGTCAGGCAGGCTTCCTCATCCCCCCAGCTTCACCCCTCCTGTGAGCAGGCAAAGCAGAAAGCCTAAAGTAGAAAACATCAATACTGGTGAACAGGGATGAGGACTGCAGCTGCAGAGCTTAAAACGGTGTGTAAGCAAAAACCCAGTGCTGTGATGCAGGGACTGAACAAGCTCACAATTTGAGTCTCATGATTTTCAAGACACTGCCCAGAGGGTCTGCATCTACCAGGGGAATATGCAGTGAGCTGCAGCACAAAAAAACCCCACTGGTCTAAAAGAAGTCATGCAAAATGAACATGACGTCCCAACATACACATGGGTAATTATACTGGGAGCACCATCTTTTAGGAGCAACAATGCATTTAAGGACACATTCAAGCTTTCAGCACTGCCTGTGGAGCTTTCAGTAGGGTGTCTCAGAGAACAAAATGCAGGTCTAGGCTTACAGCTCATACAACTCAAAGTACCCTAGTACATATCTGGAAACGAAATACCACTACGCAAAATAATTGTTACAGCAACTTGAAGAACTTGCTTGCAGTAGTAATAACTTTACACCTCACTCAAAACTCCACTTGGAAAAAAACCCCAAACCATTACCAATGGCTTATTTTCAGCTTTTCTCTAGAATCCAAACTTTTTGAGGACAGGGCAGGCAGCAGGAAGAGATGTATCTGTCTCCTCCAACAGAGATGCAAGGGCTAGACAAACTGACAGGAACCCAGCTCCTCTTGGGATGCACATCTTCCCTCCTCAACAGCACAAAACCTTTATTTTTTTCCTTCCCAGTGCAGGGGCACCACTGAGGGTTATATTTTCACTATTTTTTCCTCCTGCCAACATCAAAACCTCCCTTTTCTTTTTCTTCCACCTACATGCTTCCCACCTACCTTTTACACAGCTAGATGAGTGCATGTTGCCACATGGCACATCAGGCATCACCCTGATTTTGTGCTTCCCAGAGGAGACCTTTCCTCACTCCCATGGAGCACTTGCTGATGGTGCTGAGCTTCCCCACCTCACTCCAGACTCTTTGACAACACACCTCAGGAGAGGTGCTTCTGCCTGCACAGGCATGTCCTGCTCCCTGCCAGGGCCTTTCTCCTTCAGGTGGCTGTCCACAGTGCTCTGGAGTAGGTATCCACCCGATGGTGCCTGTCTCTTCTCTTGGTCAAACCACGACTACACAGGAAACTCCATAGGCAGAGTCCAATGCCACCAAGCCGTCTCTCATAGGTCCTAATTGCCAGTCCCTGGCAGTGGGCAGATAGCAGCTTGGAGCACACTTGCTGCCCAGGGGCAACTGAATGATAACCTTGGTGTTGCCCACTTCATTAGCCTTCCAGCACCAGGTGTTTTGCCACACATGTGAAAAATTATACAAAAGGCAACAAAAGGTTTTTTCCATCCAAATGTATCCTCTACTCTTTCCTTAACAGGGCAAATACCTGCTGAGGCCAAGCAAATGGGACTGCTCTCACCACTGAAGCACAGTCATCTGTGGAGAGTAGGCAGTCCAGCAGCACCTGCCAGCCCAAAGTAGCTGCTCAGGTGCTCTGACACTGTCACCCCAACAACACCTGGCAGCACTGGGCAGGATGCAATTAACGTGTTAGGACTCATGGTGGGAAGCCTTGACTCAGCTGGGCAACCTGAGGAGCAGGGCTCACCTCAGGGGAGTGAGGCCCATGGTTCAGTGCCCCGGGCTGGATCACCTCTGCTGCCTTACTCTTTCCATAGGGCAGTGAGGGCCCCCTCCCAGGGCCAGCCCCAGCCCCAGTAGTGAAATCCAGGACCCCATCTCACCTACACACACAGCTTGCATGGGGCTACTGGGATTTTTGGCTGAGACAATTTTTGTCAGAGCCCATTTTGCCATGCAAGGTACAGTAAGGAGGGTAAGAGGAGCTTTTTGCCCTCATGTACAGAGCCTCACCTTTCCCTGTTCTCCTTCTTCATCGCCTCAAACACTTCATTGTCCTCGTTCATGTCCTTGTCCCGCAGCCCATCCTTCAAGCAGCCAGTGCTGGGGGTAGGGGGCTCCTCCGGTGTGCTGTTCCTCCTGCCTGGGGTGCCCCCAAAGCTTGGGTTGCTCTCACTGTCCTTCTGGCTCTCAATTGCTGAATCCACCTCTTCCTTCTCAGCCAGGATATCGTCAATGTTGGTTTCACGATAGCACCTCAGTGGCACAGTGTCCAGGTCTGTCTCAGAGTACTTCACTGTCCTCCTTATAATCCCAGTCTCACAGGAGCCAGGCTTTTGGCTGCCCAGAGGAGACACTTCTATCTCCACCTCCACGTGGCTCAGGCTGTGGTCAGGTACCAACCCTGGTGGCTTGGCAGGCAGTGGGGAGACAGGCTTCTGGGGGGACTCAGCCAGAGGGGTGGAGTCAGGAGTAGAAGAGCCTGCAAGGAAGTCCCAGAGCATTCAGAGCTGCACTGGAGAGCTCTGAGGAGCCACTTCTGCAGCATCACACATACCCCCCAAGAGCTTGGTCACACATGTCATAGAATCATTAAGGTTGAAAAAGACCTCGAAGATCATTGAGTCCATCCTTTGATCAAACACCTGCATGTCAACTAAACCACACCACTAAGTGCCATGTCCAGTCATTTACTGAACACCTGCAAGGATGGTGACTCCACTACGTGATGGGCACTGGGAAACAGTGATGGAGAGGCACATGGAAAAAAAGTGTCAGGCAGAGACAGGCTGCTGTCAGGGCTAGTGCATCCACAGCCAGCCCCATCTGAACCCCAAAACCCTTCTGAAGAGGCAGCCATGAACTCCGTGTTCTCTCCTTTGCACGGCCACAGGGGATTCTGCATGGAGGTTGGTGTGTGCAGGATCTAGACCCAAGAGGAGACAGACTGGCCAATCTTGGAGAGAACTCAGCTGTCCAGCGGGCACTGAGAAACCCCGAGGGATAGGCAGCCCCAGGGAGAGTCCTGGCAGCAATACAGACTTGCAAAGGATGGGTAAGCCCAGTCGAGGGCATGCCCCTCCAACTTCTTACCTGTCTTTGGGGCATCTGAGGAGCCATAGAAGAATTCCCACTTAGCCTTGGCGATGCGCTGGGCATGGGCTGAGCTCTGACGGGGGTACAGCCAGGTGTTGCCCTGCAGAAGGAAGAGTGATGAGTGGGCAATGGATACCCAGGACAGAGCTCATGCGCAGTGTGGGGTACCCCAGTACCTACTTGAGGACGGGGCTCTGGTTTCAGGGGACTCCTGGAGAAGGTGGGGAACTCCTCTGGAAGCCCATTGGTGAGGGATCGGCAGAGGCAGTTGGAGTCGATGGCACAGAGTTCTTTCCCACAGCGATGTATCCCCGCTGGCGTCCTGCCCCCAGCCAGGAGTGGGTCAGATGCGGAGGCCTCCAACTTCAGCGTATGCAGGAGTCGCTCCTGGGGCAGGGGCTGGGGTTGGGGGGATTCCATGTCCCCACCAAGCTCCAGGCTGCGGCTGAGGCTGTAGGGGCCATTCTCCCAGCGGAGATGGGGCGTTGTCGGGCCACCCAGCGTCCGCACACTGGCCTTTTCAATGAAGCGGAAGGTGACAACAGAGCTGCGTCCCTCTGGGGCTGCCGCCACTGGTGGGCTGTGTCTGCCCAGGGAGGCAATGGCTGGGCCAGGCCGGCCTCGCCGTGGGGTGCAAGGGGCAGTCAGTCGACCCGTGCCCGGGCAGCTCCCGTTGCCAAAGAGCACCGCCTCGGCAGGCCTGCGGGCCAAGGAGCCGGTGCTGTTGTAGAGGCCGAGGGGGCAGCGGCGGGCATCAGGCGCCAGGCCCTTGCGCAGCAGGTGGAGGCGGCCGGCGTTGAGGTTGGGGGTGAGGCAGGACGGGGGGCTGCGCCGCCCAGCCTCGGGGCTCCCCCCCACCAGCCAGGACCTGCGGTTCCCCCTGCGGGCAAATGGCGGGGGTGAGACGGCACTGCCCTCCTCGGAGTGGAAGCGGACGGGTCCCCCTGCTTGCGCCATCCTGCCGGAAAGAGGGCACAGAGGTGTCAGGTCCGCAGCCCAGAAGGGTGGCACAGGCACAGCAAGGCGGGTTCCCGGCACACCTGAGATGTCCGAGTCGAGAGGCGTTGCATCCTCAGGCAGCCCTGAAACAAGGGCGAAGAGAGCTGGTTAGGGAATGGAAGGCACAGGAAAGAGTCTGAGGCCATGGGGAGGACAGGCTGAAGTGGCTCTGCCCTCTCAGCAGAAGAAAGAGATGCTCTAGCTGAGACAGCCCCTAGCAAATCCCTTCCTGCTGCAAGAAGCAGGCAAGGTTCATTGAGAGCATCACACCAGCGCCATCACAGGGACACGGACAGCCCCTTGCTTGGTCTCCAGGCACCACATCCGGGTGCCTTCTCCCCAGGGTGCCGGGATGCTCAGGCATTTCACCTACAGACCAGTACCCTAGACACAGTGAGAGAGTGCACTATAAAATGGATTTCATTCATCCTGCTTTAGGTTGAATATATTTACTACCCACAGCCTACAGCCTACTAAAATCACTTCAATAAGGGGAAAAAATTATATACTGGATCACTGAGATATCTTCCAATTACACTTGCTCAAGGAGTTTAACATGAACAGCAAGGGCAAGGAACCTCTCTCTTTGGAGGTCAGCCTGGGTTTAAACTGTGTCACACTAGCACATGCTGCAGCCACTACTAGTGGCGCAGACAGAGCTGTCAACACCAGTAGATGCAAAAAGCAGTGGTTACAGACAATCCCAGCCTGGGGGAACAAGGCATGCCTGCTCTGCATATAGCTCACCTGCCTGCCTGTTTCTGCCCAGAGACCATTTACCCAGACAAGCCACCTCACAGCAGTGGGTGGGTGGCTGCAGGGAAAGGTAGGACCCAGAGTCCCCGTCAGCCCTGCTGCTGACATTTTTCCTGTCAGCTAAAACTTGTACTTATCCTTCCCTGAGTTTCCTCGAATTCCTAATGTGCTGAGAAGACTCTGCCTTGGCTGCTTTTGCCTTCTGGCAGATGCCAAGATACTAAGTCCCTCACTCTCACCATTTGAAAGTGAGAAAGCAAATGCCAGCTGCAAACAAGAAAGGATGATTTCTTCTCCTTGTTTCCAAGTGCAAATCAAACAGGATTAAATTCCTAAAGGACATGGGGCTGGGTTTTCCATGGTGTTTAGGCTCCAAAGATGCAGAGGCATAACTCTTAAGAAAATAGTCCAAATCACACCTTTGGGGCAGACACCCATCTATCTGCACTATCACACTGCTAAAAAAATCTGTCTCCTGCTGAACAGCAGCAATCTCTAATTCACTCACTGCAAAAACATACTCTCCTGTTTAATTTATCAGTTACTGTTTTTAAATTTTTTTTCTCCTGTTATGGTTGTGTTCACATTCAAGGCTGCTGAAGTTAACTGATAAATAATAAAGATGCGGGGTTTATATATTTCAAATTAAATTCCACTTTTTATCTCAAAGACTGACACATATGTCAAGGAAAAAACTTATCACTAGGAATAGTTTGCATTCACTGTAACATAACAAATCTACAAAACCCAGCCTATCTCAGTACATGTGAGTTATTACTAGAATAAACAGGATAACCAGAGTGTCCTTCTGGTCAT
Source organism: Calyptomena viridis (assembly GCA_013390005.1). NCBI lineage: Eukaryota > Metazoa > Chordata > Aves > Passeriformes > Eurylaimidae > Calyptomena > Calyptomena viridis. Next base: position 48,350 of record WEIV01009522.1, read on the forward strand.
TAAAGAATCATCAAATTCAGAGTAAAGGCCATGCCTGCCTTTGACCCACCAAAGCTGAATGGCTACACTACCCAGTGCCAGGAACTTTTCTTTAATAATGAAAAGTAAAAAGCACAAATGCAGCTGAAATGAAAAACCAGAGATGGAACTAAGGCTCCCTGCTTGTTGATTTCAATTGTGAATCAAACGGGTGCTCTTTAAATCACTGTGATGAATGGGTTGGACTGTAAAGCAGCAGTGGGCTGGAGGGAGCCTTGCTGGTCCCGTTGCCTAAAGGCAGAAGTCCTGCAAATGAAAGCTCACAGGGTGTCTACCTGCACAGCCCTCGGCATGCATTCGAAGAGAAAAACTCGGGAGCTTCAGTGTGATAGCTGGGAGCTACACGTCAGTGGGGGATTTAATTTGTTTAATAAAACATCTCACAAGCAATTTGTTCCTCCTGGCTTGTCCCTTCTTAGCGGCCAAAGGGGATGTACAGGCACGCTTCCTAACCCTTGCTTTGAGCTGTAGCCGATGCAACAGGGGATGGCTGGTCCCCATGCAGGCGCTTGCCTGGCGGAATGATGCGGAGGGATGGCAGCAGGCAGCACGAACTGCTTACGCTGCGGGGGAAGAGCCCACCCAGCCCACGGGAGTGTAGGGACACCGCGCAGGAGCTGCGGGAGGGTGAGAGGGGATTGAGCAAGAAACGGGACAAAGATGGGACGGAAGCAAGAGCTGCAGGGCTGGGGGCTGAATTCATACGACGGGCCGTATTTGTGTGCCAGACATAAAATTCACGGCAGGGAATGGAGAAACCAGGCTGTGGGTGCCGGGCCACCTGACGAGGCTGGGGCAGGATGGCACCAGGGAGATGACTCTGTCCTCCAAGGGACACGGAGCAGTTTTGGGGGATGCAGTCGTGGCCGAAACGGGGTGCCTGGCCGTCCGGGGGCGAACAGGAGTCCCCTTCATGATGGGATGTCTAGGCAGGGGACGTGCCCCCCTTTGATCTGAGGCCGAGCGTGCTCTTCACTTCCCGGACCTCCCCTCCCGGCCTCCCACGCCCGACACCTCCCGTCTCGGTGGGATCAGCCCTGAGTGGATGTGACATCCATCCGGATAAGGAGGAAGCCCCCCCCGGCCAGGGGGGCCGGCGGAGTCGCCCGCCCGCCTGCTCACTCACCTCGCGGAGCTGCCGGCCGCGCTCTCCCTGCCCGGGCAGCGGCCT
>WEIV01009522.1:58280-73020 GCA_013390005.1 Calyptomena viridis
TAGTGTGCACTAGAGATCTGTTGTGTGCTGGGGAACTGGGATAATTGAGGAACTGGGACAGGTGGTGTGCACGGGGGAGCGGGTGCCCCCGGGGAGCAGGGGCACCAGGGCCGGTGTGCTTGCCGTGCTGCTGGGAACAACCTGCGGGAGCCGCCGGGACACCAGTAGGATCTGTGACAGCTGTGCCGGTGCCCCGGCCCGGCAGCGCCGAGCACTCCCCGCCGCGGTCCCNGGCCGAGCGGGGGCCCGTGGGGCGGCGGGGCAGGAACGGTCGTGGGCGAGGCCCCACCAGCTGCAGGTTCTGCTGGTGCCGAGTCTAACCGTGGCCTCCAGCCGCAGGTCGGGACGCTCCGGGCTGCTGGGACCCCTCTGCTCCTGCCCCTCGCGGCCCGAGGCCTCATCTCCGCAGAGGTGCTGAGCGCTCGCTCCTCAGAGGGAGAATCCCTTGGGGGGAGTCCGGAGCCTTGTCGCTCCCTGCAGGGTGCCCGAGTGGCCCGGCCCTGGATGCAGGGGACTAGCTGCGAGGTAGAGCGATGCTCGGACGTGAAAGCCGGGCACAGGTACCCCGCGAGTGCTGCGGTAATGCTGCAGCCGCCTCTTGCTGCTTCGCTGAGGGACAAGGACTGTGGCGACTCGTGCAAAGCCCCACCCGAGGTCTCCTGGAGGGCAGTGCGGGGAGGTGTACTGGGATGCCTGAGCAGTGATCGTCCCAGGCTGGGGAGGAGGTGACGCAGGTGGCAGGCACATGCCTTGCTCATGGCTGGCCAAGGGGCTTTACCCTGTGGGCTAATTGTGGGAAACGTCACTGAGTCTTTCTTTCTGGCTGTTCCTCCTAGAGCCAACCGGCAGTAGGTGTGAGATGATCTAGCCTGGCTCCTGCAGTAGCCTGGCTGTCTGGTGTCTGATGATGAGTTTGATTCCCACCAGGGGATGCCTCCTGGACCTGCCCTGGGAAGACATCTTGATTCCACATATTCTCTGTCATGTGCCACTGCAGCAGCTCCTGAGCCTGCAGAGGGTCAGCAAGTCATTCCAGTCTCTCATCCAGTTGTACCTGGCCAACATGCGCTGCTTTGACTCAAGCCAGGTATTAGAAGGCTCTGAGACTGGGGGAGGACACAGATGTCCTACTGCTTTAGAACTAACAGGGAGTTAGTTATGAGTTAGAACAATGTGGGGAGAAGAAAGCCCTGGCAAGGAGGGTGGTTTATGCTCAGGAGCTTGGGTTAATGGCTCCGGTGTCCGACTGGACAGATGGGCTCAGGGAGGAGAGGCAGTGATTCAGGGCCCAGCAATGCCAAAGTCTTTAGCAGGAGGCTAAGCAAGGAGTAAGCCTGGAAACTCCACCCAGGCCATTATGGGGCACTGTTTGGCAAAACCCTGGCCAGCTCTGGAGTGGCACAGTCTATTGGTCCTTATGGAGGTTGTGGAATAGGGTGGGTCTGGTGGGGGGTAACTCTCTGCCTGGTCAACAGGAAAAGCTCTAGGAGACACTGCCTAGGAGTGGGAAAGACAGGAGTAGCTGGTGTTCTGTGTGGACACAAAGTGATCTAGCAAAGAGAGTTTTGGAGAGCAGAGGTGCAGAACTTATCAAGAGTATATAAATTCAGGAGTGATGACATGGGACAGAGAAGCCAAAGCATCTCCTAACTTGTGGCAGTAGCCTTGGCATGAGGTGAGGAGAATCTGATGGTAGGGTTTGCCCTGGGATGAGGACAGAGGGTGGCTTTGGTCATCACTATCACAGTGGAAGAAAGGAGTGGAGAGGGTATTTGGTGAGGATGAGGCTGGTGAAACCCTGGGGAGGTGCCTCATTCTTCCTGGGTTCCCCACACAGATCGAACCTGCCATCCCTCAAGCCGCTTTTGTTAACCTGTTGAGAGACAGCAAAGTACTGCAGCAGCTGGCGCTCCAGAACTGCTCCAGCTGGCTGACAGATATGGATCTGCTCCCAATCCTCTGGCGGAACCACCACCTTCACCAGATCCAGCTGAAGGGCTGTGTCCGGCTCAGCCGCAGCACACTGGTGTCTATCTCGCTGAACTGCCCCAACCTGCGCCAGCTCTCCCTGGCTCACTGCGACTGGGTGGACAGCCTGTCCCTGCGCAGCCTGGCTGACCACTGCAAGGCACTGGAGGCTGTGGACCTGACGGCCTGTCGCCAGCTGAAGGATGAGGCCATCTGCTACCTGGTGCAGAAGTGCAGCAGGCTCAAGTCTCTGTCGCTGGCTGTCAATGCCAATGTGGGCGATGTGGCAGTCCAGGAGACTGCCAAGTGCTGCCCTGAGCTGGAGCACTTGGACCTCACGGGGTGTCTGCGAGTCAAGAATGACTCCATCAGGTACTGAGAAAAATGGGGAGTCAGGGTGGGGATGAGAACGAGATAGGAAAGTCAGATGTCTTCATGCTGAAAGCAATGAGAGCTCAGTCTGGGAGAGAAGCCACTAGCAGATCCTTTAGGAGAGAAACTGTGTGCTATTGACAGCAAATTTCCCAGCATATCATGGAGGGTGGGTCTGGGGTCCAACCATGTCCCTGGACTTTGTCTCAGACCACCAGGGTGCTGCTCCCAAAGGATGGTGCATGTATGGTACAGTTATGAGTGCTGGGCTGCTGAGCATAGAGTAGAGTGTGAATGTGCACTTAGGAATCCTGACTTTCAACTTGCATGTGCTTTCTTTCTTGGCAGGGTCCTGGCTGAGTATTGTCCCAAGCTGCGCTCGCTGAAGGTCAAGCATTGTCACAACGTGGCTGAGTCCAGCTTGAGCATCCTCCGAGTCCGTGGGGTGGAGCTGGATGTGGAGCCTCCACTGCAGAGGGCTCTTGTTCTCCTGCAAGATGTAGTTGGCTTTGCCCCTTTCATCAACATTCAGATCTAGAACTGCTGCTGCCGGGGAGGGGGGAACTGACATGACGCTGGGATCCTGGAAGGATGCTGGAACTGGCTGGTGTGGAGACATGCAGGGGGAGAGGTCGGTCCCATTGGTGAGGCTGGCCTGAGTGGGGTTCACTCTTTTCTCTGGGGCTGTTTGGCAGTCACTGAGTGTTCACGAGTGGCTTTGTGGATGCCTCTGCAGTGGCGTGGAGAGAGTGAGTGACTTGCAGGAACACCATGGTGCTGAACATCCCTTGGCCAGGCCAGCTAATAAATAGGATTTACTATTTGTTTTATTTTAGATCTCTAAGTGGCAGCTGTCCCGAGAGCAGGGCAGTGTTTGATGGGGACTGTCCCCTGGGGTGGATGTATGGGGCATGCCAATAGAGCTGTGGAACCAACCAGACCAGCTGGAGGAAAAAGAACAGCTACCAGTCCTCCTCTTGGGAGAGGGCAGCGCCCTCTGAGCTCTGGGAGGAGGGCAGTAAGCCTAGCTCCAGCCCATGACCACTGGCCAGCCTGACACCTAAGGACTGGCATAGTCTCAGCACAGGCAATGTGTCTGTCCAGGCCTAGGGTGCTGGTTTAGGCTGGGGCAAGGTGGGAGATATTTTCAGAGGGAACACACTCCTACCTGCAGTTTCACTGACAGAACACCAAACCTAGCTGTGCTGTCACTGAAAACAGCTGGACATTGTCATTTTCTTCCAGCTTCCGACTTAGCATTTTAGTAGTGCCCAGGCCTGCTACTATATCTTGCTCCGTGTAGTGTGGCTGGAGTTTTAGCATTCAACAGTGGTGAGAAATGACAGGATCACTGGCTTTACTGTCAGCTGGAGTTTATGGAGAGCTGCATGTTATGTGGGCAGGGAAAGCCTAACTCTGGAGTTCAGCCTCATCCCTTGTATCCACTAAGCAGTTAACGAAACAGCAGTCACATCTTGTGAACATGATGAAGAAAGTATTGAGAGGAAGAGAGGATGACCCTGCTTCTATCTTTGGTGCTAGGAGGGATTTGAGACAGTGTCTGTAAAGCATGTGTATGCTCTGGCAGAACTACACACCAACTCACATCATCTTTATTAATACTGGCACACAAAGCAAGAGTACACATGGACTTGTTAAAAAGGTTGCTGCAAAAGCACAAGCCACATCTCAGATCTAAAAATGTCCCATGCAAGGAATAGCAGAGAATGCCCAGGACCCAGAGAGCCACTGTGGTGTGCCCCTGGGGGCAGAGAGCTACACAAGGAGAGAAGTCTCTTCCTGGTCAACCAGGTTAGTTGAGGAAGCCGAAAAGTGTCCTGGCTCCCAGGTTAGTTCAAGTTAGTGGCAGGTGGAGGAGTCCCCTCATTCCTAGCACCACACATCCATCCTGCCATGCCTGGCCAGAGGTGGAAGGCTGAAGAGCAGGAGGACCTGGCTGTCAGTGGAACTTGTACTTCCTGGCTGGTTTTAGGCTGATGTAAGTTCTCTTCATCTCTTCACTCTCAGGCTTTTTGATGTCTTTGTACCTCTCTCCTTTTGTACTCACCACCTGGTTATCGATATAGCGGATCAACTTCTTGGGAGCCTGGAGAGGAAAGATATTAACAGCTAGTGGATGGACAGCCACACTGATCGAGAAAGGAAGGGGGCAAGCAGAAGCAGAGCTGCACTCTGGGAGGTAGATGGGTGGGCTGCTTTACCATCATCTGTGTTGGGAATCTTGGCCAAAACTGGGAAGGATGCTGTCTGATGCAGGGGGGCAAAAGCCATGGTAGTCAGGAATGGTAGGAACTGACAGACGCTGCAACATCTTAGCTAATCTTCCCTCTTTGACTAGCAGGTTCTGTGAATGGTCCTGCCTTTGGCTTGCCCTATTGCTTTTTGGACTTGTACCCTGATTTTTTTAAACCTTTTAACAAAGGATATTCAAACTGCTTTTGAGCTGGGACTGAGCTGCCTACCTCTTTGGGTGGAGCTGGCCGATGTGTTTTCTGATCGTCTGCACTATCCACCATCATGTATCTGAAACACAAGAAGCATTTAGTGAACACTGTAACATACATGGCCTGGGACTACTCACAGCCTATGTCCCTTCTCCCTTGGCTGGTTTGTGGCTGTGCAATGTGTCCTGTGTGCCTAGACTGCAGCTAGGAGCACTTGGATGTTCCCCTCTAGATGAAATGGGCAAGAAGTGTCATCCTTCTGGTAAGAATCCAGCAGGATTCTCCTGTAACATCCCTGGTAATATATGAAGGGTATTGGAAACTCAGGTGGTTGAGAATGGTGATAGCCGTGGCAGAACTGAGAGATACTAAGGTGTGGTGTGTTCTCCTGTTAGGGCAGCTTTGCTCCTTCTCAGTCCACTTGATGGCAGCCAAAGGAGACAGAGAAGAGATTAGAGGACCAATCTGTCTGCTTCTGTCCTGAAGGATGGTGTTCCTTTCACACTCCACCTGCTACCTGACTATGAAACAGGCCTGTGCTGGAAGCAACTTTGTAAAAGCATCACCTCATTTCCTATGTGACTGAAACATCAGGGTCCAAACATTTGCTTGCTGTACTGCTGAGTTGCTACTCTGAGATTTTGGTGCTGGTTTAGCACAGCTGACGATGACTGCTCCCTCAGTAGTTAGTATAGTTGCTCACATGTATCTTCAGCTATGGCGATCTGCTCTCTGTACCTGTGCTTGAGTGATGTTTAAAGTACAGGATGTTGTAAAAATGTCATTAAACTGAAGTTCTCAGAAACATAACAAATAGCTGGTGCTTTTTTGTTCCCTCACATGTCACTCTGAAACAAGCCTGCTTAGGAGATGGGCAAGGACAGGGATTGCTACTTCTGCCTGGATGCTGATCTGCCTTGTTTTATTTTCCTAGCCCATCGACTGGTTATTCTGTCACTGGGGAGAATGTGAAGTGGTGGAAAAGATGTAGCTGGATAGATGCACAGAAGCAGGCATGAAAGCTGAGATCTTAAAGCAGATCAATGAAACCACAGTGTGGGTTCTCTTATTGAGAATTAAATGCTTTTAGAAATGAATATACGTAAACCAATCTAAAGCTACTTTCATTCCAAATAAGTCCATAGGGGGACTTTAGAGAGGTTTTTTTAAACGCATTGAATTTCCACCTCCAGCAACTGAGATTTAATCTTTCCAGTGTTGTTGTACAGGCAGTTTCTTAAAGATATCTTTAGCCTTGTTTGGACTGTCTCCAAGGGTAGAGGTCTGAATGAGTTGCTGTAGTTCTGCAAGTCACCATGTGTTTGTTACCTGAGCTGCAGCATGGTATTTGTGCTTTGAACCTTTAACCAGGACCTCAGCTAACAGCACTGTGATTTACCCTGTATCTGCAGGAGGCTGAAACCTCACACACAGACAGTGCTGTGACCCAGCTGGTACAGGTAACTTGTTTCTCTGCCAGAGCTCTGTAAGAAACCAAATTTGGGTTTTTTTGTTTGGGGTTTTTTGTTTGTTCTTCTTTGTCTTCAGGTGATTGTATTTGTGCTTAGACGTGTTCAGCTATACCCAAATCAGGTTCACAGCATCCTTACTAAGCATCTTACAACCCAAGTTCTTTATAGACCACATTGTTCCCCAAACAGCCACTTCCTCCTTTACTGGGAGCAAAATAAGGGGTTCTCTGCTGTTGGGTACTTACTTTTGTAGAATAACCTGTTTTAGTTCCTCATGGTTGGGTGTTCTGCGGGGCCGTGCCAGTTCCTGGGAGGAGACAAGGTGGGTGTATAAATAGCACAACACATGGGGTGTACAGCTCCCCCCCTGCTAGCTTGGTGAGCCCAGCTGCTGGTGGAGCATTCCAGTCCCTGTGGGAAAGGGGTGCCAGCCACAGCTCCACTGCCATGCTGGCTTGATTGTGGGCATAGCCTCTACTAAGAGAGCCAGGGGAGGGAAAAGGGCTGTTACTGTGGGTGATCATCTTGGCTCACTGTGCAGAAAGTTTCTGCAAACCTTCTGCTTGTAGCACACAGCCGTGATGCCTGTGTCTCCCTGAGCTCTGCCCTGCTCCTTGCCCTCCGCCACCCAGGTCACAGTACAGTACCTTCATGCTCACATCTGCTGGGCCAACTTCCACCTTCTCTTCCACAATTAACTGCACTGCCTCCTCCAAGTTTCCCAAGGCCATGGCGAGGGCCTTCTCTGCCTGGCTCATGGTACAGGCTGGGAACATCTCCAGTAGCAGCTCCACCCCATCCTTCAAGTCATTGCCTTCCTAGTTGGAGCAAGAGACAGGTAAGTTGAGGATGCAGTGAGGACAGAGCTAGAGCCTCTGGTTTTGCATTGTTTGGAAATTCAGGTTGCCCTTCACTGAAGGCTTTCTCTTTATAAATGTGACTAAATCCCATTCCTGAAGCTAACGGGGAACTGTATCTTTGGAAAGACAAACCATCACTCTTCCTTAATCTCTCCCTTTGTATTTCAACTTTACAGTAGGGCTGCTGTGCACTGACTCATCTGTACGGCCATGGTACTTGTCTCCTTAGGAGCGAGCTTTCTGGACACTGTGGTGAGAATGCCTGAACTCCTGCACACCTTGTGAAGTTTCATGTGCTTTGATTAGAAAGGGAAGGGACTGCTAAAACACTGACCTGAGGCTACATCAGAAGGAATCGCCATAGAGCATTTGCTAGCAGGCTGTGGACACAGCATGATTATGCTGCAGAGCAGGAATAGATCAGTACTGGAGAAAGAGCAAGCAGAGCATGAGGGAGGAAAGTGGGAAGGATCTGGCAGGTGCTGCAGTACCTGTGGCTGCTGTGGGATCTCTGAGGGCACTGGGATAGGCTCTCTCAGCCATTGCTCTGGCTCATTCTTTCCAGCCACTGGAAAGGATGACCTAGTGTTGGCCATCTGGCTCATAGTCTTCTGTCAGCACATTATTTTCTGACAGTCTTATTCAGGCCATACAATGGAGGAAATCACGGACACCAGTGATGCTGTGTCACAGCCTAGGCTGTGGTTTGTTCCAGAGCTGGAAAATGCCCTCAGGTGGTACTGGTAGCCTAGTGCTGTGTGACTGTCCCCAGTGTTCCTGCTCATCTGCAGGGTATTCATACCTGGGCCCTGGCTCCGTCTGTTACAGTGCACAGCCTTTCCCCGTTGCAGGCTCCAGCTCCAGGCTCCTGGCCCTTGGTGAGGTCTTCAGAGGGTGCTTCACTCCTGCTTCCCACAGCCTTTTGGCCAGGTTTTTCTTAAAGACACAGTGATATCTCCTGAGGAACAATCCCACTAAGGCTAGAGCTCTGTGCTTTCTGTTGGCATTAGATTGCTAGTGCATCATGTGCCAAGGCAAGTATCTTCTTAAGTGACAAGACCTGGAAGCATTGCTGTTCCTTCTGCCCTCAGCGGGGACAGCTGCAGCTCTGCTCACACTGACCTGCAGGAAGGCAGTGCTAACACACGGTGGAGTGCCCGAGGTCAGCGTTTCCAGGCTGTACAGGGCATGGGCTGCTTGCAAATTCAATTCTGCCTTTCAGTTCTTGGTTCTCTAGTGCTTTGGTTGTGGATACTTAAGATATTTTTATTTCTAAGAATTCCCTGGTGTTTGCTCTGTCTTTGAACTAAGGTGACGTTTTGATTTTAAATTTGGGAATACACTGCACGCATGCCAGCAAATCCTGTGATCAGCTTACTCTGATGCATCTCTTTTTTACCTTTGTTCTGTCCTATCTAAGACTGGGATGGTGCTTTCCTTCCACACTCTAGCTACGTCAGGATCCTCAAAGGGTAGGATGCAAGGGACCAGAGCAGAGCAGTAGATTTTGTCAAGTTCAAGAAAGCAGCAAGTAAGATTAAAGACAGGACTATCTGTTCAACACTGTGTAGCCTTCTGGCAAGACAGCAGTGATGTTACGAGACAAGCGAAACCAGACTGGTATGTCCTGGAAGGTTTAATATCCAGGCATTTCAACCTGTCTGTTCTTTAGTGGGAAGTACCTGTGGGGCTGATTGATAGAACAATCAGCTGATCTGTGAATGCTGAGGTTAGAAAGGGCCATTAGCATAGTGTAGTCTTCTGCAGGCCAGAGCACATTGCTCATTTTGCATCTGTGCCAGGGTCCATGGATGGATGGGAAATGAGCTTTGAGGATGCTGAGTCTAGATGTGATACATGTATTCAGCTGGATACTCTCTTTGATGATGCACCTGATAAAGGCTGCTCAGTGGTAGTGCCACTTAGGCAGATGGCTATCAGAGGTAGGAAGAAATCTTCACCTTCAGAATTAACCTTCAGAATTTCAACAAGCAGCCCTGTATCTTCTATTTTTTCCTTATTACTCTGGATTTGATCTCAACAGAGGTTATTTGGAGAACTGATCAAGTGTTTTTCACTCCAGTAAGTCTTGGACAGTATTCCACATGACTCCAACTTCCCATGTGTTGATATCAAAAACCTGACTGAACATTGAAAAAAAACCCTGTCAATCAGTTCAGGCCACCTTATGAGATCTTAAATGGCAAACAAGATTGTATTTTATCCTGTGATATTGCTCAACTCCAAATATTAAGATGGAAAATATGTACAGAATATATCTTCTTGTGCTGAAATTGTTTGTGTAACTCACCTTTGTTGCGAGCTTCACCAAGCCTTTCTGAGAGGGAGAACATCATTTCACAAATATCCCCACTGCAAGACAGAAGCTATATTATTGTGAGAAATAAAAGCACTAGCCTATCCTACTTCACAACCTTTTTATAGAGAGACAAGGCTTGATTGGAAGCTAAATAAAACCAACTAGTATTTCAGCTGGCCAAGAATCTACTTACGCACTATACTGGGATTAGCATCTGTGTATTCAGGCAAAGACTGACTTAATGGCACAGGTTTGGTACTAATACATTTTCAATTGGGTATAACAAAAGAATTTATGGTATTGAGGGGCTTGGGTCTAGGCCCCCACTGCATGGCATGCACGTATAAAGCAGCAACAATAACATACCTGTGGATTTCTGCAAAACCAGGGATATAGGCTTCCATCATTTCCACAAAGGTGTCCATGTCAAAAGTCTCCTCGGAGGACTCTGGTGAGCCCAGCTCTTCCAGGACACCCGTGATATAAGAGAAAAAAACATCATCCATCCCACTGGAGACAAGAGAACACAGGACATGGCAGCTGGATCAACAGGCTCAGTTTTACCTCTTTCTCAACATCCTCATTCCCCCTAACCTTGTGTCTTTTTAATATGGCAGCAGAAGGACCTACGTGGACTGTATCTTATGGGCACACAACACCAGTAAAGACAGGTAGCAGGTGGGCAGTGGTTGAGTGGGAAGCATTAACAGATAAAAACCTGCATTCAGTCCTGCCTCCTGGGCAGCACTAAATGAAAGCCCCAGTGTGTGCCCAGAGGCTCCTGCAGGTGCTTCTGCTGAGCTAACCAAAATATTCCAAGTGCTCAAATCCTTGACTTTTCTATGCTGACTGGTGTTTCAGGTAAGGTCATCATATTCTGTCAAGTTATGCTTTCTATGGGATGCAGTGTTCTCTGCTTGCTGCTCTCCACATTTGTATCACTGCTGCCATCAGCTGCAAAACCAGCTGCTGTGTCCCAACCTCGAGGCAGCCATATCTCTGCATGCAGGCAGAGTACAAAATTGGAGAGCCCTGACATAGCATTAGCTTGCTCAGAAAGCCCTTTGAGAGCACTGTGGAATGAACAAAATCCCATATTCTAATAGGTATTACTGGACAAGAAATTAATTATCTTGGTCATCAAAGAAATTACACTGTTAGATTGCAATGCTAAACTATAGTTGTTCAAGCATTCTCCTCAGAGCCTGTGCAAATTATGTGCACCCTGGATCCGACTTAAAGAAAAGCAACACAAAGTACAGGAAAGTTACAGAGTTCAATATAATGTGCAGAGGGACAATTAATGCAGACTTCCAGTTAGAACAAAGATATTGGATCTGCCTATCTCAACATACCTGAGATCTGCTGCAGGAATGTGGGACTGGATGAAGTGTGTCAGTGTGTCTCGAATGATTCTTTCAAGCTCCATGTCGCTCTAACCCTTTTTCTCTAAAATAGAAGAGGAAAAAGAAAACTCCACGTAATTTTAAAGGCAAGGCGTAGATCAAAATATCAAGATCAAAATGCAGGTAAGGTATAATTAAGCGTGCTCTTCCAATCAGAACAATTCACAATCACAAATTCCTCCAATGTCTTGTCATCTCTGGGTAACAGCAGGCAAAGACATCCATAAAAAGCAGCAGTATGAGGATCCACTGGAAATACCAGCCCAAAGCAGCCCAGTATCTTGGGCCTCTCCTGTGTTGATGCTGTAGGTATGCAGCTGTACTGTACATTTAAAGTGTCCCCTCTGGGAAGCAAAGCTGGAAATGCAGATGTGTCCAGCTGCAGGACCTCAGGGACACCTTCTGTGCTGTCTGCAAGGAAGCAACAGGGAGTGGTTTACACATTCAGTGCAGAAAGAGGTGGACCTTCCAGCTAAAAGCATTTGCAGTGATGCTTAGACTTGACTCAGGAATGAGTGGGAGGAAGGGTAATGTCTCCTAAAGAACGGACGACCTAGAGCGTATTTTACAGGGAAATACCAAGCAGGGCACTGACAACTAGTCTGCCAGCCAAAATATCAAAGGTCTCCAGGTCAAGCATGGACTGCCAGTGGAATCTTGCCCAAACAGGAGCCCATTGTTGTGCTTGGTAAATGAGCCATTCTACAGTTGATGCAGCTACAACAAGGGGCACTTGAAAATACAAAACTCAGGGGAGTTCTAAGAATCACAGAGCTCCTACAGAAGCAGTGGCAAAAGGGGGTTGCCCACAGCTCTCCTTCAGCTATCAGTACTGAGCCTGGACTGAACTAGGTGGAGAAAAGCTGTTCCTTAACCATTCCTTCACCTGCTGCTGGGTGGACAAACTCCTGGTATAAGCACCGAGTTCTTCCGAGGAAGGAAACCAGCCCTGCATACAGAGAAACTGATGTGGTCATTGGCCAGAGAGCTTCCAAAGGTCATCATGCTCCCACCAGTGCAGCTCCCTCATTTCAAGCACAGTAGGACCTGACCAGGTCTGTTTGACACAGAACTCATGGAGCAGTCATGTGGGTTGCTGACAGACAACTCCTATATTCCCACGGGAATCAAAATGGTTTGGCATTTCCTGAAATGAGACTTCCAGAGCTAGTACAGGATATAAACAAAACCACCCCATGGCACTCAGACAAGTTTAGAATTACATAACTTTGGACACCAAAACACCTTATGCATTACACCTTCAAATGCCACACTTTTTCTAGTGGTGACCTGCAACAGTTAAAGGGAAGATTGACTAGAAGAGCTTATCCTATGTGCCCAGATTTGTGTGGGAATGATTTACAAGATAGAAAATGATCTAAAACCCAAAGGCAGGAGAAATCACTCTCCTGAGAGCTCAATTTTCCTGAAAATGTGTTGCCATAAACTTCCAGCCATAATTGCAATGTAGATTTTAGGATCACTACAGTAGTTGTCAGCTGATTCAAATATATCTATGAAAGTCCTTCTGCATTTCTTGTTGTTAGAATGTGGGCTCTGTGAATCATGTTGCACAGAATCTATTTTTAAAAGCATATGAAAAAGAAATGATACTCCTATTGCTCTGCTCACAGCTACAGCCTCACAGTTTTGCACTGTCAGAATGAGACCTTCAGCTCTTTGAAATCCCTGTTACTTTTCTGACAGTCTTTAAACACTGGGGTGTATTATTAAAGTGTGAGCAGTGGAGCATGTATGTCATCTCATTAAGACAGGCTTAGTCTGAAATATCAGAACTGCTTACTTGATTCACATAGCATCACATGGCATATGTATTTCCTCTCCTCAGGCAGAGAATAGTTCTATCAGTTCTCAAAATGTGAATGTGAAAATTATTCATTTTCTATACCAGATACTTTGGCCAGAAGCTCAACAGAGTTTCCCACACTACTGTCAAAGTCTTGAGAACCCAGCAATCTCCATCACCTTTGCATTCTCCTTCCTTACACGTTAATGTCAATGTAGGGTTTTTTTTGTAGAACACATGTAGAAATAATCTCTCTCTAAAAGTACCATTATCCTTATGCTACATGCAAGAAAAGGTGGCTTCCAATTCATATGTATCTACCTTCCTCAAAAAGAAAAGGGTGAAAATCTGAAATGTTTGCATACAGCTAGATCATTTCAGACACATTCTTTCAACTCAAACTTCAGTAATGATTCTCAAATGGTCAGTGTGATAGGATGGGAATGACTGATTGTGCCTTGGACATTACATTAACAAGATAGACTTCAGAAGAGCAATTTAGGAAAATGTTTCTGAGCTACAAGGAACTGCCATTCAGACGTATATCGACTTTTATGAGATCATAAATTTGCCTACCAATGACTAGAGATTTCTGCAAGTGGAAGGAAATGGGTGTTGTATGCCTTGGATGTTTCTCAGAAAAGGTTAGAAAAAGTTCAGGTAAATCTGATCTGGCTGAGGGATTGATTAAAACACCTCTAGAAGGTTCATTTAGCTCAAGTGTCAGTGATTATTCTTAAGCGAGTGAGTAATGTAACATGGATGGTTCACTGTGCTCTCTCTGAAAACTTGTTCTGAGAAAGCACAGAGCATGTTTTGTGATGCTCAGTGTGTATGTGCTTGGAGAAGTGTGTTTCTCTGGGACATAACGCCTTCTCAGTGCAGCCTGTGACATAAGGCCTCAGAGGAAATTTCTCAAAAGCCAGATTGGTAGGACAGAGAACAAGCTGTGGCTTGTACTCTACTGAATTACTTACCTCCTCAAAGTTTGCTGGCCTAAAAGAAAACTTTGCAGGCTAAGTAACACCTTACAAACATAATTTCAGTGCTTCAATTCTTGCTAGAGAAGTCCCTGAAAGGACTTTCACCGTGTGGTTCCTATGGGAAAGCAGGCTGAGGTCATTGTGCTTGTTAACACAATTAACTTGTTAATGCGCTAAAAGAAGTCTTTTCTTAATAACTTAGTCCCAGTAAATTACAGTAGTAGAAGATAGTAATGCCAGTGGCCAGACTCTTCCTTCCCCTCCAGATCTGCACTGGACTGGTGCTCTGCTGACACAGGGCCCTTACCTGAGCAAATGTGTTGCCTGTGAGGACTTCGGCTCACGGCCAGTGTTTGTGAAGTCACTTCAGTGCTTGCAGAAGAGTTGATGGTCCATCCTATGACTGCCTGGCCCAAGTGATGAATGAGGATGCCCTTTATGGGAAAAGAAAGCTGAATTAGCTGGAGCGGGAGCACAGGATCGTTGTGTGCACTGGTGTCTTTATGCTTTATGTCACTTGTGACCGTTTCCTCTAATGCAGCCAGTACAAGCTTTATTCTTTGGACTAAAATGTACTCTGTGGAAGGCTAACTTGGTTGTGAGAACAGTGTACTTTTCAGTCTTCAAGTTTACTCACACAGCGCAACGTTCTTTAACAATCTACAGTTTCTGAATCAAGGCCAGCAGTGGTCCCTGCACATCCCCAACATATTCCAAAAGCACCGGTGGCCTTATCGCCACCAGTGGAGCAGAAGTTGTTCCTGGAGGCTTTAACGAGACAGACCACAGAGCGCCGGCCGGGTCTCCCTGCTGTGGCAGGTGGCCGCGCCCGGAGCCCCACGAAGGATGCGACAAGCGGCTGCCGCCCGTGGAGCCACAACGGCGGCTGGGCACTGCCGGGGCGGCGTTCACTGCCAAGGGGGCAGCTCTCGCCACCGGCGGGCGAGGATTCTCTCACCGAGGTTTGACAGCGAGGCCGCGGCGTGCCCGAAGCACGCGGTGCACGGACCGAGTCCCCCCCGCCGTGCCCCCCGCACCGTGGGTCGATCCGCGCACCGCAGAGGCTGCGCGTTGCCCTGCCCGGCCC
>WEIV01009522.1:73046-103681 GCA_013390005.1 Calyptomena viridis
CGCCAGCCACAGCGGCGCGCGCGGGAGGGCAGAGCGGCTGCGCGCTGGAGCGTTCCCCACGCCGCCATGTTGGCTGTGGGCAGGGGCTGGGCAGCGTGGGCGGGGACGTGGTGGCGCTGGGCGGGGTCGCCCTGGGAAAGGCTCCTGGGGAGTTCCAGGAGGAGAGGCACGTTCCCTGGTGAAACCAGCACGCTTTCAAGCGTTTGGGCCGATCTTTCTTGCCCTTCGGGGCCCTTCTCCCCTGCCAAGGCTCTGTCAGGGACGCGCCCCAGGCCGCTGCCCCCCGCGCTGGGAGCTGCGGGCGGTCTCCCGGCTGCTTCCATTTCCACTAGAAGGCCGTCCCGCTACACCCAGGCGTGACAAGGTGCTGTATAGTCCTTCATTCTGGCGGTTTGGAGGATTGCTGTGTATGAGAGGGGCGTCAGGCTCTTAAAGACCTGCAGAATCAATTAGGTTGGAAAAGACCTCCGAGATCGTGGAGTTCAACACGAGCCGGACCAGGGGCACAGCTCCTGTCCTTCCCAGCCAGGGGAGCTGCTCACTGCCTTACTCGGTTCTGACACACAGCTAGTGCTTCCCGGGGCAGCTTTGGAGAAGTAACTCGGTTATCCCAGCTGTTTCTCCAGATAAATCCCAAAGCAGCAAGGCATAGTTGTTCTCTGACTCATGCTCCTCAGTCATGTGTTGCTAAATGCCAAGGAAATGAGCCTGATTGGCGGTACCAAATAAAACCCCAGAATAACGCCAGCTGGATAGGGAACATCACACTCACTCCCCTGTCATCAAGAGCAGAGTCTGCTTCCATTGTTGTTTCTCTTTAAATGTACATAGATTCCTCCACTGACACTCACTCAATATACTTCATTGTAGGAATATTCACTGCCATTCATTTCTTCTGCTTTTGACAGTTTTTAGCTGCACTTATCCATACATTAACTGAAAGTAATCAAGTATGCTTCATTATCCTTCGATCTGTGTTTTTGCCTTAGTTTGGTAAATAGTTTGAAAATCTCCTTTCAAGCTTGCGGTTTGTAGGATGGGGTTCAACTTATCTGACCCACTGTATAAGGGACATGCTGAAAATGCAGCCACTTCTGCTTTGGGCTCATCACAGTGAAGTGGAAGGGCAATTTTTGGAGAAAATGAAGTAGCACATGTAAAGCCCCTAGGAATTAACCATCTTTAAAGCTATGACAAACAATTACAGTTGCCTTGTTTGACCTAAATTCCCTCATCAGTTCTTGACTGAATTAGAACAGAACTTCCTGTTATGAGGTTCTACCAGCTTTTTCCACAGTGGTTCATGGCATCCTATTCATCAGCAGAATTTAAGGGTTTGTTTTAGACTTAGTCTACTTCACAGTTTCCTTGACTTGCTTGGAAACCTTGAGGCCTGTAAGAAATTTTGAGGGTTCTCAGATGCTGTCGGTTCAATTTGTAAATTCTTACAAATCCTCTGATTTTTATATCACAATTTTCAGAACAACAACAGACAGGACCTCTGTTTGGTTTTTTTTTCTATCACAAATACTTTGAAGCTGACCGTCAGCCTGGCTGGGGGAAATTAAGGAGAAAACCACACTGGATTTCAAAACAGAGGTTTGAGAAAATCTAAGTACATTAAAATGCCACTGAAATTCTCGTATAACTGCTTAGACTTTTTAGTAGTGTGCTTTGCATACACTAGCAAGTAGTGACTTAGTGTACTTTGCTGCAATTTGATACTTCACCTTTCCACCTTGCTCTAATCCAAACTGATGTAAGAGGTTGTTTTTTTTTTAATTACAGTAATGGAAGAGGACCAGTATTGTAGTACTGGTAATAGATACTGGAATAAATACGGCATTTAATAGCTCCCCAATTTAAAGTTAAATTCAAAGGGGTTTGACCTAAAGCTCAACCAAAACTCCACAGGGATTCCCTATACAAGCACACAAAATGCACCCTTCATTGAGAGTCCAGGCAGAAAGGAGCGACAGCACAGGAAATTGTTCTTGGAGAACCCTTCTACTTGTCAGTCACAGGCTGCTGCAAACCAGGAAGGTTAACACACCATCTAATTATTTGATGGGATTCATATTCCTTCACAAATGTGATGAATAATGCAAGTGTGTTGAATCAAGGCAGAGGAAAATTGTTCCTTCTCCAGACTATTAACTCCTTGTGGTATAACGTACTTGAAATCATAGAATGGTTTGAGTTGGAAGGGATCTTAGATCATCTAGTTCCACCCCCCCCACCCCAATGGGTAGGGCTGCCACCCAAAATGAGTTTGTTCTGTGAGATTTTAATGTGTGGATGGGTGGTACTTGTATGTGAGTAATTTTAACTGTTACATATGCTTCTCTTTATATTTTACTTGAAATTAGAGAACAAAAAAGTACCCTTTCCACCTAGTTTTGCCCCCTGCTTAATGCAGGTGTGTTCCCTACAGTTAGTATCTTGCAGTTTTTGTATGCTCTAGCTTTGAAAACCTCCAGTGGTGGGGCTTAATTTGAAGAAAGGAGCACATTACTTGGATGTGTTTCCTGATATTCTGGCTTTATTTGTCATTGTTTTTAGTTACTCCTATGATACGTTCATATGTGTCCTTGAGACTATTCAAAATACTTTCCTGTTGCTTAGTCTAGTATATCACTGCATAGCTTTGGTTTTTGTCTACTGCTGTTATTTGTACTAAACCAAACTGCATTTTAATTGTAATTAATTTTCAGTCCTCTCCAGAGCCCCACTTTTGCAATTTAGACAAAGGGCATTTTGAGAACCAAGTCCTTTTTTTAAAAAAAAAATAAAATTAAATAGAAATGAGTGTTCAAGCTCAGAGCTGTACAGAGATTTAAACAATTTATGCACACCCATTTGAAAGCGATCACCGCTCCCAGATTTTCTGCTGCAGCCAAAGGAGAGTCTTTTTCCAACCCCTTATTCCCAGGGATTCGGAGGAGCGCTGCCCTGCGGAGCGGCGGGCGGGATGGGGGCCGTGCGCCCTCTGCTGGGCGCGCCTTGTAGCGTCAGGCGTTCCTCTGGAAGCGCCGTTGCCGCATTCCAGGATGTCCTGCGCGGTTGGTTACGATCGTGCTTAATTTGGCATTCCAAAAGATGTTTCTTTCGTTTGCCTCTGGGAAAACTCATGTTGCAATGTCAGAGCGTTACAGGTAAATTAATATGCATCTCGAGGCTACAGTTAGGTTTATCAGAGCCTATTTGTCTTTACTCTTCCTTGGTAACAGGGGAGTTCTACATGAATATTTCCTTGAGGTTTTTTTGTCACTCTTTGATTCCTCTTATTTACTCTTACATGTACATCTTATCATGGTTACAAAGGTCTTGTAGTCAAATAAGACACAATTCTGTGGATGTGTGTGACAAATGAACCTGTTTCATTCCTGTATTGTGACTTATTTAGCTCTCTAGTGTTCACAGGTATGAAGACTTTTTCTTGTGTGACAGCAAAATGAGCAATTTATCTAAAAATAAACAGCGAAGTACATGAATAATAAGTGAATGAATAATTTGTCTGTCATCTTTCTGTCAGGGAGCTCATTGTGCTTTGCATTTGTGTCTTATAATTTTATATAAAGTAGGCTGGAGCACATGACATGTATTTCCAAAAGTCTCAGTATGAGTTTGTGGCAGAGCCTGAAAAAGGAATCAGGAATTTTTGTTCACTGACTCATCCTACAGGTAGAAGCGTGCTACTTACGGGGATTTTTTTAGGATGTGAAAAAACAAAATAATTGATGAACAAAGTTTTTTTTCAGTCTCTGACTACAACACATTGTGCAAAGCTAATCTGCAATTGGATGGGGTGTCTGGAGCTGCTCCTTTGATTTGGCCAACTCTAAAGGAGCGGTAAGAATATGATACTGAGGAGCCCTGAAGAGGCTTTTGTTTTGCAAAAGGCCATTGATTCTCTTATATAGGAGGGTGATTTACTTAAACTAGTGGAAAAAGTAACTGTAAGTTGGTGGTATTCTAACAAATAACTTCCCAGCCCGCAATGTCAGATGGTCTCACAGCTAGGAGGAGCATTTAGCCCACAAAACATTTGGACATGCTGTCCTGGGTGAAGATCTTGTAGGTGCTTTGTACTCTTCAGTGGACTGCTGTTCTAAGCTTCTTGTAGGTGTGGCTGGTTAGAGTTCTGTGGGCTGGGTCTTATTGTGTAAGGCTCTCACGACCCACCCCTTTTTTTTCTTCTTTCCGGCAAGTGTGATAGAGGGCTTTCTCCGTACTTATTTCTAGCCTTGAACAACAGTCTGCTACCAATGGATGTCGTATTGTTCTGCAGAAACTGATATTTACTGCTGTGATTTCTTGCATTTTGCCTCTGAATGCAGGCACTGATACCAAAAAGAATTTTGTGACCCCAGAATACTTCTCAGCCACATGCCAATGTAGATATTGGATAGTTTGCCAAGCCAAGGCCAAACAGTTTGAAATTTAATTTATTGGAAGCTTGTTAATTCATCATGCGTATTATCGACAAAGTATTGACAGGCTCTGTTGTTCTGTTGCATTCATATGTGAAAGTAATTTTTGTCTTCTATTTTTTTGTAGCAGCTAATTCAGCCAGAATTCAAGTGTGAAGGCTTTTCCTAATTTAGAGGAATTTTAAGAACTGGAAAATTATGCCACGTAACTAGCTATATTTGAACAAGTCTCTGAATTTACATAATAAATGCCCGACTTTTGCAGTTAGCAGAACTAAAATATGGAGAGGATCAGAACATGGTTTAAGCACTCTGCCTTACTGCTATCTCTCATTCCTTTTGTTCAGATGTGTTTCTTTTGTTCAGATGTAATGGGAAAAAAATCTAACTATTTCAATACTAGAAAGAGCTCAGTACAGGCGTTCTGATTCTCACCTCCCTCTGTCTTTAGGTATTATCCTCATTTCACAGATGGACAAAGTGAGACAAGCAACATGTGACCCTTTTTCTTAAAACACTTGGAGATTTGCTACTGAAAAGCATATGAAAAAGCTAAACACTTCTTATACAGATATGTAGCTTTTCTTTAACATATCCAACGACTTCATCTCAGGCAGACTGAGAGAAGGAAACATACTCATCTGGGATAATGTACCTGCCTGCAGAGCATTCTGATTAAATTATATACCATGAAAGTGTACTTGAGTTGGTCATGTAGTAAAAATAATAAAAAAGGGTGCTGCCTTTAGGAGTTCCCTCAAGAGCTCCAGGTAATTTGTGTTGTTTTTTTTTTTTTTTTTAAATTCTGATTGCTGTTATTTCTGATACATGGAAAATACTCCCTGGAAGTGCATTCAGTACCATGTCTTCTTTTGATGTCCTGCTGTTGGAGAGTTCTGCGTTGTAGATTTGACTGGCATATAAAAGAAGAGGAAAAATGAGTTTGAAAAATTAGGGTTAGGAGACAAATTTGTTGTGAGCAGCAGTGAACAGACATTGCAGTACCTGAGAACAGGCATGGCCTTTGAAGGAAGGCTTAGTAATTTCAAGTAGATTTCCATAGGTGCGTATTAGTAAAACCACTGTAACAAGTGCGCAGCGGAGAGTGAATATTATTAAATAGAATTTGCCATATTCTAGTTTGGGCTGTATAAAAATTACCCTCTTCATACAGCACAGCCTGGGTAACCAGAAGGATAATTTTACTCCCTTTCTGTATTTTACTCCACTATTGATTGCTTCCCGTGGAATCAATTAGCCCCGCAGTTTATGAGAGAAGTGCACTCATTTCTCGAGGCAGCGCCGTCATTTTGCTTGTTGTCCACGACCAAGTCGCTGCCCCCGGTGTTTGGGTGAACTGGTGTGCGAGAAGGGCGGCGCGGTGCTGCTGGGGAGCAGTGCGGCAGCCGAGCACTAGATGTCACTCTGAGGCCGCAGTACGAGTTTTGCAACTCGGCGCATCCCGACGGAGAAGGGTGGGAGCGTCAGTACCCGGAAAGCCCCGTGTGGGAGGGAGACAAGACGAGCTGCTCGCATACCCCTGCGATGACGCTAAGAGAACAAACAGCGAAAAGGTGAATCAGGGGCCACCGGTAGCGCATTCAGGCCCCGTATGAGTCAGGGCCAACAGCAGGTGCTTCGGGTGGGAACTAAACCTCCAGAGTTAGCAAATAATCTCCCTGCTTCAATGGTTTTGTGCACAGGTGTCCCCTCTTCTGACCTATTAGCCAGATGGGCTCTGAAGGAACGAGGAAGAGCAAGGTGAAAGGGCAGTTATAGCTCACTGGATGGGATTTCGTGAGAGTTTAATGATGATCTGAAGACCTATGGCTCTTACGGTATTTCTGCTGGTACAGTCGCTCTGCAGGTAGGCCTATGAAAGTCTGTGATCAATAGAAATACAGTTAGCAATCCCCTCCTTCACCATTCCTATACACATCCTAACCATTGCAGCATTGTGCTGAGAACCAGGCATCAAAACTGTCTATAATCTGACTAAGCTAGTAATGGGCATGAGTCATGAACCTCAGCATGGGTTTTGTGCAGCTCAGAAAATGCAGGAGTATCTGAAAAAAAGTTTGGCTTGTTGTCAAGATAAGGGCTAATTGTGCAGTTTGGATTCAGATCAAGGCTGAAATGTGGAACGAAGTTTTGATGGGGCAGCATCTTTTCTGGGAAGTGAGTCTGCTTTACCAAACAATTTGGAAGTGAACAGTTGCTGTGAATGACCCATACTAGATATCTTCTGAAAAATACTCTTCTTAAAGTGTAACATTAGCAACACAAACACATTGCTTCAAAGTACTGAAGAAGCTGTGAAGTACTGAAGGGCCAGTGAAAGCAGAGAAATATATGTATATTTCCTTTTATATGGAAGGATTTACCAATGCAACATCATGGTTTTGAGTTAACTGTATGGCTTGTAGTCCTCAGCCTTGAAGATGAATACATGTCAATCTGGAGGAAAGAGGAAGGAATGAATCCTTGTAAAAATCCCAGTCACTGATGCGTATTATTTCTCTTCAATTACTTGGTATTCCTACATAATCAGGAATAGTGTGCAAGGCATTGCTAAGTAAGTTATGTTGGTCTCAAATAGCAGGCTTATAGAGAAAATAAGATTTTCACTGCTATTAGCTACAGAAGATTTTAGTAGAAATGGTGGAGGTACCTGTCTCACAGCTGAGTTTTTTTTTGAGTGGTAACTCCCTGGGAACACTAACATTACTTTGGTGGCCTGTAGTCTTCTTGAACTCTCCCATATGAACTGTGATATGATCCAACCCTGTTGTGTAGAGGTGTGGGTGAATTTGACCTTAACAGAGTTAAGTACTCAAAAATAGCTCCTCTTAGCAAAGTGCAAGTATAATGCCTTGTCTGGCTGTTTTATTCTCTGTACCAATTGGTCTGTACAAAGAATACCTGCTACAGTAAATATCTGTTTAAGTTAGCTTAAATGGTAGAGGGTTGTATTTTTGGTGTTGAACTTCCCGTATTTGCTTCTTGTTGTCCAGTTTAAACATCTGTTACGTTGGGTTCATAAACCCTACCTAGTGAAACGTAGCCAGCATGCTCTAGAAATTTAGTGGCACTTCAGTAGCTAGTTTCTAGTAAAATGTATCAGGAAAAAATATTCTGTCTTTCCTGCCACCACCTACCTTCTGGAAAACTTACCTTCTGTCAGAGTGATTGTTCAGTAATGTATAGAAAGCCCATACGTATTTCTTCTGTGTATCTAAATACATGTGAAGGTATATTGTCCTATGGTTGTCTAAGCTCACTGGGGTCCTTTAGGTGTGTGAGCTAAAGCCTGGGCACTTGTGTAAGGCAGATGTTCAGTGAGGTTCTGTTTTCCGTAACTGGAATTTAAATGTAGATGTGACTACTTTGAAGTTGAGCATTCTCAGGTATTAAAGAAGGAGTTTGGTTTTCTGTATTTAATTTACACAGCCACGCACACACACATGCTTTTATCCATGAAGCCACCCAAGTCCTAACTTGGAATTTCCAAGTCCTAACTTGGAATTGTTCTGTTGGCAACATCCATCTTCTGTGGCCCTCATATTAGCATTGATCTATGGGGGAAATAGAGAACACGGCTGTGTTATTATATACCTGACTGCAATTTCTGTTCTAGTGATTGAGTGTACATACAGAATTTTTGAAACATGGCCATTCTAACTTATTTTGTCTTCCTGTCAATAGCATGGCACTTGTCCAAATTATGGATCGATATCAGCTGATCTTTTTATGTTAAACTGTAATGAAGTTGCTCTCTTATTGGAGATGTGATCTTGCTTCAGGCAATGCTTTTAACTGAGAACTTTTGGAATGGAAATGGGGGAGAGGGGAAACAGAAGTGGAGGAATGAGCAAAGGCCAGAGTGGAGAATAACAGCATTCTTTCCTCTTTTTGAAAGAGGTAGGAGTGGGGTAAATTCAGGGACTCACATATGAAGAGAGCTGGCTTGTTAGGACTTGTATGGTTAGCCTCTGCTCTCTTTGAAGTACTGTCAAAAAGCCAGTGGTGGACACTAGGAGTGAGAGCCTGGCTCTCTTGAAATTTCATGCAACGTTACCTTTAATTTCTATTTTAATATCTATTTTTTTTTTCTATTTCACGTTGTTTCATAAAGTTTGTGAAATCAAATAATTGAAATTGAACAGAGGAAAAATGGGATGAGGCAAGGAGTGGGGAATGAGAGATGTAACAGAGGATATTAGATCAGCTATCCTTTCCCTTGTGGGCAGGATGGGATCGTGTCTACCTCCAGGTTTTATCTAGCTCTGAAGAGTTTCAGGGTATCAGTGTTTTGCTTGTGAGCTGTAGCACAGAGTAGCTGAATGCCTATCATTTCATGGCCGTTCACCTGAAACTCTTCAAAGTGCCCTTGCTTTTACTTGAATCTTGTTTCTGGACACAAATGTAGATGGGAACTTTTTCAATCCCTTTTCTAGGGTAAAACTTCTGTTGTGTCAGGCTTTTGGAAAAAGATTCTGTGGTGGACTATATTTTTGTAGGGAAAAACAATGAAGAAGGGAACTTGGTGGGTTTGGAACTCATAGTCAATGGCTGAAGTTAACAAACACTTTGTTTTCTAGGAGCAAAGCGATGCTGGTATGTTGGAGAGGCCTTTTGATGAACCATTTAAGTTTCTTTTGTGGTTGTCTCTGAGCCACTCTGTTACAGCTCAGTTTTGATTGCTATGAATATGTGCAAGTTGGAGAACCCAGAAATGCTTTGATTCCAAGTGTCTTCTTTGTGTCTCTGTCCCATATGGGAAGGGAGGTGTGGGGCCTGAATATACACCAGTTCCCCTTAGTTTCTGTGCCCTGGCAGGTGGGCCATCAACAGGGAGGGAGCTGTAGGACACACCCGACAGCCTGGTCCCTGAGTTGGCTGACAGGAGGATGGGGAGCCTGGGGGACATTGCAGGAGGGACCCCCTGCTCAAAGTAAATGCATCCAGTCTAATGTTCTAGCTCTCCTTTCCAGAGTATATGGAGTTCCCTGAAGATTATTCTTCCACTAGATCTCTCTTTGTCTGTAGTCTCAGCCAGCAGAGCTTTGCTTCTGCATAATTGTATGTAAGAGATTGTTAGTTTCTTATCCAGTAGCAGAATAGCAAAACATCAAATGCATCCATACATGTATATTGCTTTTTACCTGCAAAGGTTTTCTCTAATATTTTTGCTTTCATTATCTCACCCTCCTCAGTCAGAAGGATATTTCACTGCTCTTTTGTTTTGGCACTTCTCCAAATTGTTTGGTGAGCTGTATGAAAGCAGTATTAGAAGAAAAATTCTCAACCATCTTACCTCCCAGTGCATAGATGTGAACAGAGTTTGCAATAAAAAAGGAGGGAATCTTTGCATGAAAATAATTCTCAAACTGGAGTTATCCAACAGATCATTAGGAGTATTTTGTAGGAGGCCTAAACTTTTTTTGATTTATAAGAGACTTACAGTCAGCCTGTTCTTCATTCTCTTCTTCTTTTTTTCATATTATGCTTTACCACAGTTTGCGCTTTCTTCCCCCCCCTTTTTTGTTTGTTTGTGTTTTTTGATTGTTTGTTTGGGTCTTTGTGTGCTTTGGTTGGTTTTCGTTTTGTTTTATTTTTTTTTCCTTTTGCTTATTTGTTCCTCCCCTTCACCAGACTATATAATTTTATAACTATTTCTGATTCAGGAAGCTCTGTATGTTTGTCTTTTTGAATGTTATTATTCATGGAAGTTACTTTATCGTCTAGAATGATCCATACAAACACAGACTGGATTTGAGGAGAACATGACAAGGTCTTCACAAGAATTAAAAATAATTGAATTGATAAATTCAGGAGTAAAGGAAAAAGAACTAAGCAAATTGTTTATTTACTGTCAAAGAACTGTAGCTGAGTCAGAAACTGAATTTATATTGCACAGTCTCCTGTAGATACCTTCACTCCCAAGGAGATGTCTTCCCTTCTTGGAGCCTTAAGGAAAGAATACCTAAGCAAGATCTCTCCATTTCAGGATAATGATGGAGTGAATAATGAAAAAGTTAAGACTATGATAGTTAAGACTATAAAACTATGAAGATGTTTTTGAAGGTTCAATCAGTTTTTGGTATCCAATTCAGTTATAGTCTGTTACATTATTGGGACCCTGTGATTTGATTAGTGGATTTGTACACCTTTTTTGTCCCCCTAGATACACGATTGGCTAACTATAACTTTGGGGGCATCTTTATAGTAGTTTTGTGCCTCCAAGCCTACAATACCTAAATATCTCAGGAAACATTCATGGTTTTCAAGGCATCGGAAAGTAAGGGACAGTATTATTTCAATTGTACAGATAATGAACAGAGACGAAAGACAATAACAATATTTAAGAAGTGATGCAACACAATTATTGTAAATCTGGAAAAAGCACTTCTCTTTTTCTATGGAAAAACTAAATTCAGAGAAATTGTCTCTCATAGTGCAAGGATGAGAAATTAAAATTATGAACGCTTTTTATGATCTACGATGAGAAAAAACCTCCAACATTAGCTTGGATCTGTGGAGAGAATTTAAGATTTTGATGATCTTGAACTGTCAAATGGAAATGAATAGCTTCTTTTTGTAAAACAGCTTACTAATGGGAATAATGTTGAATATGAAGAATGGAATTTTTCATACAATAATGTTTTAATTAGTGTAGTTTGTCAAAAGTGGTGAATCTCTGAGAAAAAGAGTTTTGTTTTGACTGAATCTACATTTTCATCCTGAAAAACATGTCAAAAAATCTAAGTAGCTATAGTTCCTGGCAAAGAAAGTAGAGGGAAGCCTCAGCTTTTTGTGACTAGATCTTTCACAACCTATATTAGAGCTTTAATCACTTTAATAATGTAGGGGAAAAATAAGACTTGTATGTAGGTTTTCAAAGAGTTTGATAACCTGTTGGTGTAAATCAGCATAGCTGCACTGAGGTCAGCGAGGTCTGGCTGGCAATCTGCTCATAACTCTGCCATCAAGACACTTTTTTATTCTGAAATGAAACAAGTACAGATATTATGTATAGGTTCATATGTTGTACTGACTGGAGATGGTGTTTTCCTCAAGCCTTGGAAGGAAGGTGAAAGAAGCAAGAAGCAAAGCTGGGAGACATGTAAAAAGAAAAAGTAAAACTAACCCAAACCCCACCCCAAACCCAACAAAGAAGTTCCTTGCCCTTACCAGTCATGAAGCAGATGTTGGCAATGCTCCTACTCAGCAGGAGACCATAAACATGTCCCAGGTCCCACGGTTTATGTGACTATTTACACAAGTACAAAGTAAATGGAAGTGGTTATCCCTGTTAGCTGGTACTCATCAGGACGGGGGCTTTGGTGTCAGGGGCAGCACTGGAGGAGTGACCAAAGCTTAGAAAATTCAGTCCAAGAAAAATGAGGTAGATTATTGGATGTTGAAGTAGGATATTTCCAATAACTGATCTGTTGGTTTTGCTTGCAGCATCAAAAAAAAAAAGTTAACAAAAAAGTAAAATTCAGCTAAATTTTAAGAAAGCATTACAAATTTGAGTTTAAAGTGACATACATTTCATATTCGGCGTATCAAACTGAATGATCTGGACTTTCAGAAAGCTTGCTTAGGCTGAAAAAGCTAAACAGTTCTGGAAGAGATTTGCAGTCAATGGAAATCTAAATTTTAAGAGCTTGCTCAATCATTCCACCTTAGACAAACAAATATTTGTTTTACATCATCTATGTTCTTATTTCTGAACTGTTTCATACACTGAATACTTTCAAGTGTAGACAATTATGCACAGACCATTGAATAAATACAGACTGTGAACTGGAAAGGGGAAATTTAGTTGTGGCCTCACTTTAGTGATAGTAAGAGAGTTACACAACCAAGGAATTCGCACCACTACTTTGGAAATTAGAAGTCAGACTTAATAGTGGATGTAAAAAGAAGAGGGGCAGTCATGACTGCTGAAACATTATGTGGGGTAATTGGGTGTATTGCAAGGGAATAAACATGATAGAATTGTAGTTTAGGACCTTGTGTGTCTTCTGTTAGCAAACAGGTTACCATAACTAGTTTAAACCCATTCTTGGCAAAATTTGGTTGAATCCAGTGGATTAAATCAGGGATTAATTTTATTTTCAGTTTTCATACTCTTCAAGCCCAGAAGGACTATTAGTTTTTATACTAATTTCCAGATGCCACAAGCTGCAGAATGAACCCAGTTATTCGGTATCAAACCTAGTAACTGGTATGCTTTGAAAAAAGACATCTTTCTGCAATGAAAAACCTCAGAAAATGGAGGAATTGCTGTTGGACATTTGCTGGAGTGATGATTTGTTCTTTTTTTTGAACAAGGCTGAGACTTTGCTTCTGTTCCTAATTCTGTGGCAGTCAAACTTCCTCTCCATCCTCTAATTTCTGTGCCTATAACTTGGAGATAGAATATTTAATCTCATCTGGAAATAAACTTAAATTCCACAGCAGAAGACTGATAAATGTGAGTAAAACATCACCCTGTAATTGTAGTCAGCTCTGTCTTCTATCCCTCTTGTTCTTCTACATTTCTCATTTTGCATTTCCCATCCATTGATCTCTGATATTTTTTCTGAATGCAGTAAATGATGAGCTGACCTTCTAGTGCCTTCTGATTGTACCTACTAAAATTGTATCTATGTTTTTTTTAAAGAAAAATACAAATTAAAACAATTTTCTCTAAAATTGCATGCATTCGAATAGAGAAAATACCAAGTTAGTCTTTCATTTGTTTGTAATACAGCAAGAGCATGTGTTGTTGCTCTTATTTACTTAACTGTGTAATGAGACAGGAGGTTCACAAGGGTTTTTTTTGTTTCATGTCACATTTCAGCCTTCTTTTAGTAATTATTTTAGCAAGTCTGTCTGCTGAGGATCTCATAGTTGTGTTAGTCCAACCTCTGGGATACTCACACCATACTGAAGTTGGAATTCAAATTTTGTGTCTTAAAACACATGGTTCCAAGTGCCCAGAGATAGTACTATATAGAGCTTGTGTTATATTTCTGCTCAGGAGGAACTGTCCTGCAACCGATGGACTTGGTTCTGGATTGTCTCCTTTTTCATGCTGAACATTTGCAGCTTTCCATGCGAATATAGAAGAGAACTATTTTCCTTGTTTCTAGGTTTTAGAGACAGGGATTTCCAGCTGGAGTCTTTGTAAAGAAAGGACCCATAACCAAATCAACTCATAGGATATAGGCACTTCATTAGAGTTTAATATTATTATAGTAGTGACAGGTACCTTAGAAATGAGATCTGAAGATTAGATTACATGGCAAATAGAAGCCCCAGTTTCCAAGTGTGATTTGCTGTCAATAATGGTGTCATGGGCATGAATGTCTTGAGCAATGTATACATCACTGACAGGAAACGCTCAGGAAGAGGGTGCAACCTCTCTGCTTCTTATCTCGATTTAGCATTTTATTAGATACTAGGATCAGTCTAGTCCCTATTGTTTCCACAAACAATATGAGGCCCTTGTCTACAGACTGCTTTAGGAAGGGTTGGCCCCTCTTAAGGCCTATCAACAAGTGCTCTGTAGTTGCTCTTCTTCCCCTGTTATTTGCCAACTAAGTGATGCTACACAATCACTGTTGTCTTTGCCTCCGTCGACCTTAGGGATTGGTAATGATTGTGGTTTTCCCCATACCTTTTTGGTGCTTTTCCTGATCTCTCTTCAGCTGATGCTCCTAGATCCCCCCTCTCCTGTTCCTGATGGTTTGGAAGGCTTGGTCCTGGGAGCTTGTCCTGCTGCTCCATCATTCCCCTTTCCTGGTGCTGCCCTGTTGCAGCCTTGGTCCCCGGGGGCTTGTGTGTCCTGCCTCACCAGCGTTTGCCTTGCCTGGTGCAGCATTCAAGCGACACCTTAATAAAAAGCTTTCCTCCCTTATCTCCTCTCTGCTGCTGTTCCACTGGGCTGGGGATCGGGTTCCCATCTCTTTCACACGCACACCTGGTCATAAAACACTGGGTTTGTTTTTAACCTCAAACCAGGGAGCTTTAATTAAAGAGACAGTGACCTCTTTTATGAGTTTGCTCGCATAGGGTTTCAGGGCTATTGTCACATACAGCTCACATAACAGAGCACCATTGCACAAAGCTCCATTTACACATCCTTCCCCGGCTTTTTTCCTCTCCTCTTTTTGTTTTCCAAACGCAGAAGGAGGTTGTTTTCTTGTTTACCCCTAGGCAAAGTTGTTGCTCATGTTAGTAGCCTATAGCTAAAAGCCTCTTTGAAGAGAACCCTGCCTTCCTTACTAGCAACACATAGATGTCATTAGACTTGGAGAAATGTTATTTTTTAATCTGTGTGGGAAGTAATCTTCCTCACCTTAAATTTTTTGGATATGAATGACTAGCTGAAATGGATCTTATCTTCTGTTGTGTTCTCCTTAGCTAGTTCTCATACCTGTATAGGTATGAGAATAGGAATTTCTGTGTTTCTTATAACAAATACTTTTTATTATTCACTGTTGTATTTACCTGTATTCATTAGTTTTCAGGTGCAATAAGTAGTCAATAGCAACAAACAGAATTTTTTATTTTCAAAAATTATATGTGCAGTGACAGACAGTAGAACTTGTCCACAGTTTTACACAGTATAGTTTACATATAATATGAAGAAAATTTTTCACAAACACAGATGTGTATTCCCACGCACATATATTCAAAGATACACAAACAGAAAGACACGGAAGTGCATACACAGACCAGAACTTTTTTGAGGTATGCAGACTTCTGAAAAAGGCACTCATGCACAGAAAAGGGACAGCTGGGACACAGACACAGCAACCACATAATTGGCAGAATACAGAAACACACACAGAGGATATGCACACACAAAAGAAAAAAACAATACATGTGGAAAAGTGTAGCTGCCCTCAGAGTACACCCTGTATGTAGACCTTGAGAAGTGGGTACAAGGATAAGTCTGCAGGAAAACATATATGTAGAAACTCATGCCCAGTAACTCTCTAAGTGATGCATACAACATGTTCACACGCTGGAACTCTCACTGAATTGTGTAAGGTTTTGGCTTTCAGTGGTGTTACTTTCAGGAAAAGCTCACTAATATGAAAAAAAAATTACATGGTTTAACTGCAAAGACTGTAAATATGAGAACACATGCCCTCACATGTATAGATAGGTAGAACCATATTGATGTGAATACAGAGAGTTTTTTTTTACTTAATATATTAATATAGATTTGCCTAGACAAAAATATACCACACACAGACCCTTAGACACACACAGATATACCCATGTCTATGTTCATTGAGAGAGACTCACTCAATATCTGTGTATGTGTGTGTTGGGAGAGGGTCATAACCTCCTCCATTCTTCTCCTGAAGGGGTTTGGATAATGAAGGGAAAAGAAATGAGGCCTGGGGCTAATTTGTAGTGGCATTTCCTGGCCTCTCTTATGCCAATGAAGCTCCGTTTCATCTTTAGCCTTATCAATTCTGCAGTCATGTGGCTTTCCGCTTGGACGCCTCTGTCTCTTCACCCTCCTCCCCAATCTCCGATGCTAATGGAAACTTCGTTAATGCCATTAATCTGCTGACCGGGACAAGTCAAAAACATATCCACACAATCTGAGCCAGGACTGCAAGTGTCCTGGGGCTGCCAAACATAGGCACCCCCTGTGTTCATTGCATTCCTGAAGGAACCTCATATTGATTTATTTCTTCCTTTCCTTCTCTGCTTTATTCCTTGATGACATTGCATCCTTCAGAACAGGCATCAAGTAGATGGCCTCTTCTTCCTGATGCCTCATCATGATATTTCTGCGAGAATCCTTTCCCCAGCTGCAGTACTAGTGCTTTCTTTTCAGTGCCCCCTCATGGCAGCCTTTTTGTTCTTATGCTCTCTTTGATGACATACTTGTTATTCGTCTTGCCTAGTAGAATTTCATAACTATCCAAATGTTGTGTGAACCTGCCTGGGCTGGTCTAAAATAAAAAGCATTTCACTCTACCCTGATATTAGCTGATAAGTAAGTCTTTCATTATCCAGTCGCTGTTATTGTTATTGTTGTTCTAGTGGCACTTACCACCACTTCTGTTCTTGAAGGGCTGTGCTGTTGGGGTGCCCTGTCCTCTGAAACGTTCTCAGCTCCCCTAAATCTCTTTTAGGGGAGTGAGGGTATAGCATGCTTTGTGTTTTACTAGTAGGCCAGGTTTTGTAATACTTCACCATTGTCTTCTGTCACAGATGAGTATCATTTTTGGTGAGGTACCATTCTCTTAGCTATGACTTCAACCTTCTCTGACAGTGTAGCACACCTGCAGAAACTCAAAGCTCTGAGCAATGACTCACTGTCTCCTTATTTCATAGTACTGTCCAGTGGCTGAGCTTGTGGAAGTTCCATGTGTCAGGATTATGCTGGCTGAGGTTTCACTGAGAAGAGAAAATAGACTCTGTTTGATACTTGTTTTAGGAAAAATGTCTGTGATAATCAGAGTTCATAGCTCACTCTTGAGAATGTCAGGATGTTGAGTGATCTCTATTTGATCTAGGAATCTTTATATACATAAATGAAATAGTGACAGTGGAGGAGGAAAAGACAGCTAGGAAAGGCATGCCATTAGAGTTGTGACATATGGATATGTTTAGAAAAAAAGCATCAAATTGATGAAAACAAGGAGAGAAGTTGGCAGTTCAGCAGAACTTTGATGATGTCAGGCTAAATCTGGAATGATATTGGCCCTGACAGAAGGCTGAGTCTTAGTTGCCACCTTCACACAGACATCACAGTAAAAAGGGATTGTTTTACAGGGAGAGAAGACAAAGAAGTTTTAAGTTCTTCAGTCCTGGCAGGGGTTGAAGTCAAAAGTTCATTCTCATGTAGTTTTGGGTACAGAGAATACAAGTCATTTCCCACCAGCCAGGAGATGCTCCACTGAGCAGAGCATCTTCCTCCTTCAGCCAGTTCTGGGATGAGATCTACTTTTTAATCTTTAGGATACATGAATGCGCTGCACTGTCTGATATAGAAGGATTCAGGCTGATTGGTACCATGCTTATTTTTTGGACATCGCTGACTGAGAGGGGAGAGGGGAAAACATAGAGATTATATTACATCTTGGTATAAAAGAAAAAAGGCAGCTGTGATACTCAGTACCCTCTTTAGATCAGTGGGACAGTATTTGTAAACCTAAGACCAGCATTGCTATGGCACTTTCAGAGCTTTAGTGTAAGCAGAGAACTAAAACTCAAATACTTGTAGCCTTAGCAAGTGACAGGACAGTTAACAGCTCATATAAGACCACTCATTTTGGTTCAGCTGTTAAATTTTCCTTCCCTTCTTCATATCCTGTGACTCAGGATTTGAAATTGAAAAGCTAGGGGAAGCGGGGGAAATGAAGTACTTATAGTCTAGTGTCCTAGGAGATGCTGGTAGGTGATTTTTAGCATGTTTTCACTGAGCATGCCTTAAGGAAGCTACCACTACCTAAGTAAATTTATCTGTCATAACACAAAATACTACCCAGCAATAATACAGAGTTTGTGATGTTGCACTGTGCTAATTGTGGAGACTGTTTCATTGCGTGGAGGGGATGATTGTGCTACACTGTCCTGCACAAGAAAAAAAGGAAAGAGATCTTGATGAAGTGACCAAGTAGTTCATGCACACAGAGTTGCTTCATTCCAGGGGGCACCTTAAGCAGAAACACCAGGAAACTGAGTCCTATCCAAGATACAACATTGTCCTGCCTGGTGACCTCAGCAAGTTGTTTAATGCCATTGTTTTTCTAGACTTTTCCTATTTAGGCCATTCCTATCACAAACTTCTTGCGAAAGAAGTGTTTCTTCCTGTGTGTGCATCCAACTGGTGAGTTGGTCCTCATCTTGGCTGAAGGCCCTCTATGGTAATATAACAACCTATGCCTCCATATGTCAGGAATTTTGCATTAGACTGAGAAGTAAAAGATGCTTTGGACTTCTGACTGGTGCCAAGAAATAAATCAATTCAGCAAAGCTTGCATTAGCTACCTTGGGTCCTGAGAGCATCCCAGCTGTGGCAGCATAGAGCCTATCGAGGTTAAATTTGGATCATGTCATGATGCAGCCTTCATGCTGGGAAAGAAGTTTAAAATGTCAGTGCTATATGTCTTTGGAAAATTTCTGTTTGAATGCCACTGCTATGCACAAAACTACTGATGCCCACTGCTGCTGCTGAGGTCGGTCTGCTCTGATCCATCTTTAGCTCAGTCTTTTCTAACTGCTAGCCTCATAGGAGCTGTCATACTGCTATGCAGATTCTGCCCAGCTTCCATTTTGTCATGGAAAATATTCCAAAAGAGGTGGTCAATGCAGTTTTTCAGTGAAAAAGTATTTTGTTGTCGTCATGGAAGTCTAAAGATATGGAGTAAATACAGTTAGTAGATTTAAAAAATGTCAATATATCCATTGGTCTGAAACCCAGGCTTTTGTCCTACTTTGTCCTGATTTCTTTATGACAAGATTTTCTTTTTTAAATGAAATCTGTGGGGTGATAGTCAGGCAATGTAGCTTTAATTTCTTGTTCTGTTACAAACGTGCATTTTGATTGTGGAATAACATATTTTGTCTTTGCATTGTTCAATTGTAAAGTGAGAAAGACGACAATTCCTTCTTGCATTCTTTTCTGTCTTGTCTAACACAGACTTGGCTGGTGCAGTGTCCCTCTTTAGTCAGGGAGCCACAGCCTTGGCTGATGAGCTACTCTCGTCTCTGTCAGGGTTTTCTGTGCAGGCTTCTGGGTTTAAACCCAAAGGCTGGAAACTAACACATATTCAAGCACCTCTTTAGCTTATCTTTTAACTGCAGATGGGTAGTACTTGGTGCGTTGTGGTGTTGGTGTGCTTTTGTATCACTGAGGGATAAACAAAACATGGTATCATAGTACTTTGTCCTTTCTGTTTACCTTTATAGTAGTACTATATTTTCTTTCTTATTATTATAAATTTGGTTTAATTCTACTGCTAAATGTCCTGTGAGTAATCATCAATCTTCCTGGGGGAAAAAGCCAATATTTTGCTGAATACAGCCATTTCTGGTCGTAACTGCAGCAAAGAGCTTGAAGACTTTGTTGTTTCAAATTCAAGAATGATGTCACAAAATCTGGGGTGTGGTCTTGCCTGGAAACAATTGGACCTGCTAGTTCATGGCAAGTGAAAATTGACATGACTTGTTGCAAGATGTAGTGCATTCTTTGATGCAGAGGGCAGAGAATTAGAAACTCCCACAAATGCAAATGAATCTATGTTTTAAAATCCTTGCAATCAGCAAGGGAAGAAACTTCTTTGCTTTAATGAAAGCACAATAAAAAGTAATCCTTGCAGAGTTTATTTAATTCAAAGATGCCAGGCTCACAAGACAACTGGTGATATAACATGATTCCGCCTCCTGTAAGAATCATGTTTACTACTTTTAAAATACAGTCACTTCTGGAATGGGGTATTGGAGATGTTTAACTTTTAAAAATCCCCACAGACCACGAAGGTCAAATTAGGACAGGAAAAATAGAAGAGAAGGATGCAACAGAAGGAAAGAGTTGTCATCCTTATAACCATTTCCAAAAAGAATAGTCTTGTAAAGTCTTGTAACAAAAATATTCCAAGAACCTCTGGTTTACAGCCTTAGTGGAAAGTCTGTAAGTCCTGCAGGGTGGTGCCTCTGACAGCCGGCTGGAAACACTAGCGCACTGCGTTAGCAGCTCTGCGGTTACTCAGCACAGCTCCTTGGAGGACTGCGGAGCAGTGAGCCAGCCAGTAGGACCTGGCTGATGAGAACTGACAGGATTGCAGCACAAGTGACTCCAAACCACTCTGCTTGGCTTGTCAGTGTTTAAATAGGGGCAAAATTCTACCCTCTGTTTCCCCAGAAAGGCAATAGGTGAATGCCATGGACTTGAAAGGGAAAAGGTTTGTGCTCTGATTTTGCAGAAGGTAGAAGAGAGTGATGGTCCTTGTTTCTAAAAACTTGCAAAAGCTGCTTAGTTTCATGTAAGAAAGCTCACCAAATCAGGTACTAAGTGCTTAAACTGCAGTAGAAATCCTTACCCTTAAAAGCCTGTAGTCCAAACTTTTGCTTTTGGATCTGATTCATGAAGCCATGCACCTACTCCTTGGCATACCCTTCATCTGTGACATCCACCAATGCCTCATTTCTTGTGTCTGTGCTGGAATGTAAGAATAAAGTTTGAGAGCTATCAGTCTATTAGTCCAAATTCTTGGGAACTCCTGATTTAAACAGGCAAAGGAGATGCTCTCGGTGTGATTTGCAGATTATATGTATAAATGTACTGGTTAAACCATAATTCATGGTTGATTTTTCTGCCTCACACATGAACTCATCTACTTACTGCAACTTCAACTTATATCGTCTTCAGAGACACATCTCTTTTGTGGATGGGCCCAAAGAGATCTATGGAAAGAAATGTTTCTTTGCAGTACTAAAAGAAGAACTGCAAGAGAAGCTGGAGGTCAGCACTGTAGCAACTGCTGCTCTAGGGTACTGTTCTGGGCTTTGGTGCTATCAAGGAACAAAGATGCTTTTCTTTGTTGCATTTTTTGTTTGTTTGAAGTTTGTTGGGGGAGGATGTGTGTTTTGTTGTTGTTGCTCCTTATGCCACAACTGAGGGGATGACACTTTCTCTATTCTGCTGAGCTCCATCTAACATGAGATCCTGAAAGCCATTGTGGTTTTTAGTTTGGTTGCCTATAAAAAATAAATGTCCTGGTCTCAACCAATTTCCCTATGGGTGACAATAATGGCAACTTAGTAATTTATTTCAGGTTCTTCTGAAAGGGAGTCATGAAGGAGGATTTGTCCTATTGCTGCACTTATTTTATGATCCCTTTAAAAGAAAGAAGAGGATTAGGATGTGGAATAAAGTCCTGAGGCTGAACTCAATGTCCAGAACTCCAGCCTGACCTTAAATCTGCACAGAGAACAGTTACTACCAGACTTTGTGAAGTGAGTCTGGGCTCCACTTTTCATCTGACAGAGCAGCAGTTTAGGAATCAGCACTCTGTTTGCCCTACTTACTCCAGTACCCTTCTAATGCAGGAAAGCTGTTGGCACAGGCACCAGACTGTCACTTTTGTGACCGAGGGAGGAAAGAGAGGAGTCCTCACCCCATCTTCCTTTTCAGACAGTCTCCAGGAGTTTTGGAAGGAGCTTTTTACAAGCCTTCTTCTATTGTTGGCCAGGAGACAAAGGATGGAGGAGCTGGATTTAAGCATAATGACGTGAGCTCCTCCATGCAGAAAAACCCAGCTGAGAGACCCCCCCTGCTCCACACACACACAAAAAAAGGAAGAAAGGGGGAGAAAATCTTTGAAAATAACTAATTAAAGTTGTTTTAGCCTCTCTCTCTCCCCTCCAAGGGCGCCTAATCTCACAGGGGGCAGAGGGGGAGAGAGGCAAGAGGAACAATGAGAACCATCCCCCCCCTTCTCTACACCCCACCTCCTGGTCTCTGAGGTTTTAAAACAAGAGGCCACTTTAAGTTAATGAGCTATCAGCTGACTGGGAGAAGTCTCTAATGAAGTCTGATGTTCACACATTCCCCAACTTGCTGAATAGGCCTCTGCCAACCCCATAACTGTCAGAAAGTTTCATTCATAAAATCCACATGCTGGGGGTTGTGGTCATGGGGGCAGGGAGGGAGCTGGGTGGAGGTGGAAGAGAGGAAGTGTGGGGTGGAGGTCTCCATATGGAGCAATCAGCCCCAGAGGCCAAACAGGAACATGCATGGCTGGGGCTGGCAGGCTGGAGGATCCCAGGGACCTGACTCCACTCTCCATTGTCTGGCTAGTAATTAGGAAGATCCTTCACATGGTTCTGGAGGACACTGAAATCTGTTGGGATAATTAGTGAAGATTTAGGGGATGTTCCAGCTTTTATGTCACCAGCTTTGCTAGGGCCACAGGGGCAGGTGCTGGTGGCATGAAGCCTAGGAGTCATTCTGGGGCTTTGCTCTGAGGGCCATGCTTTGCTGAGCCTCATGTCTCCTGGCAGTACTTTAGAAGCTGTGTTTGTTAGTACCTTTAGGGGAAGGAGAGCAAAAAGAGGGAAAATTCTGGAGGAAAAGGTGTAACACTGAAGCAGGAAGGAAATCATGTTTACTTAAAATAAACTTGGTGGTGATGTGTGCTAGAGCTAATACTGCCTGCACGTGCTTTTGCCAAGAGCAAAGAGGAAAGATACAGATACAGTGTCAAAAACTGTTTTC
Organism: Calyptomena viridis; assembly: GCA_013390005.1. Taxonomy (NCBI): domain Eukaryota; kingdom Metazoa; phylum Chordata; class Aves; order Passeriformes; family Eurylaimidae; genus Calyptomena; species Calyptomena viridis. Next base: position 95,727 of record WEIV01009522.1, read on the forward strand.
CTCCAAAGGCTGGACTATGGTTTGAGCAGTAAATAAGCACTGTAATCAACAGTAATCAAAGGCCTCTCACTGTATTCTTGTGGCCTGCAAGTTTTGACATTAGACACTTCCAGGTCTTTCCTGAAGTTCCTGAGCAGCAATATCAAGCATGGATTTCCTTTGGAAGTTACGAATCTAATGCTCTGAACATAGGAATTAGATCTTAAAGCACTAGACTTCTATCTCTTTCTTTGAAACTTGCTTTTCTGATGTATTTGTTTAATCTGTTAAAAAAAAAAGGCTATACAACTCAAGGCAGGAAATGTACTAAACATGAGAGCTCCCATTTGGTCCCTTCCCAATCGCCAAGTCAGCATGCTGTAGCAGGACCAGAGCATAATTGTTAGAATGTCACTTAAATCTTAGTTGTGACAAAAGGCACAGTTAAATGAGAAACGGTCCCTGCCTTGGGGAGCTTACAGTGTAAATACACAGTGCAGATTGAGTGGAAAAAAACACTTAGTCTCATTCAAAGATCACTGAAACAATAGTAGGATCTCTGTTAACTCCGAGGAGCTTTGAAACTTGATCATCTGCATGCTATTACACAGGGTGTCTGAATCAGGGCTCTGAAGTCAATCCTATCCAGGACATAACTGCAAGGTCAATTTTGTTCATATGTTTCTTGTACATACTATGAAGAGAAAGGGTTTTTCAAACTACATTAAGAATTTAGGGATGAATGTTCTTGACACATGGGACAGCATGTGCTGGGGGCATCAGTGGCATTAAGACCATTGAATTCTGTGAAAACATGATTTTGTTGGGAAAGCAGCTGCCTTTAGAGATTTCTATGGACTGGGGTACTAAAATGAGTCATGAGTCGATGCTGTAATATTTCATTCAGAAAAGCTTCTGGCTTCCCATATATTTTGTCTTATCACTGAAATTTCACTAGAGCAATGTGGGGAACTGTGTGGTTCTTTGTATATGGCAGAGGCAGTGCTGGAGAGAATATAACAGGGATTTGACTGTAAACTGCAAAGGCTGTGGTGTGGTTGAATAATCAGGAAATATTTTTCCTCTAACTGCTTTTATAGAGATTTTGATTCTTCCCTTCTTACACTTGGTAGTTCAATTACTCAGTTTCATTGCATTATAACAGTGCCTGAACACTTCACCATCTTTCTTGGCTGCTATTCCCATTTTGGAGACGGAGAAACAAAACACAAAGTTTAGGGGCAGAATCCACAAAAGAGCTTTGGACCTTGCACTTCTTGGTTTCCAGGCAGCTTGTTTGTAGTGAAATCCAGACATCTGAGTTAAATATGGGCACATGTAGATGTAAGTACATGGGAATGGGGAGCTGTGTAAACTAGTAGGTAAGAAGTGCTGAAGAGCAGGATGGGACATCTAATCTGGCAGGTAGGGACTTGCCTCTCACCTGGAGAGAGACGTACCTGTCTTTATGTATGGTTCATAGTTGTGAATGTGTCCTTGTTTAGGTCTGCTCCCACTGTATGAATACAGGACTGAAAACTGGATATAGGCCATAAATGCTCAGCAGTTGAATATTTCCATGGTGTGGCTTCTTAAATTGCTTTTGGTAATGGTCTTCCATTTTTTATAAATAATCAAATATTCTGGATGAGAAAGCAGTAGACTTGCACTGTAGGCCAAAGGCTATAGTAGTTGCTGGGCTGAAGGATGGGCAAACTCGCAGAAGATGAGAAATCTCTGATGAATAGCTATTTACATGCTATATAGCAGATAATGAATGCTGTTTGGTTATCTAGCCTCTTTCATGTGCTGAGCAGGGAGCATCCTGGGTATGAAGGCATGTTCAGCTCTACCTGTATCTCACTGAACACTGTTCACATGCTTTTTGAGTTGGACCCGAAGCTGTTTATTTTTGTTGTGGTGCTAGTCATTGGATTAGATGCTGACTAGTTCTCCAGCTTGACTTTTCTCCTTCTCTGGCTTTTCTTGCTCTGGAATGCAGCACTAACCAGATCTACCTGAGGTGGAGTCTGATTGGTCTTCATCTGCATTGGCTTTGATTATTTTATTTGTTTTTAGTACTTTTGCCATTTCCTATCACCAGTCTTTCTTTGGTGGCTGATGTACATCACTGACAGAGAACTGGCAAATTCAATATTATCAAATCTCTGCTCATGCCAACTTTTGCCCCTTCAGCACTGTCTTGCCTCTTGGTAGTACCATTGCTCACTCACAGCATTCCCTTGCCCTTTACTAATAGTCTCATTCCTCCTCAGCACTACATTGCTCTTGCTGGTATTAAGTTTTTCTGGCAAATCCCATAAACTATTTTGTGGAGTGCTGATTTTCTGTTACTGCCACTTATATTTATTTAGGAGATGTAGGATGGCTGGGTTCTCTGTGGTTGAAGGGCCCTCCTGCATGCTTTAGACTCACTTGGATGCTCTCAGCCTGATCTAAAGAGCCACCAACATGCCCCTCAGGAAGTTAGGGAAGCATCTACTGAAGGGTTTGTTCCAGCTGGGTCAGAGACTTGCTCACAAATTGGTGAAGAAGGAGGGGAGCAAACAGACAGTGAGCAGGTCCAGATACAGGGTAAGCTCCTCATCTAGTACTGCATCATGGGTTGTGTTTCCTCTATACATGAGCCAAGAGAGACCACTTGCTTTACCAGCCTCTCGTGTGAGCACTCAACCGACACAAGAGGCTCTACTCCTTTCCCCCTTGGGGGGATGCTGGAGGCAAAAGCTCTCAAGGGCTAAAGAAAACAAAACAATGTTTGCTTAGCTGAAAAGCAGAGTGTGCCCTGCGTAAATTGTACTAGGGCCTAAAAGTGCTTGAGAAATGAAGTGCCTCTGAAATTGTCTCCACAAGATAAACGTGAAGCAGGATGATGCCATTTCTTTTGCTGATGGGGTGTCCCATTGACTCATTTAAGGTCATATTTTGGGTACTCTGGGCCTAGCTTCAGGAAAATGACATGAAACACAAACCTTTCCCAGGGAAGAAGAGGTTCTGATAGTCCTGCTCTATAGCCAACAAAAAGTCAACGTGTCCCACCTGCAGTACAAGTACTCTGCTGCTGGGAAGGAATGGGATATTCTCTCTGTTGGCATGATACAGGAAGCCATTGGTGAGGGAGTGGGTCAGATACATTCTTTCCTCCTAGTATCCAGATTCAAAGGTTTGGAGGAGTGGAAGGTACTTGCTTGATGCTGGGATGTTTCTGGTGGGACAGAGTTTCTGTTTCTCAGTCCATGTTTCTGTGGCCCCTCTGTGTTAGAGATTTTTTTCTCGCTATACTTGACCTGTGAAGAATACAGGTCCTATTTCTAATTCTAGGTATCTTTGGCTCAGTCACGAGTGTGCAGGCCAAGGTGACACATTTGCAGTGTAGTTATTGAAGATGTAGTATCCAGCCTCACATGTATTTTGTACTCTGCAGACACCAAAATTCTGAAAATGTAGTGTTCCTAGTTCAGTAGGATCAAAGGACTTCTTCTTGCCACATAGCACCTCCAGTAGCATTTGGTTCATTTATTACCTGTGTACACAGTGGAAATACACAGGTGGATTTCACTTCTGGTATGCAGTCCATTGCTGCAGTCAGTTCCCGGACCTCTTACCCCTCTAGGCAGGTTGGTGATGCTCTGTATTTCTAGGAGTGCCTTATTTCTCCTGTTTTTTTCCCTAGTGAACTTGAAATGTATCTACGCTGGTTGTTAATTATTGGCATCCTGAGTTATTAGTGTTCTTTACAGAAATGGGGATATCAGAATAAGGGGTTTTATATTCATGGTCTCCTCCCTCCGTGATAGTAGGCCTGATACTACAGTAAAAGTTCAATTCTGTTTTCTTGTGTAGGAAAGCATGTTATCACAGCTCAATGTTAGATCAATCATCTGATGTTTCCAGCAGTTTAATTTGCAGGGTGAGGGGTGTAATAACAATGATTAGGCTGAAAAACCCCCAAACATTTTTTCTATCCAAGGCTCTTTTTTTTTTTTTTTTGTATATTTTTCGAAGCCTGAAGTGGATTTCTGGACTCATGACATAAGTTTTTATTATGTGGTGCATTAGAGCCCTTGTGAAAAATAAAACATGTGATGTGGAAAGTCTCTAGTAAAGATTGACTCAGGAAAAGGAAAACAAAACCCTTCAGTCTAACGAAAGAACAGACTGTGTGAAAGTAACTTGGTATTTAATTGGAAATTGCAGTCAGTCTGCAAATGAACAGCCTTGCTGGCATCTGCAGGTGGGTGTTTTGCTTATGCTTTACAGTTCTCCTTCCTGTCTGTGCTTGTGAATACGTTCTGCCTGTCAGCTCAGAGGTGCAGAGACGGCTGCAATTTGTGGCTGTTCTTTTTCCAGAAGTATCAGCAGTTCCCAATATCACATAAATGAGTGTTGTAAAAGTATGTTAGTAAGAAACATACCCTGCAAAAAAACAGCTTACAGTCCAAATGGGTGTGACAGCCCTTGTTTTAGAGATGGAGAGAGCCTTTAGAGGTCATTAGAGATAAGTGATGTGACCAAGATCATGCAGGGCCTTTTGTACTCTAAATTATATCTGGGACTTCTACCTCACAGGTTCAGAGCTCACGAGGGCATTTTAATAGAGAATTTTTAGGAGACGCACTGACATACATTCATTCAAGGCAAACGTAATCTGCCATTTTGGTCCAAACCCCAGATTTGCTTTCATCAAGTCTAATTATGATAATGGTTCATTTAACCTCTCTGCCTCCCCCTAACTTCTGCTTTAAAGCAAAGGTGCACTGGCTGAGAAACCTTGGACTGCACAGTTCCATTTTTAGCTCTGTCTGAGTCATTTAATGATTTGGTCAGGTTAGTTTGTCCTTGACTCAGTTTCCCCACTGTCAAAATGGTACTAATAACACTGTCCTGCTTTTTGAGGAAGGGTTATGAAGATAAATTAGTTTTGGCTGGAGAAGAGTCCTGCAGGGCTAGCAGAATTGGAAGGAGACAAGCGCGCTCTCTGTTGCAAGTATTATCTATCACTTATGTTTCTTGCAGCCCTCCTTGACTTTTACTGACTATGTATTCTTTCTCCTCTTGCAAATCACCAACGTGTATATTGATCAGCAATATCCCTTGCACAGATTACAGGGCCATCTCTCTATCAACTTCTTGGCCCTCTCGGAGGCAGATGGTTTTACAGCTGTGAGAGCAAAAACCTGGCCTCAACAATGTCAACAAAGCCAGGACCTCATCCCTAGTTTTCCACCACATGAGTGCTTCCTCTTCTGTACAAAGGCTGGCTATGGGGTGGCTATTGCTGTCTCTTTCTAGGGTTCCTCTGTAGAAGAACAATCTCCTCCAAAAAATGCAGAGATGTTTTCAGAGGCAGACAAACTGATGAAGAGCGAAGGGATGATTGGAGAGGGAAAAGCCAGCCACACAACAATCTGACTTCTAGAGAGGGTTAAGTACTAAATACCTCTTACTGGGTCACTTAATGATGGATGGTAGTTAGTGGGGGTGGGGTAAAGCTGACTTCCAGCCCTGCATCACTAAACCGTTCATTAGGAAAAACACACACAATGGAAAATGGCAGAGAGGCTCAAGTGTCCAATTTCTCTCTTGAACTCTCTGAACAGGAGGCTCCAGTCAGGGGAATCCCTGCCACCCTTTCTCCCCCTCCTTCCCTGGCAGTTTCTTTATTAATTAACGGAGTTGGCTGGGGACGGAAACGGAGGACAATAATCAACATAGATGGGTCTGCAGACCTATTTTTAATAATGTGCTTTGCATCTGTCCTAATTGGTATGGAAACAGTGACCTGATTGGAACGACCGGGAGCCTCTTGGGGCCTTTCTTTCTTCCTTTCTCTCCCTCTGTTTTCTTTTTTGTTTGGTTGAAGTTTGACTTGGTGGGAGTGGAGGGGCCAGTGGGTAAGAAATATAAAACCTAACCTTAGGGGCTGTTCACAGGCTGGGGAATGGAGAGGGGTGACTGGGAAGTGCATGGGATGTGGGGGCAGGGAGGCCTGGTTTGGAAAGTCAGGCATAAATGCCTCCAGGACAGAGAATCTAGCTGTGCCGAGGAGCAGAGGCTGAGCAGGAAGGGGCACCACCTCTCCTCGTTTAGTTTGATGATGTGGAATATGGTGGCTTTTTAGGGTGAGACAAAAAAGCTCAAGGACAAGAAGAGCACTCCAAGAGGCAGCTGATGGCCAGTCCTTACACTGCTGTGTAACAAACATATGTGCAGTGGGAGACGGCTCCTGTTTGCAAGAGATTTAAACCTGAAACAGGCAGTGGGGGAAAATGGATGATTTGGTGTCAGAAGGTGGCTTAGGAACAAAGTGTGACCCAGAACCCTGACTGCCCCTGTGCTGTGTGAGCTATTTACCAGGCCACAGATGCAGCTGCCATAGTGGCTTAGACACTGCACTGGTGAATCCAGAACAAATGCTCTGTGTGAACATACACACAGGGACTGTGCCTGTATAGGTAGAGGGGATAAAACTTTCAATATAATTGTGGTATGTTCTGTAATGTGGTAATATTTACCTGTTGCAGCTGGTGACATTCTTAGCATTTGCTTGTTCACACAGGATGCCTGTTGGTGTAGGATTGCAGAGGCTGAGCACTACTGAGCCTACTGGCAAGGTGTGTCCCCATGTTCTATCAATATAGATGTGCTGTCTGTCCTGCAGCTGCCTGGGAATGCAATTGAAGGACTGCTTTCTTCTTTCTCTCACCTATTTAAATAGCTAGCAACAGGCTGTGTTTGTCCACTCTGCCTTCCAGTGTCTTCACAGTCTCTGGAAAGTAGCTCACCAGCTTTGAGCATTTGGAAGATGACCTTTGTCCATACAGCTGTAGCCCTCAGAAGAGCAGAATTGCATGGAAACTGGAAGTCTGTCCTCATGGGGAGGATGGAACTTGTGTGCCCAAGCTGAGGAACTTATGACCCAAGCAGGGATCATGCTGGGTGTTTTTGCATTACAGTCTTGATGCCAAATTACTGCCTTGCAGCTTCACTTTCTGTTAAATGCTTGTGTGTGCACACACTCTCAAATAATGAGATAAAAAAACAAGCTTCAAACCTGAAACTACGTTGAAATAAAAGTGATTTCCATATAGGCTAGGATAGAAATTGGACGTTATTTAAAATAAAGCAAAACACTCAGGTGGGTGGGTGGATGGATGGATGGATGGATGGATGGATGGATGGATGGATGGATGGACAGAAAGAAGGATTAGCTCAAACAGACATTGCCCCTAAAGTGGACATTTTATTTTGTGTATTACAGCAATTATTTTTTCCTATAAGCCCCAGCTCCTAGAATGAACTATTGTAAATGAGAATCTTAGCTTTATTTTGAGGAGGCTTGCTGTTTTTACACTCGCTATGTAAAACATGAAGAAATAGTGTTATTTGCCTCAAAAGGATCAGAATTGGAGGCTGAAAATAAGATCTCCCATATGCATTGTGTTTAATAATAATAATAATAAATCTTCAGTGTTTTTCTCCAATTTCTGTTTTGTGGGGCCTTGCTTGTTAATTTGGGCATCCATGGAGACATTGCTAAATTCAGGCTCTGTTTATGAATGACAAGTTTGGGCATCTGTGATATATATAACCCTGCTTATAAAGAGAAAGAAAAGAAAGAATGGAAATATGAAAGGTAGGGGGAGCAGGCAGTGAGCTGCTGCCACTGTGATATGTGAGGTGTTGGCCAGGTCCCATGTAAATCAAGGACAAAGTTGACTAATTTCCTGGGTCGGTCATGGTGAAAATATCACATTTCATGGTTTGTTGCCGATTCATAGAAAAATCCTATTAAAACCGGGCAGATTACTTATACAATTTAAACAAATGATGATCAAAGATTATAACATGTTCTGTGAAGAATGAAAAGGAATAGAAATGAACGTGCATCTGGCGAAATGGGGCCAGGTGGGGTTCGCACGCAAACTTGCAGTTGCAGGCGTGGGGGGCGCGGG
>WEIV01009522.1:104589-126577 GCA_013390005.1 Calyptomena viridis
GGCTCCGGGCCGCTCCCGGGAGCCGCCTGGGATGGGGGAGTTGTGGATGGGTGGGTGGATGGAAGGATATATGGCTGGAGCCGCGGAGGGCGGCCGGTGGGCGCGCTGTCCGCTCGAAGGAAGGCGGCCCGCTGCCAAGCGGCGCTTCCCCGCCCGCAGCCAGGTGCGGTGAGCCCGGCAGCGGCTCAGCCGGAGCGGTGCGTGAGCCGTGCCCAGACCCCAAACCCGCTCACTTGCCATCCCCTCACACGGCCCGAAACGCCTGACCTGAAAACCAACAAAGCTCAGGGTGCGGGACAAAAAAGGAGTTCTGTGCCTCCACAAGACGAGGTTTACACTAGCAGTAAGCCAGAGCGTTATTGATCCCTGCATAGATCTGTCCTCTAATGCCTCATCAGAGTGAAATGTGTGAAACCTTCACAAGACCTTCACAAAGTGTCAAATTCAACATCTGTACACTGAAGAAGAGAATATAGAGGCCAACAACGTATGTTTACGTTGTAAAGAGAAGTGGTTTTGTGAAGTGATTGCTAAGGAGTAGATGAAATTGACAAACAGAAATGCATCTCCAAAGAAAATCATAGTTTTGACAAATACAACAAAATCATTGGCACCAGGAACAGGAAAAGGCAGGTTTGTTTTTTTGTTTGTTGCTTTGGTTTTTAAGGCAGATTTTCATATTTCACTGTGAAATTGCCACAGCAGACAAGGCAGAATTTAGTATTTTTCTGTGCACTGCTGAACATCCTATCCCAAACGGTAATTCATATGAAACCTACTGTAGTGTTTTTCATAGCCTGCACGGCTTGGAAATTAAGCTTAGATAGTCCAATCTTCTGCATCAGGCTAAACATGCTGAAGCAGTGCACCACTGGTGCTCCTATCACATGGCTTGTTTTGCACAGCTGCCTGTCCAAAGTTCTCTTCTGAAGCTTTCCCAAACATTTGTGTCTGATAGAGTAAGCAGGACTTAATGATCTTAAAGGTCTTTTCCAACCTAAATAGTTTTATGATAGTGTAAAAATTCAGTTGTGTCTGAAATTTCGGGATGAGGTGTATGAATTTACTGATATGTCTCTTCTTTTTTATCCATTAATCTAGCAAAATGTTGCAAGTAACTTTTTTTCTGTATGGCCTTCAACTCCAGATGCAAACCCTAATGCCATCTATAACCTTAGGGTTGTCTAGAGCAAAGGTATCCATGGCTTCCTAATAATCCAGTATAACATATTTAAACATTCTGACAGCTACCCTTAACTTTTCTTCAAGGACCAGATAAATGAACACCAAAACCTCCCATCATGAATCCTGCAACAAAGCCAACCCATAAACTTACTCATCATTGTAACGCAGGGACATAATGCTGCCCAGTAATTAAACATGTGTTTGAAGCTTATCGGCCTTGTATCTTACCAGTGAGGACCTGTGAGAGTTCTGCAATGGAGATATGACGCTGCAGAGCCTCCTGTTCCAAGCCCTAAATGTCAGCTACTTGCAATATCGTTTATGGCTAAAGAACCTGTTGATATTTGAACATTAACTATGAAAAACTCAAGTCCACTGAGGCAGGCTGCAATCCTGCCACAGGCTGGACAGAGTTAATCAGTAAACCTGCCTGCACAGCACTCTATGTTAAATCTTAGTTTTAGTCCTTATTTTATTCCTGGCACGAGTGACAGCCTAAAAATTCAGTTATGTCCAAAAGTTAATCGGAAGATGTTTAAATATGCTGATACTGATTTTACCACTTATCTTACCTCAAGCAATGATGCCATTCCGGCTCCAGTGTTGATCATGGCTCAGTAACCCCATTCTGTCTGACAATTAAAAATGATACATTTTAATCTACTTATCCCTGAGCAGGTTTGGCAGAATTGAGCAACAAAAATTGTTTAGTAGAGCCTCCTTTCTGGAATGCTAAGCCAGAGCCTAATTGTAATCCTAACCCTGCTTTGACCTCTGCCCAGACACTTGCCATCAGTGGAAAATAAAGAATAAATATCTGACTGTAGCAACACTAACTTTCATCCAGTTTTGTGACTCTTAAAGATTTAGACAATTAATTTGCCCCTCTAATCTCTCTTGTTCCAGACTCTATCCCCAACTCTAATCCTACTTTTGATGACAGCTTAGAAACCCAGAATTTGGCATTCTCATCTAGTGGTATCAGACCTTGGCTTTCCTCTACAGGTCTGACAGAGGTAGTAATAAATTTGGTTCTTCTGATCCTGCTGTTCCTAATTGTAACTCAAATCCCAGACATACCAACATTAAGCACTATACTCTCATTGCCACCAGACAATGTGAATCTACTTGTTCTAGCCTTATGTTCTTTTTCATAATTCAGCAAATATCCAGCTTTCTGTCTATATCTCTTTAATCTTGTTCCTAATGAAAATGCCAGTCTTTAGTACAGAACAAACATTTTTCCCTTGCTTCAAAATTAGGATTAAGACGTTTGAATCTACTGACACCAGAGTGGCATATTTGCATGGTCAAGGGAGAGCCTTGCACCTGAGATATGACCCTACTTAACCCAAGCTGTCTGAGTGACTCTGTATATTCAGTGATTTGGCTACAGAGAACGGGAAATTCAGTTTTCCAAAAATAAGTGATTTCACACCTTGAGTGGTGAATAAATAATTTGATTTCTATGTATTCAAGGGGAACCAATGCTGATTTATGCCAGATGATAGTTCTGGTTTGGTACACATATATCTGTACAATAGAAAGTTCCTAATGCTGCTTTGAGACTTAAAGAATCCTCATGCTTTTATAAAAAAGTGTGTGTAGAGCCTTGCTGAGTAAAAATTGAGAATGGTCTGTAAAAAATGTTTGCTGTTGGCTATATCCCATGCCTCTGCTAGGCTTGTATGTGTTTTATCCTGGCCAGAGGGTGTGAGCTAGCACATGGGAATAGCAGCTGGAGAACAATGTGAAGTCATGGTGCTTGAAGGAGTTGAAAGAACAACTTCAAGTCTCCCTGTTTTTAATTCAATATCAAATATAGTGGCATTGGCTTGTCAGATCATGACCTATTCCAGTGTTGCTAATTACATTTGTGACATGAATGGCCATAGCAAGGAACTTGACACACTGGAGTTAGATTTTATGGTGGACTCCTACTGTTAATTTTTGTAATGAAATACCATCTTTCTTGACAAAACACCACCTGATGTACATGAATTTTGGACCAAAATGTTGAACTAAGGAAACAAACTGGACAATAATTTGCTTGTTCACTTTTCGGGAATGAAGTGACTTCCACTTTGTTTTCAAGTAGGCAGTCAGGCTTGAGTGGGAGAGGCTGTTGGTCACCAACATATTTTGGGTACGGCAACTCTGTGAACAGCTGGTGTTTCTTGAAGGTAAAATAAAAGGTAATGCACGTTAAGTTGGAGTGCAAATGAAAGCCTCAGATAATTCTTTTCCTGCCTCATACTATGAGTAACCATCTTCCAACAGTGATGCCTTAGTGTAACAAAGCAGTGTGCAAAGACTTGTGCTTGTGCAGTGCTTAGAGAACGTGATAAGGACCTCTTACTTGGTACAGCCAACTTACCACCACGGCTGTTTTGATCCAACATGTTGTAGACTTAGCATTGTGTTCATTTCACGTTAATGGTGAGTAAAGCTGATTAGCTGCTGTTTTAAATGCAGGTAACTTGTTGTTATTGGCAGGAAACATGTTTCATCTGCATAACAGTTTCATGTGAGCAGTGGGGAACATTTTCTATTAGCGTTTGTTGATGTGAAACATGTTTCTTAGTGGAATTATGTTTGGGACTGGAAGAGAACTTGATTTTCATCCTTAACTCCAACTAGAAAAACTGAATCATGAAAAGGAACTTTTTGATTCTTTCCCAGCAATGATATCTCCATTATTACTTTTAATGTATCCAAGATTGGTCTCTATCCTATTTGCTATACACATTAAGCTACAGAAGCTAGAATCAATCTTCTTAATGCTGCCTGAAATATATAAATGTCAGCTGCATACACAAGCTGGGATAAGATGCAGACTAGTTCCAGAGAGGCTGTTTTACAGGGGTGCCTGACTGCCATGTTCAAGTGGGAGCTCTGTAAGACCCCAGTGAGGAGCTGAGGCAGGAAAAGGTAGCAGTGTGTGTCCTTTTCTAATCCTGGCACTGTAACATTCCTTCTCTTATATACCAAGCAATTCTGTTCATAACTTGTTTTTGTTTTGAAATTTTTAACCATAATGACATCTACCAAACCTCTATGCAGCCAGGAGCATGAGTTTTGGCAGGAATAGAATAGTAACACTTGTTTTTTAAGAAATGTTTTACTTCCATTCTTTGTTCATGCTTTTCAGATAGTGAAGCCTAAAGAGGCAATGTTCAGGTCAGTATTTTTCAAAAAATGCTATCTGCCATAGAATAATCAATTACATTACTAATATAGTGCCTCTCATTCTGAAGGATCTCAAAGCACACAGTCATCCTGAATTATAAGAACAAATACAAGTATATGATTGTGTCATCAATAAATGCCGAAAGACTCTTCTTGAGAAATGTAGCCTCTGCTGGCCTAGAAGGTGGAAGTGGCTTAAGAGTTTGCAATAGAATTACACAAATGTTTTAGTGAGCAAGCAGAGAAGAATTATCTATTTGTTACAAATCAGAAAAGGAATTTAGGATCATAGTTGCCTGGCAACTTAGTCATCCTAAAGAAAAATTTTCTCCTTTTCCCAAGCTATAAAAATTATGTAAGGGCATTATTTATTTGACAGAGGAGGCCCCTTGATTCTCGACAATCCAGAAGTTTAATTGTTTCCAACTATTCATTTATGCTAGGGGATGTCCTTGTGCTTAAGGGCCTTGCAGTCACAAAACATAGTTCCAGAGAACTTTAAGCCCAAGCGTGACTTGGGGATGAATTTCTGATTTTCCTGACTTAAATCAGGGAATCCACCCATTCACTGCTGCAAGCCTCACTTTCTAGTATATATTTGTATTGCTGAAATGCCAAGGATCCATATTACCTATGAAGGCATTGCTGTGCTAGGCAACATACAAACACAGAACAAACAAGAGATGATTCCACGCTTTAGATCTCTAGCACTCTTAAGACAGAAGATTATGACCTGGTCAAATGATTGTAAGTGACACCAGGAAGCCAGTGCTTCTGCTTCTGATTGCACTTGGCTAAAAATAGAAACAAAAAAACCTTACCAACAACGCCCCCCCCAAACAAACAAATCCAAACCTTCCCGCTCCAAATGCCCAGGCCAAAACACTGACCCACTTGACCTATATGTAGAGATGGAGGAATTAAAGAGCAAAAGCACATGGAAAAGTCCAAAATCATCTTCCCTTCAAATGATCTCAAGTGTATGAGGAGGAAAGAGGAGAGGCAAAACAAAGCAGAGAGAATCTGAAGCTTGGAACTGCCTTGTTTTTCCATAATTTTTCCAAGATAAGTTGGAGACTTTTATGCATTAGCACAGTGTTTGGGAATGAATATATGTTCAGTGAGATATGACTCTCCCATGGCAGAGCAGTGAAATATAGGATATTTTGCTTGTTGGCAGCAGATTTCTGGCTGTCTACGTTTTTATTAGTGCAGGTTTTTCTATATGAGTATAGCTATTTATCTAGCAAGCAGGGCCAGCAGATAGAAAGTTGAAGAGAGAGCCAGCACAGTTCTAAGCCATGTCACTAGATAAAAACCCTTAAGGTGAAATATCTACAGGATTGGGCTATGTGCCTGAATTAGGGGAAATGCTGTTACATTTTCTCAGTCACTTCAATATCCTGCAGTTTTTGTGCTTCCACAAACACTGTTTAATGCAGCTGATAAAATGCCATACTGAGGTCGTGTTGTCAGCTGCCAGTCTTGAATCTTTTCATTCCTGAGCTAGAAGATGAAGCTTTTTGGTAGAGGTTGTAACAGGCTGGTGACCTTTAGGCCCATTTACCACTGGAGATGGTTAGATATAGTTACCCCAAAAGGCTTTGTACACCAGCATCTGTAGTCTGCTGGTCTGACTGCATGGTGACAGTAGAGGTATAAGAATCCAAACAGGCAGACTGATACTCTGGAGTGAGTAATCTAGGTGTGATTGTTGGGATTAAATCACACACTAGGGTGTTCTCTGATGGTAGAGGGAATTTTACTTGAGTATAAACAGGGTCAGGCCTGTGGGACCTGATCTTTAATTCATAACACTTTGTATGTGTGACAAATGCCCTTGGAGGTAAGCAGACCCATTACTAGAGGGAAACAAAGGCTACAAAATGAAAGAGCAGAGTCAGAAACCAGTGGTAGTATCCTCCTTATTTCCAGGTGATTAAGCTCTTGATGTTTTGCTTGAATAGCTACTGAAAGCAGAGAAGAAAAGGCAATCTTTGCTCCATAGATTCTGAGAGGAACTGTACGACAAAAGACAACGAGTGATGAGGATAAGACATGGTTTGGACAATGTATAGAGATTGTTTGAAGTAGACGTAGCTGTAAACAAATGGGATGAAGTTTTTTTAAGAAGTCATTATAAAGGACCTTGCAGATGGGTTTTTGGTGGAGACTGATGAAACAACCTAAGGGAATCTGTAAGGAGCTCTGTTCTTTCATGAAGGGCAAACCTGGGAGGGGCACAAGGACACTGATTTGGAGATCCAGCAATTAACAGGGAGTATAGGAGTAGAGGTGGGGTTCTCTTTTCTTGCCTAAAATAAGAAATGTTGAGTATAGGCAGCAATGAAGTCTTTGAGAGGGAACACAAGTAGCTTCTGATTGTTATGTTAGAGAAAGAAAAAGCAGTGGAGAGGTAGGAAGGGAAGGCAGCTGTTACTTACATGTAGGCTAGGAAGATAAACAATGTGGTAACATAGCAGAAAAGTGCAGCAAGTTTCCAGGTCAGAGACATGATGGATATAAAACTTAGTGGTTGTGTGGACTGTGTAGTTATATCTACATCTTGGATCATCTAGAGGCTCTGCCTTCATACTTGGTTTTTAGCTCCTTTTATAACTTGGTATGACCTGAATACAATCTGCAGCCGAACTACTATGAAAGTCAAATAAGTAGGGCCAAAGTGATCTTAAAATGCTCTTATATAGAAGCATGTAATCAAACTATTTGGTTGGGGATAAAAACATACCAGTAAGAAGTAAACAGGCCACATCTCAGGATCTACTGTGTTTAGATATACTTCGGTTTTTGAGCAGCTTCTAGCACGATCAGATTGTAGCCTCTGGCTAGGATACAGAGTGTAGTGGAAGCATTGTTGTTATGCCCAGCCTGGGGAGATATCAGCTGCTGATCAACTTCACTGGGACTACCATGTAATGCAACAGTAGCAGAACAACAGTAATTTGTAAAGCAGTTTGACATCCTCTAACAGAAACTGTACATTTGTATATCTGTATGGCTTTAATTGATATTTTGCAATTATTACCAGTCTTGATTTCCTTTTACAAACATTATACAGCATTTTCCTTAATGCTGCTGCAAATACAGAGCCATTCCTACTAGTCCAGACCCACTCCCATGCAGCTTGAACTGTGACAAGTAGGGTTGTTTTGAAGTATGCAGAATTCCAGAAAGAAACAGAAATACCAGTCTTGTATGGTCATAATGAAATCAAATAGGTACATATATATGAGTCAAATATATAGATGCATTTCTGTAGTTAGTTAGGTGTTTTAAAGTATTTATATTTAAATAAGTATTTACATATTTAAATTAATAATTATTAAATTGATATTAAATTGAATATTTAAGTATTTAAAGTGTTTTATAATAAACAATCTGTGCTGTTCACTCCAAATGATATGAAATAGCAGTAAATAGGCTACATCTACTTCAGACAATCTCTGAACATTGCCCAAGCACCTGAAGGTGGTTTATCTTGTATTTTGGTACAGTTTTGTTTTCTCTATATTTGCTATTTTGGGGTTTCTTTCTGGAACAAGATTTGTGTTGTTTAGAAACTCAGACTTGGATTCTTTAAGAAACAGATCTTTTCTGAAATATCAGGTCCCTGGTATGTATTTATTACCTCCAATCCTAAAAAGATTTTTTTTGTTTAATGTGTTTAGTTTGATTTCAGAATAATTGCCTAGACATAAAAAATAAATTGCAGAAATAAATCTGTGTGGATCCAGAACCCTTACTAATCAATATATCCGTTCTTCTGGACTTGTTTTCTTCATATATATTTCCAGAGTTGTAAATACAGGGTATTTTGATTTGAAATACCCTACCTGAATTCTGCAGTTAAAAGATTTCTCTTATGAGATTAAAGTTGCAACAATAATGACAAATGCAGTATTAATGGGCAAATTTTAAAATGATAGCTTTCATTCACTGAAGGAAATCTGTAAATGTCTAAAGCATTTCTGATATCACTTGATCATTCAAATTCACCTTTCTTTGGGTGGAATAAAATGCTATATGTATCAGCGCACACTAGTACACAAACAAGACAGAACTTTAACAGCAAGCAATAAAAAGTACCAAAGCTAGTGAATCATTAAGAGCTATTTAAGTTGCTGGCAAACGTGGTTCATGCTGGAATGTGCAAAATCCAATGCTCCAACATCCCAATCCTTGTGCAGTGTCCAGGATCCGTAAAGCCCACAGATGGTCAGGTTTGCCATTGCAGATTATAGCCCATGAATTTTGTCATGGTTATGTGGAATTGAGACTTGTGCAAAATGAAGGCTGGTTTTGTGCTTAAGTCACTCAAAGATGACTCAGTAGGACTGTTCTGTGACCTGGACAAAAATGTATTTATGTCATGATCATTTTATAATACAGGGGCTTATGCAGGGAAGTGTGGACTTGATTCTCATTGAAGTTAGCTTGCTCTTAATGCTAGGCATAGTTATAAGCTCTTTTGGAACAGAAAGGAGAATAAGCTAGGGCTTATATGACTTTTCTGTCTTGGGGTGCATAGCACATGTATCTGGGATGGTTATTTCATTGCTGTTGAAGTGACTCTTGAACAGAAACAGTGAGATACCGTGTCCAGTTCAATATAGAAGTCTGCGGAAAGATTCTCACTGACACCCCAGGATATCCAAGCCAGTCCTCCTTTGTTATCATAGTATTTGCACTCTCATTCTCAAACTTGTGTGGTTTTGGTTTGGTTTTTTTGGTCAGTTGTTTTTTTTTTTTTCTCTTTATGAAAGAAGTTTTCCTGGCTGCTTATGTCCTGTTTTTCTCCATTCTTATTCTAGCAGTTTTTAGTACTCTTGATAGCTTGTTTCATGATTTCTTCTGTAGTTGTCTGATTCAGGAGGACAGACTTTGTGCAGTGCAGCAGGGCTGGTAGCAAGTATCCTGCTTTCTTTGATGGTGAGGAAGAACCATGACAATGAAGAGTAATTTCATGTCAGAAGGAAGTGAGGACTCTGTTCTCAGAAACACTAACATCTAGTAAAGCCAGAGAAATTGTTCTTAGTTTATGTAGAGGTCAGAGCCTGAGCCTTTACAGGAAGACTTGTCTAGGAAACAAGTCTTTAACTTCAGTTGAATATCTGAAATGGGAATTTTGTTCTACTCAAAGCAGTTTTAAGTGATGTGAGTGCCTTTGTGGAAATTCTCATCTGGATGTAGCAGTGACTGTGCAGCCACACTAGTACTCACTGAGTCTGTGAGAATATATACATCATGGTGAGGTTATGATCTTTGAGATGTGTTTAGCTGAGTGTAAGAATGCAGGGGTCAGAGTGAGTGTACCTGCCTGTGTGACACTGAGGGCTGCGGGTACCTGTGGAGGGACTTTATGTGACTGTGGTGTATAATGTGCAAATGTTCGGCCCATCCATGTATCTCTCCTGGTGCACAAGCATGTGAATGAAGCACAGATGTGAATGTGTATGTCATCACAGGGGAGAACATAGCCATGATTGCATATGTGAGCCTGAGTGTGAGTATTTATTTTCAAGTGCAGAACATGTGAATAAATGTATGTAAGTGAATGTGTGTGTTACCAGATGGTCTTAGAGGAAGAGATCCTGTGCCAGACATGGCCTCTTCTCTGTCCTGTCCATTTTTGTACATGTATTGGTTTTAAAGATGAAAAACTCCCCAGCTTGGCTTTAGCCTGGGCATCACCCCTGAGTGCGCAGTTGCTATGCCAGCTCAGTGTGTTTGTGTGCTCTTGTGAGAGAGTTGGTAATTGTGAGTGCTCCCTAAGAGAATTTCTGGGGCCAGGGGATACAATAGGCAAGGGTCTAGGGTCTGAAACTGTAGACTTTAATAAAGCCACTGACAGCAAATAAGAGCCTGACATGTGAGTCACATTACTGACAACAAGGGCTGCTTTGTAGTCCCATCTGCACCCCGATCGGGTCCCGTACAGTAACTGAAAGGACAGAACAAACTGCTGCTGCCTTCAATAAATACAACAGTGCCACAAAGGCAGCCGAACAGACCAACTTTGTGTGGCTTTGCTGCAGCTGAGCTACTCTCCTAGCTGTCTTCCTCGCCTCCCCCACCAGTGAAAATGACTGACGTTACCTCATAAGGGTTGCATGAGAGCCCTGGTTATGTGCTTGGCCCCATGGCAGTCATTACATATAGCCCTGGAGCATCTCTCTTCCCTGCCACCCCCTATGCTCCTTCATAGCCTTTCTCTTTCTCTGCCCTCAGTGACTGAGAGAGGCCCAGAGCCTCTGGCTCATGAGCCAGCCATGTCCCTTGGACTTCCTGCCCTTGTCTGGGCTAACCAGCACTGGGAGCTTAGCAAAACCTTACATCAGGCCACAAGCATAGTTTCTTGAAATGTCATATTAACTTGCACAGTGACTTCAGACTCCCACAGGAGTGGTCACGAAGAAAATATTGGATTTGCCAGCACAGTAACTTGAAGACCTTTCAGACCCTTAGTGATTGGTTGCCTGCCTAGCCCAGGTAGCATCAGGGAATGACAGTGTTTTCTATTTATCCAGGTGTCACCTAACAGAGTCAGAAACCTTTTTTGCTGACTGCCCTCAGGGCCTCTTACTTTTTCCTGTCTCTAGGCCTCTCCCTTTTGGCTTGGAGACTTTCCCAGTGAAGAGCTTTCACATGGAGAAAAAGAACCTTGCAGATCAATCCCCTTTCAATGGGAATTTGTGCCACTGTTGTGTCTTTTTCAGTGCTTTTTTGGCACTCTTTTTTAGTTTTTACCAATAGCCCTAGAGAAGGGTCCTTGCTGGACCCAACAGCATACGTTGTCGTGTACTGAAAGAGTGTTATAAACCCTGGGAAAGATCACTAGGTTATAAATCAAAATGTAAGCCTGTGGTTGCCAAAGGGATGATGTTAAGTATCAGGATAATGTCTGTGACAGCAGAGGTGTGCCTCTGTTGTCTATCCTAGCCCACAGCATGTCAGTCGACCCAGCAAAAAGTCTAAATTCTTCTCTGCTTGAAAAAAAAGAACATCAGACTCAATGGTTTATGCCTAGCAGAAACTCTGTCCTTCTGTGTCATGTAGTGCTCACAGTGCAGAGTCCCTGGAGGTTAGGGTGCATTCTACGTGGGACTCCTACCATTTACCCTGTGCTTCTACAGCGTGCAACAGAGCCTGTAGGCTGCCCTGTCAGTGTAACATACACAGTCTAATTGATGCTGTCTTCAGACAAGAGGATCTCATTCGTAGTGATTTGTTCATAAGGTATAAGACTTACCTACCTTAAAGGTCAGATTTTTCATCTGGCAACTAGTATATTGGAGCTTTTAGGAACAGAACATGCTGGAGGTATGATACAGCAGATCTTTCACTGGAAAGGAGATTAGACTTCAGGGAGCAGATAAATTCAGTTTCTGAGCATCTTTAGGAAATCCTACAAGACAATCGTCTGTGAATACCTACCTTCCTGAGGCTTTGCATCACCTTCTGTTCAAGCAACCACTTTAGATAACGTTAAACAAAGGAAAGTACAGACCAACATAATAAAAATGACCCTGAGATTAGCTCAGTTGGTTAGAGCATGGTGCTGATAACACCAAGATTGAGGGCCCTATATGGGCCATTCACTTAAGAGCTGGACTCTTAAGAGCTGGATGGTCCTGGTGGGTCCCTTCCAAATCAGAATATATTCTGTGAAATCAGCAAGCAGTAAGAAGCAATAATATCATACAGAGATGTATACAGAAGAGAGAGAAAAGGATTTCACTGGTGTTACATAGAAAAGGCCCAGAGAGGCGATAGTTACAGTAACAGCTTGTGATGATGTTTTGCATAACACTGTGGTATTTCTCATGGTTAATGTCTGGACCTTTTGCTAGAAATTTCTATTCTCTCTATATCAATAATATATAAAGAATTAAATACCACTGTTTTGAAATACCCTACATAGCTGAGAGGCAGCACCTGAAACAGAAAAAGTCCTGTAGCAAATGTGGTCTGTACTTCTTAGGGAAATGTCTGGAATTTTTGAAAAGAAATTTAGAGCATCTTATGTCACTGTTAAAAGGGAATGTGGATTCCCCAAATCTAGCTTGGTGCTTTGATCCCGTAACAAGCTTCCCTTTTGCTTTGGTGTCTAGGCCTGGACAGGGTGAGACAAATAAACATGCAGTCATTGTATCTGATGGTGGTTGTCAGTCTCCTCAGTCCTCACCTGTCCTGACTGCTTGTAGAGGCTTCAGTAGAGGTGGCACAGCTAGCTAAACTGTGAAATGACTCTCAAGCGTGGAATCTACTGCAACAGCACCTGTGCCTTCCTCTGGAACCCCTCCATCTCTTGAACAGGCAGGGCCTGAGGGATCCCATTTCTAGCAGTTTGATACCTGGAGAGAAGTATTTTCTAGAAGGTCTGGAAGGTCAGCTGCAACTTCGTGCCACCTTACTACCTGGGAGAGCAGAGGACAAAATCCTGAGACTTGTTAGATTGTGTGTTACTGCAGGTAATAGGAAGCCACTCACTGCCACAGCTGTTCCTGCACCAGAAAGTCTGAGAGGAGAACTTTAAATTCTTCTTGCTGTACTTTGAGAAAGGTGCAGTTGGTAATTATTTGAATTCTTGCTTTTTCTTTCCATTTCTCTTTCTTTTTTTTACATTCACTGAAGAACTGGTTGGTTAGGTCACTGGTGTAATCATTCCTAGAGAAGCATAGCTCATTGAGTGCCAAAATAGTTTAATTTTTCCCAGGTTTCTGAGTGGGTTCTCCAAGTGATCTTTACTAATGACCCCTAAAGATTCAACCTGGTTCTATATGTTGTAAAGCAAAGCCAGGCAGAAGTACTATAATAAAATGCAATGGAAAGCCAAGTGCTTTAAAAATTTATTTAAAAAATAGAAAAAAAAATCTTAAGGCAAATAAAACTTCTGAAAAGGCTATGGAAGGCATCACAGATTGCTTTTACACTTTCCCCTGATAAAGCTGAAGCCTTATTCAGTGTTTTCTGCATGCAGAAAAGAACTAGGGACTGCATTTGGCAACTTCTCTGCATGCAGAAAAGAACTAGGGACTGCATTTGGCAACCCATGAAGTATGTGACGTCTTAGCCTGTATAGCCTCATCTAGCTTACCAGAAAGTGGAGGAAAAGACAAGTTAGCCAGATTCAGGCTACCAACTTAAAGAAGAGTATACCAGTCTCATCACCCTCTTTTTTTCCTTCCTTTTTTTTTTTTCCTTCCCCACCAGGAAATGCTTAATTGCAAGCTAAAGACTCTTTGTAAATAACTGGTGCCATAAATAAAGGCTGAAAATACTCTGAGTAGCATTTCATGTCCATTCTCCACCAACTACTCAGAGAAGGTAGAACAGCTCCTGCAGGCCTCCTACAGCCTAGACTCTCAGGCTGAAGCTCCAGATCATTCACTAAAGTCAAGAACTTCCTCTTACCATTTGTCAGCTCTTCTATCTTGCTTTGTGATCTTACTTTTTCAGGCCACAGCCAAATCTTGGAGATTTGAGAAATGAAAGAAACTGGTCTCCAGAAAATCTCAGAGCCTCACCAGTTCCAACCAAATAAAGTTGTTCCTTATGGTTGAGGTCCAGTCCTTTTCAAGAGACCTTATTTAGGTCTGTGGAGAAAAGAAGTAACCTTTTGGGAAAGAGAGTTTGGTCCTGAACTGTCAGCCACTAAATACAAGAGTCTTTTGCCAGCCGAATAAGAGAAGCTACTTCCAATAAAGCCAATCAAAAGCAATTTCCCTGCTGAAAGGTGGCCTACCTGAGACAGAGCAGCCTGCACCAGCTGCACGCCACTGCTGTCAGACTTGGCTGGGTCTGTCAATTAAGGGAACACAGAGCAATCTGTGAGCGCTGAAAGGGATCCCTTCAGAGCCCTCCGTGGCTGAGAGACAGGGCCATTGTCTGCATGCATGTCTCACATAGTTTCAGAGTCCTGATAAGCAGGCATGCCATGAAAAACTGCATTATATGGTGAGCTCGGGAATAGTTTGTCTGGGGGTAGATGAGATGGGGGGGTGGGAGAAGAGGTAACACTGCACCTTTGCATTGTGGGAGGTGGGGCAATGAAAGACATCGCGTTTGGTGGTCCCCCAACATAACCTGCTTTCTCACAAACTCTCGTTGAGTGATGAAGTCGTCGTTTCCTCTGATTCCCCTCCTCCCCTCCATCCTTGCCCTTTCTTCTGGAGTTCAGAAATCAGCTGGGAAATTACTGCAGCACTAAGAAGACAAAGAGCTTAACCACCTTCAACTACAGCCTTGCCACATATTGAAAGTCCTTTTTCCTGGGAATCTGGGACCACCAGGTCTATAGGTCTGTGGACAGGGAAGACTGAAGGCTTCACACTTACACACACATATTGTAGAGACCATAGTACAGGAAGGAAGACACAGCACCTAGGGGAAGAAATGAGTGGGGTGCCCTTACCAGCTGCATACCAACATTTGCTTTCATCTTCCTCATGTTTATAGCCTGGTGCCTGGATCCCTTGGTGCAAATAGGCCCTCTGTGTTTCCTAGATACAGACCTAGAAAGGCTTATGCTGTTGGATGCTACATCTTAGTCTAGCACAGGATCTTCTCTTAGACTCCACTGCTTGAGTTTGGGAGTACATAAACAGGTTAGTACATGCAAAAATGTCTGCATTATAAAGCAAATAAAACTGATCTTTATGTTGCTTTTATGTTATCTTTCTAGGCCATTTTGCATAGAAAGAGAACCCTCTCTTTAAAATAAAATATCAACTATGTAAAGTTGGCTTTCTCTGTGCTTGGAGAATATAGAAGCTGTACTCTGTGATAGGATGCAAAGGAATCTATATGTGGGAGCAAGGAAGTCAGTTAGTGTAGCATAGAATTGTAAAGAACCAATGTTGTGGTTAAACAAATGCCACCAGCCAGAACATGAAGGGTGGGTTGCAAGTGACCTTTCCTAACACTTTTCCATTCTCTTTCTGGCTAAGGTCTTTCTTCTGCACTCACTGAAGCTGATAGTCTTTGTGTTTAACTTTGGTTAAAAGCACTCTAGATGATCTCCACTCAGTGTTTAAACCAAAGTTTATTGTAGACTATGCCTACTTTTTACTGTCACAGACATGTTGGACAAAAGCCATTTCTGATAAGGCAGTTAAATTCTGTGGATCTACCAAGGGATGAGTCTGGGCCATATGCTTCAGATCTCATATCCATTTTTTGGCAGTGCAGTGGGGTGCCAAAGAGAGGATTGGATTTCTGATCACTCAGTCCTTAGTCTTCAGCAGATATACCCTTGTCAGGCTTTAGTGATTGTCTGCAGCTCACCCAGTGTACAGTGACACTCCAGGAGATGGTAGCTTCTAGTTTTTCCTAGTTGGGGGATGTGTCTTGGCTCAGCATATTTGATAAGGAAAATTCATTAATTTGTTACTGGTTGGAAGCTCCTCTTTCATCTCTGACTTGCTGGGGCCTGTGGAAACCCATCTTTATTTTTGTGTTAAACAAAGCTCCCATCATGGATGCCAAATCCTACTGTCTATTCTCACACTCTTCACTGCACACTTGTGCCGTACTTGCCAGCTCTGGATAAGGTTGTAGTATTGACATATTTGACTTATTTTCAAAGATTTTTAAATTCCTCTGTTTATCTTTTATTTTATTTCTTTCTGTTTAGGTATATACACTTAAATGGACAAGAGAGACTAGCCTTGCTTTATTATATGTTTCTCAGTTCTTCCAACCAGAGACATTACTAATGTTCATATTAGTCTCCTAAAACTGTATGTTTCCCCCTGCATCTTCACTTAAGTACAATTCGTGACCTTTTTCCCACTCAAACGCAGATAGACCTTTCTCTGAAGCACACCAGAAGCCCACAGCATCCACACAGTCACACTGCGGGCTCTGGAGGGCACCCTGAAGAACCTTGTAATTTCCTTTAGTTTGTCTTGATGTCTCTTTGGGCCCTATTGAATCTGAGTCATTCTTGATGAGGGAAAGATAAGTTGAGGCATCCCTCTCTTTTCAGCAAAATGAACTGTCTTTTTTGGGTAGCTTATGGGAAGATAGTCCTAGCACAATCTTCACATTGCATTCTTACTTGCTTTAAGGAACAGCAGACTAATTAAGTGAAGATATTTAGCAGCTTGTCATCAGGAGGCAAGTGAGCCACTCAGGGAGATGAATGGGGCAGTCTGTGCTTTTTGGAACTGTTGTTTCAATATTTTGTCAGGCTTGAGCAGATACTCATTGCTTCAGGAAGGGTACACATTCAATTTTTCATATATGCTTGGGGTAGAGGTGAGTTGCTCCATTGTAACATGGAAGCTGAAGTTGAAGAGCAGGACTGGTGTCAAATTGATTCCTGGTGCATCTTGCTGTAATTTCAAGGTACAGAAGCCCATCTCTCTTCCTTCCTGTGCTATCTGTACCCAATTTATAAGCCAGCGCTCCACACTGGAGCTGTGTATCACAGATGTCACTGTATATCCAGTGTAACAGTCCTCACTTGCTCTCCTCAGTTTCTGCTGTGCCTGCCTATAGACACGTGGGTTTTGTATATCTTGGATATGTGCCTCGAGTATCTACAGGGAAACATTTTCCCTTCTACCACACATTGCAGAGATTGCACAGTCTTGCATGTGAGTGTCTAGTAGAAAGTGTGCTGCTAGACATCTGCTTCTTGGAGCCCCTGGGATCTCTCTGTGGTTTAGAAAGTGGAGACCTTTGATCTGTGGTTTGTGTGGGAGAGGTAGATGATGCTGTGGTTTGCAAACAGCTGATAGTTCTCTTTTTCCTCCAAAGAGAAAGAATAGTGTTGATCTGTGATAACGGAGGACATCACATGAGCGATTGGGAGCGCGCAGGATGATGCGGTTTGCTCTGTAAGTTGCAGTTCACCAGTGTTGTGATATATTTTTAAGAAAAGGTGACAGCCTTGGTTGTGTCTTTAAGCCACAAGCCTCCTTTAGGCAGCAGGGAATGGCCCAAAACCAGCATTAAAACACCATGAGCTGAAAATTTTCTTCTGCATCTTTCCAGGACATATAGCACTTACTCACCCCAGGTAAAAGTGCTCCCCCTTCTTATATCAACTTGTCTGTAGAAGGGATATTTTTCAGTGAGCATCTGCCTCATCAGGGGGCCTGTGGCGCTGCCTAGTGCAATTTTAGAACTCAAAGGAGTGTGACTGCCATTACCTGTCATAACCCTGGAGGTTATGTTCAGCACTGTGGGTAAGGACTGCTGAAAAGATACTGGCTTTGAGCAGGGACTGTGAATATTTTGTCCATTTGGGGATGGTGGCACTCAGAGGAAACATCTCTGAAGGAAAAGAGCTGTGCTTGTGCCTCTGCAATTTTGTGAAAACTGGTGTGCAAGAGTCCAGTGCTTAGAATATAAACTCTGGTGAACCAGACCAAACCAAACATCCATCTTCCATGTGATCTTGTCTCCCTACAAAGTGAGTATTTAGAGAAGAGAATAAGAACAGGACAGGTATATAGTGATCTCTCTGATATATAGCATCTAGAAATCAGAGTTGAGAGATTTCTTGAAATCGAGGATATATTGGACTCATTATGACTGGTATTCACCACTGGATTAATATCAGTACCTTGGGGCTCCCATGACACAATTGCCTGGGACAGCAGGTCTGGCAGCATTTAAAAGGCTAGGAAGAGAAGCTGTGTGTTGGCAGAGGAGGGAATAGTGCTGAGACTTGTAACAATGTGAGCACTGCCAGGCATGGCAAACTGGGAGATCTCCAGCTGGGAATGAATAGGAAGTGGAAGCATGTAAATTGACTAGATCCAAGATGCTATAAATACATCCGAGCAAAGCCACACAATTGTGAGACTGAAAATGGGTGATTAGTTGGCTGTGGACCAGGATTTCTTTACAGGTGCCATTTTGGATTTTGTCTAAATGCCTAAGAACCTGAACAATTTCCCTCTGACCTCTTGTATTCTTGGGGGCTCATGGGGCAGCCTCACTCACAGCAGTTTGGAATGACTCTGGGCAATATTCTGCTACTCCAACAGTGGCCTATTGAACAGTGCTGCTACAACCCTTTCAGCAGTAGATCCAGGACATGGTCCTTCATGTGGCTCAGAACCAGCCACTTCAGCAGCCTGTTGGAGATGACTGCTATAGCTCTCCTGTAGTTTGTGTGGGAGAGGCCTGTCTTGGGTTTTAGTGCCTAAGTTTGATGCCTCCTGCCACAGTTTATGAGGAATGGGATTCCTGCAGGAACTTAATACTCCTTTAATTATTTTTTTTTCTTCAAATCAGTGGTGTGCTCTAAAATCCCACCCTTAGGGCTTATGCATATTTGCAGGAGTGGAGTCTTAAAATTTTTGAATGTGGTTTTTGTTAAATCCTTATTAGCTAGGTGACTCCTACTTATCATTGCTTCTTCTGAACTGCTGACATTTCCAAGGAACACTAGCAGGTCAGAAAGTCAGCTTGGAGAACCTGAGCTGCTTCTTTACCACATTACACTCACCTTGCCTGGTGCTTTATAACTCTGTCTTTAATGATTTTCTGAGCTATTTTTCCTGGTACTGGCGTAAGGCTCACTGAGGTCTGTAATTCCCATGATTGCCCTTAGCACCTCTTTTAAAAGAAGTGCAGAGTGTTGGCTCCCCTCCAGTCTGGTGGGAGAGTGGCTGTTTTTAATGATAAATTGAATGGGTTTGTCAGTAACTTTTCCGTATTTTGATTTCTTTAGAGTATTTGCATAAATGCTACCTGGTCCTGGAGGTTTCTTACTCTTTCAGCTTTTAGATCATGCTATTATGTCTTTTTTCTTCCTTTTGAGCTTCTATCTCTCTGTTTTCTATTACTATTGTTGTTATTTGTGGTTATAGGGTTAGTGTAATGTGGTTAAGGTACCCAGACCTCAGACTGAAGACCCTTTATGCTAATTAGTTTACGTATCTCCAAACCAAAAACTGTTATTACCTAAAGGACCTTGTGGACAGGGTTAAGATAAATTGAGCCTTTATCTAATTTGCTCCCTTGAGGCAAGTAAGAAAATTTTACTAGGATCAGCTAGGCCAAAAATAACCTTGTGAGTATGTATCTGAGGTCAAGAACATTGCCTGCTGGTGGCAGTCCAGAGCAGAGAGGCTGCAAGCCTAGGATTCCAGCTTTGATGCTCTCATATTCTAGTTCTATATTTTAATTGCAACTCCACATTTCCCAGACTAATTTTGTTTTTCTGGACAGTTGTGACTCATAGTAGAACACCTCTGTAAAGGCATACTCTCTTCACTGGCCAGTATTTCTGACTGTGTCGGAGCAATAAGGTATCCAAAATGTCATCAGGCAATGGAGATAAACTCCACAGTCTTTCCCCTTACATAATTCTGGCCTCCTCTACTCACCTCACTCCTGTCAGCATCTTTCTGAATGGAGTTTGCTAAAAGAGAATAAGCTCTACCCTTTTTCCTTCTCTTCCCTCCTCCCAGCAGGCAGGCAATACGGCACAGTGCAGTCTCCAGTGTCACTTCTCTGCTGTCGGTGTCATAGGGCTAGTGTTTAAGCATTTTCACGCTGGATTTGAAATGAGATTATAGACTGGTCCACTCAATTGACTTAATGGATTTTAAGAGACTAGATCCTATTAATGCAGTCAGTGCCCCAGGGTGCCTCTCCTACTGCAGACAAGATAATCTGCCATGCAAATTAAATCCTGCCTCAAGATGCAGGGCCTGCTTAATGTGATCCATTACACAGTTTACTTGTTTATATCTAATATTGTAACAGGAATAGGCTTACGAGCAGCAGGACTCAACTGAATAGAAGAGTAAATTACCAGGAAAATGAGGTTTTAGAGCCTCTCTCTCTTCCTTTCTCTCAATCTCTCATATTTTCTTCTCTCCCTCTCTCTTTCACTTGTGAAAACACATTCCTCTTCTTTCTGCGTGTAGGGAACAATCAAGGAAAATCATATGGGTGTAAGTGATGGATTCTGCTTTTGTTTACAGAGGTGTAAATTGGGAATTTATCCTGGAGAAATAGCTCAAGGGGATCAACGAAACCTTTATGGAGAAGTGAACACTTCTTTAGCTCTGTTGTCCAGTCTGCATGGGGTTTTGGAATGGGGTATTCTGAGTAGTCCTTTTTACTGCAGAAACTCATGGGTGAGACTTCATCTTTGTCCAATGAAGTCACAAGAACAGACATAGGTGGCAATGGGCAGGAATACAGAGACTAGTCTAATTGGAAGGCTGTGTTGGAATTCAGGAAAGAAAAAATGGAGATAGGTAGTATGGACATTTTAGAGGGAAAGAAGTCCAAGGAGAATTGGTTCAGCAAAGTCACAGGTTTCCACCAGAAGTGACTCAGGTCCATATAGTGTATATGTCAATGAAGACTTTTGTATAAGCGATCCTTTCCAGGGCGGGAGGATGGATTATCTGATCTCTCACTTTTATGATGCTGTAGCTTGTGGTAAGGATCTTGACATGGGGATCGATAAATTTAGGAATACTGACATTACATTGGAAGAGATACCTTTTCTTATAGGACAGTCAGTGGCTTGTCCTGGAGTTCCTGGGATAAAGATATGGAGGATCAAAGTAATGTGGCAGGATTCATATCATGAATACCAAAGAAGAAATGGATGGAAAGGGCTGCTCAACTATTTCAAGTTGCAGATGACTGGTATTAAGAATAGATGAAGGTCTGATTCTCCTTTGGTTTTGTCCAGTTGCAAATGAAGTCTCAACTAATTTCCATAACTAAATCAGTTTCCTGGCAGGAGAATATCAGCAGACTGCTTTGAGCACATACAGATTTGTACACCACTGTACCATCACAGTAGGAGTGCTGTGCACACACAGTGTGGCTGTGTTGCTTTAGCTGCACTAAGGGCTGTAGGTAGGCACAGTGATGAAATGGCCTCTCCTCATGCTCCTAAAGGACATGGATGGTTGTGATGTAGGGATGTAGCCCTGCTATGATTTTTAATCTGAGTGAAGGGAGAGTCAGAGTCGAAGGCAGAGCATATGTGGAGGGATTCTTTAGGACTTGACACTGTAGCTGTAGAGGGGTCATTGTCTGTAAAGATGCTCTGTGAACAGACCCAGAACTGTCTCTTGCAAAGGAAGAAGGTAGGAGTATCAGGCTGCTTCAGTTTCATGATGCCTTATTTGATCTATTTCTGCAGTGATGGGAGGCATCTCTGATGGGATTCAAACAAAAATCTGCAGCTCCTGCAATTCAAATAACTTTCTCATTTATCTCATGTAAACGAGTTATTTCACCAAGCAGCAGTTCTCAGCCTGCTGATCAGTAGTGTGATCCCTTCAGTCTTGTGTGTGCACGTGCAGCCCCAACACAGGGGCTGTGCCTTTGGTAATAATCAGAGCTATGTATATTATAGTTGGGGCCCTGCACACCCAAATGGTCTTGGCAAAGGGTTTATTCCCACTGATGGTATAGAGAGGTAGATGAACCCCAGCAATGTATGTGGTGTTGGATGGTCCAGGCCTATTAGCTAGTGCTGACTTCGGGAAAGATCTCCATGCCAGAGAACAACACTACTTTGAACCAACACTTTTGCCACCTCTGCTGATAGCACCTCAAGCAGGAAGAGAAGAAAGGGGAGGAGGGAAGGGAAGTG
>WEIV01009522.1:128685-267132 GCA_013390005.1 Calyptomena viridis
CCGTGCTTTCTCCAAAGATCTGAAGTAGCTAATAATGAAGAGAAGTTGTCCTTATTTGTTGGCCTAGGGTAGAATCCTAAAACCCACTGAGTATAAGCTGGTATTTATTGTGATCTGCTGTTTGTCGGAAGAAGACATCCGATAGTGTCAATCAGACTTCCCATTTATTGATTTTTTGACTGCTTGCCTAACAAACCAAATGAATTTCACAATGCATTGCCAATACTATCATCATTTTAGTGGGAGCTGTTGTTCACATTTTGACTGAAATTAATATTGCAATTGCTTTGAAATTAAAAAAATTTTAATTTAATGAAAACCATCTCCATGGAAATTATACTGGATTTCAGATTAATTATGTATGTATTTCACACATCTGTGATTCTGAGATCCTGTAGTATCAATTCCATCATTCCTTTTCTTAAGGCTTTCTTCTGCAAAAAATGTCAGGAGGTAAAATGAGAGTGTTTACCAATGCTATCCAGTAACAAAGTAAAGTTAAATGCAGGCCGGCATCTGGGTCTTCACTCTTTTTTCATAGGTAGTTGATTAGGTTGGTGTTGCTTTGCAGATCCTGGAACTGGACTTGAAGAGAACTAAGCCTTGTGTACTTGCCTGGTACTTTACTTCATAGTTCTTGAATTCTTGTAATCCTTCCTCAGTGAGTGCCAGCTACCTGTCAGATGTTACTAAGTCAGATACACCAGGATTAGAAAAATTACTTATGGCATGAACATTTAGCTTTAGTACATTCTCATAAAACTATGTGGGGCAAGTGGAAATGTTTGGCTTCAAACATACAGTGCTTTTTACAAGACGGTTATGTTATTCCATAGCATTCACATGCACATTTCTGTTTGTCATAGTGTTTTTCCCTGTCACTGAAATTCTGCTCACCTGTGGCCTGTACAATAATTTATAGACGCCTTTAAGATTTCTCAACTCCCAAATGACCAATACAATTCTGATACTAAAAAGACAGCACAGTATCTTGGGAAACAGCATTTTTAGAGAATTTCTTCTAGTGATAAAAGAGTTATACCTTAAACTGTGCTAGTAGTTTTGAGGCATGCTCTTCCAAACTCTGTGTTAATCATCTCAGCCAAAATGCAGCCTTTTCTTTAGAAGATCTTTCAAATGTGAGACAAAGTTATTAATTTCATTATTCATTTTAAAATGAGACTGATATGCCCACAATTAAGCTCTGGACTTCTGTTAAATGCCCTGGAGACTGGGTCTGTGGCCAGCAGAACTCTCCACTGCTTTCATTTGAAAGTATGTCTTTATTTTAAAAGGTTTGTTAGAGCAATGGCAAAATGGAATTACTGGTGTCTTCAGAGAACACACATTAAAAAGAAAAAGGGGTGAAAGAAGAAAAAGTGCATCCTGTCCTATCATCATCTTTTTGCATCCATCTAGTTTTTGTTACTGCCAAAGAGGTATATACTGCTCTTTTCAATTGTCATTTTACAAAATAACATTGAATATGTCACTATCTTCTTGGAAATTCCCACTGACATAGTAACTCTGTGTTTACTAATGTTTACTATGTCCTAATGCCTACAGGGGTTTGCCTTTAGCTCTTTCAGTTTCATGCTATTTTATTGAGATGTTCATTCTATGTTCTTTCGATAGTTCTGCAGAGTGGTGCTGTAGGGTGCTGGTTAATACAGCTAGTTTGGGCATGTACTCCTTGCAGTTTACCCTTTAAAGGTATGTTGGCACCCCTTTGTATGTTGAAGGATGGATATTGATGGTGATTTCAAGTTTATCATGATCTACCTGCATGCTTTTCTGCTTTTGCTGGAGGGTATGCTATCTCTCTTAAATGGGATTTACATATTTCATGCTCATTCAGCCCAGCAGCTTTTGCTCTCTTCACAATTGCCTTGAGCCTTTGATCATTTTCTTCTGCTGTTTTACCCCAGCTTAAAATGCCATCTGTATCTATACCATCAACAGTTTGTTGTTCTAGTAACAACCCAAATGTCAGTCTGCAGAAACAGCATTTCTCTGAAGGAGCATGCAGTCTGCACAAATGAGAACACTGTTTTTTGAATCCTGTTGATGTATTCACTGTAGAAAAATATTTGACAATCTTTCTCCAATACTTCTTGTAGACAATAAAATATGTTCCTTTTTACATTGTTAGTTACCTTTTACCTCTGTTCAGTAGTAAAAGATTCTTCATCCTTGTCCCACAAAAGTCAAGGAGTTTCCTCATTTTGATGATTCTTCTGTTTACATTATGATTCAGAGTTTATTTTAGCTTTTGATTTAGCAGTCATAGAATCTGAGACAGCATGGCTTTTCCACTTGTATTATTTACTGTGTTCATTCTGACTCCGTGTCATACATCTTTGACTCTTTGGTAGCTTCGGCTTCCTGGCTCTCCAATTAATATATTTGCTGGATGATATCCAGGTCATAACATACTTTTTTGTCCATTATCAGATGCTCTTTTCCCTGATGTTGTTACAATGAGTATTGAAAGTTGTATCCCTTTCAATTTATGATTTTTCTACATGATTCTGCCTTTACTTTTCCCCCTTCTCTTATTCTGGCCTTTAAAAGGAATTATGGTGGTTTTGATAATATATTGGCTTAAGCCCAGATATCCAGCTGAAGACTACTAAATGTCTCAACTGTTTTCTAGCTGGTAAAGCACTCATCTTAAATGTCATTGTGTCCATACCACTTTGGAGGCATTTGGAGGGTCTGGTGGTACCCTCCTGTCCCTGCCTGTTGCTGATGACTGCTTTATCTGCTGCAAGGACTGACCCAGAGCCACATGGTGGTTCTGTGCTACTAGAAGTAGCCTGAAAACTAGCCAACTGTCCTGGTTAGTGTGGGCTTTGGGTAGGAGGCTGGGCAGGAAAGCAGAGCTGATAGAGCTCATCACAGCAGCAGAATGGTCATGCCTGTCTAATACAGCGTAGCAAAATTCTTCTTGTACTGGGAAGCAGTTTTGAGCAGCTACTTTGCCATTCACCCTTCTCTCTCCTCCTAACCCTCACTGGAAATCAAACTTTGGGGCAAAGAGCAATGTAGCTGCCTGCAGCAGCTGTGTATAACTCTGATGACAGCCATACCCAGCAGACACAAAAGCTGTAAGAAGGGGCCTATCTGATGAGGGGAATAGTTGTGGATATGCTGGTAGAAATGTGGCCTTTTAGAAAAAGAGTAATCAAATGTTTATTAGATTGAAATTACCACCTTCAGATGCACTTGGGAGCAGATGGGAAGCTGGTACAGTACCCAGAGGACAGGTGGGCTGTGTTTATGCCAGCTTGCTCTTCTTAGCAGGTGACTTGCTGTCTGTGGACTAGCTGAGGCTCTCCAGGGGTCTTTGAGGTGTTCCACTGTTTCTCTCCTATAGCAGGAAAGAAATAGAAGCCATGCACGCGCATGTTAATATGTGCGAAGCTGTATTAACAGCTAGGCAGATAGCTGCCTGCTTTCAGACTTGAGCTGGCCTGAACTTATCAGTACACTCTGCTTCCAGCAGGGCAGCTGGACATAGAGGACTTGCTGCTGCCAAGTGCTGAGAACCTCCTTGGTAGTGCCGTGTATTTGTACTTCCCCAGCTGAAGATCAGCAATCACCCTGGAAAGGAAGGAGCTCCTGCTTATTAGTATAGCCTTTCTGTGTAATCATTTGTGAACTGCCAGCATTTAGGGCCTTATCCAAAATCCATTAGAACTGTAGAATCTCTTGAGCTTTTTAAAGTAGATGTTTAGTTTTCCTCGAGCATGCAAAGTTTCCCTGGGGAGACGCAGCAGTGACTTTCCATGTTCCAGTGTGTGGCTGCAGAGCTGAGCCTTGCTATATGCCAGGGTGGCCCCAGGATACAGTGGTCAGATGGCCTGGAGGGGTTAAATATATGCAAATGACTTTGTAGCTAAACCTACCCACTGTCTGGGAAATACATGCGCTTTCGAGGCCAAGTGCTGGCTTCTGAGCAAAACCTGTGCTCCAGACACTTGGAAAATTCCTGGTCACTGTTTTTCATGAGTATTGTAATCATAATACCTTCCCATTTACACCATGCTGAGAGACATATGCTCAGTTCAGTAACCTCATGAATGAGGATGGGAGACTTAGATGGTGAAGAGAGATTTCCATTTTCATCTTCAACACTTCTTCCCCAAAGAACCCTCGAACTGCTTGAAATTTTGTGGGGTAGAAGAAGGGATTCACAGAGAAGGAGCTGTCTCTCTTTACAGGGTATACAGTGGACTAGGTTTTGTTCAGGAAGGAGGAAAGCTGAATGTCCTGACCCACCTTGTCACATTCAGAACTACAGGGACAACTACTGATACGCTGTTTCCCCAAAGACTAAGGACGTCTGGTAAGGGAGGGCACCCGTCAGAACAGTTCATAAAAAAAGATAATACCAATCAGACACACTGGTAAGTGGTTGAAGATATTTTCCTTGCTTGGTTGCCAATACCCTCTTAAACTCATGAGCAAGCCCTTGAGAACAGATTTGATACCTTGAGCTGTTCTTGCCTCAGACATAGTTACTGCCTTGTCTTCTCAGTGGTCATCATGAAGGCCTACTTCATCATCTGCATGACCAGTAATGTGGATGTTAGAAACTTGGATTCAAAAAGTTGTGCAAATGGGGGAATTCTGTTTCCAAGGGCTTGAGATATCCTGCTGGATCTTCTGGCTGTTCTGGATGAATTGGTAGAAAAAGAAGTTTCTCTCTTTTTGAAAGAAACAGTTATCTTTGCATACATATAATCTCTGTGTTCTGAGGGAACTAGAGATAGATATCAATCTTAAAACTTAGGAATAAATTCAGTCCACAGGATGGAGTGATGGTTATGGTTTCATCCCGTGCTACGCTTGTTAAGTATTTGCTAGAGAAGTAGGTGCCTACACATTCTTACAGAGAGCAGGATGGCTGTGGGGTCACTGGGTCAGTCTGCAGTCTGTCACAATCACAACCTAACCCTGAAATAGACTGTGATCCACTTTGAGACACAAGAAAATGTAAAATGAAGCAGAGAAAAAGCTAGGCTGAGCAAGGAACTGGCAGAGCCTATTCTTCTCTTGCCCCTTCTCTGTCCCAGATGAGGATCAATGGATAACACCCATTTGCTGACCACCA
Source organism: Calyptomena viridis (assembly GCA_013390005.1). NCBI lineage: Eukaryota > Metazoa > Chordata > Aves > Passeriformes > Eurylaimidae > Calyptomena > Calyptomena viridis. The sequence goes on from WEIV01009522.1 coordinate 133,805, forward strand.
CTTGTCCCCTCCATCTCTTTCTCTCTTTCCCCCTCTTCTGGTTGGATACTTTCTTAGTTTTCTTGTATAGAAATGAACTTGGCAAGAGTCTTAAGGCAAGAAACCACACCTCATTCTCTAAGGCAAACTCCTTGATTATTGTGAGGTGGTTTTCTTTAAATCCATGCTGGAATGCAGTGGAAGATTTGTCTATGGCCAGATTCCAAGTCCAAGTCCATGGTGAGTGCAGACAGACAGAGAGTGGAAGGACAGGATAAGAGAAAGAGAAAAGGAAGAAAAGGGAGGCACTGTGACCCCTGTGCTGAAGCCTTGTGAGCGTGGCAGAGACTTCTGTGTGTTTGTGTGAAATGGGGGCTGTTTAGATAAACAGATGGCAACAAATGGCATAAAATTATATACCCATAATGTCAGTTCATAACATTTTGTTCGACATACTTGATTTAATCGCTTAGCTGACGATTTTGCTTTTGGGCCCATATGGTGGCAAATGGCAAATGAACCCTCTTTACACAGCAACTCCAATCTGGCACTTTTATCACCGAGACTTAGAGAAGAATCCAGGAGGAGAGAGATGCAGATGGAAAATGAATGAGCAAGCAGGGTGGGGTACATGTGTGGGAAGAGGAGGTTTTGAAGGCACAGCCAGAGGAGTGTTCTTTGGAGATGGAATTGGGGGGAAGTAGTGAAATGGGGAACGAAGGGCTGGGGCAAAAGGAATCAAGATGTGCTATTTTTTATGACCATCTAAGAGATGAAACAAGGAATTTCTTAGCAGGGAGAATTTGAGAGAAACTGTGGAGAGAAAATACATAAAAAATTAAGGGGAATGGTGCTAAAAGGAAGGAAGAGATGTAGACGAGGTGGGGATAGTAGCAGAATTTTAGGAATTGTATTCAAAACTAATCTACAAATGTAGAGGAAATGAGAGTGAAAACAAGATAACCGATTGTTGGCCCAGGAAAAACATCATGGGAAATGTATCAGATGAAACTGGGTTCTCCTGTGCTGTGACCAGTGTGGTACTCCTGAGAAGGGATATCTTGAGAAGGGCAACATGACAAAGATGATCAAGTTCTCATAGCAGGTAACTTTGTCACCAAGACTGTGGTAGTATCTGGCGGGGTATTCTATCTGTCAAATTGCTTTCTTCAACCGTGCTTTTCCTGAAGTTGTGACCAGACTGGACATTCACTTTGAATGTTTTTTCAGCCAGGGTCTGATCTTGCAAAATGTTGAGGACTGTAAGTTTGCCTGGTTGTCAGTGAGCAGGGCATCTAGTGTACCTCTATGGATTTACTCTGAGATAGGGATCTCCTTTTGCATGTGCCAAGGAGAATGCAGAAGAGGCAACTTTTGAAAGATGCTGCTTCAATGACTAGGACATGTTCCTCAATAGGATGGAAGTGATATGATGTGGTAGTCTCATGCTGAGGCCATTGCCTGGCAAGACTGAGAAGTTAGAAGGAGCTGAATATGTATTTTTTGATAAGAATTTTTTCCTAGCACAACATCAGCATCCTCATTGCTTATACTTCAGAAAAAAAAAAAAGGCACTCACAAAAAATTCTTTCTGAGTCCAAAGAATTGGTCAGTGAGGCTCAGGGAAATGTATTTCCTGTGATTCCAAGAAGTATGCTGCCAGTGAAATTTCATCATGACAAGATACATGTCTCAGCATAATAATACAAATCAAAAGTCAGAACATCACAAAAAAAATTAGCATAATTTAGGCAAGCTTTCTCTAATACTTCTTCCCCTTTTTTGTATTCTTTTCTGAACCCTGTTCAGTAGAAGAATGCCAGGCAGGTTCTGCTCATCTCACGGTGTTGATCAGTCCAACAATTGATACAAATCTGATTTGCACCATACATGGGATGATGAAGATTGACATGAAGAGTGGTAGCTGCTGGGGAGTTTAGAACTCTTTTATGAGAAAGTTAGATTCTTCTAACCCACTGTATATTTAACTCCTGGAAGATTCAGCTATAGAAACTGAAGCAGGTCCATGTTTCTCCTAAGATGTCCTGTGCATGTCTGGGCATACTGAGCCCTGAGTTTCTTTCTGTTTGTCTTGAGTATTAATGCACACAGCTGTGGCTGGTACCTTCCCGCTGTGCAACTAGTTAGTTTGTGACCAATTAGTACCAATTAAAGACTGCTTGCTTGCTTGAGGCTTATTGTAGTTTAGATGTGGCTCAGGTCTGTCAAAAGTTTGGGGTGACTCTAATATTTGTGGTACCTACAAACAGTCCCTTTCTGACAAAAAGTACTGCTGCCCCTTCTTTCCATCTTTTCTTTTTATTTCTCCTGAACAATTGAAGCTGCCTCCCCAACAATGCAGCCTAGCAGGCGGCCATGTACTAGTAGTTGAGTGTGGACTATGTTGTTCCCAGCCTTACTGACAGTTGTTACCACCACTGACTGGTGGTGAGGGGTGCTAGGTAAGTCCCAAATTTGCTGCCAGAATCCATATTGGAGGCTTATTGGCTTACCAGGCAAGCCTTGGAGGTTGGTTCCCCACCTTCTGCTCCCTGTCCATAGCTTTTACGAGTTCAATTTCAAAGTCTCTGCAAACTAGTTTGACACAGCTCCCTCCTCCTCCTCCCCCGTTCACACCCCCCAGGCTCTTTACAACTAAACAGTTTGTCCTTTTCCCGACGTTTTGGAGAATCTGGGAACGTAAGTGCTCCAATAACTCATGTCTGAGCTCTCATTTACCCCCTGCTGGCATGGGGATGCTGCGCACCAGCCTCTCAGAATGCCAAATGAGTCGTGGCTGCCGCCTTGTCCTCCGTGCTCCCCGAGGCCAGCGAGCGGGACCCTCGGTCTCGGCTGGGGCTGCTCGGGGACAGCCAGCTGGGCATCCTCACCCATTTCCAAGTGTGCCGGTGGTGGCAATCCACTGGAACTGGGAGGTGCTGGGTGCAGGACAGGTGGCTCCACTGTTTCGGCTTTTTGGATATAAGGAAGGCAGGGAGAAGGTTAGGTCCCAAAGCTTAAGAAAGAAGAGTTTTGTAGCTTGGATCGTAAGGGGTGGATTCATGCAGCAAAGTCCGCCTTTTAACTTCGGCTCTGCCGCGGATGTCTCACATTATCTTGGCTCATTCACTTAACTTCTGCCTGTTTCAGTTTCCCACATTGAAGGACAGAAAAGCATTTTCCCACCGTTCCCTTGCAGTTGCGAGGTTCACACTGAGAACTGATGCAAAACGTTTTGAGATCCTTGATTTGAGCAGACTGTGATGAAAACCAGGATGGGAAAAGACATCAACAATTGCAGCTTCTGGAAAAGGTGGGGATGCTTCTCAAGCTCTGAGCTACAGAGTTGATGGGCTGGATGTCTCTGTAGTTGATGGGCTGGATGTCTCCCAAACGTCCTTTGAAAGCTGAGGATGATTTAGGGTTCAACTTCAGTCATGGTAGGGCTTGTTTTTTCAAGCTGCAGGAAAAGTTTGGAATTATGAATTTTCCCTAATGCCATCTTTCCCCTCTGGCTTCGACTACATCAGCTGCTTTTCATTTGCATTCATTCTGCAGTGTATTTGTCTCCACTGTGCTCTGAGGTGTGTTTTCTGATGTTCTCTCAAAGGGTTTTTTGTTGTAACTGGCACAGATTTCACAACCCACGCAGTTCTGAGACTCTGTATTTCTGTGTAAGGAGTACTATTCCCACTTTGCAGGAGAGAGCATGGCACAGAGTGGTTTGGGGCCATCAGTCTCCTCTGGTGGCAACCCAAAATAAGTGATTTAATACACAGTTCTCACTCCTCTGAACCTTTAAGCAAGTTGTGGTGTTACCAGCACCGGCAGGTGCGTTATCAGCTGTATGGTCCCTGAATGCCGGGCCGATTTCCTCTGTCATCCTGTGTTCGGGCTGGCTGCTCGGCTGGATTGGACACATAACCCCGACCTGCGTTCCTAAGGGATCGTGCCGGCAGTGAACACTGTCCTTTAGCTGACTGATTTTGTTGCCATGAGGAGGTGGCTCCTCTTCGGTCCTTGCACGTCTCGCAGCTCTCTCGCCGCGGGGCCGCCGGCTGCGCTGCAAGTGCTGACCGGGGAGTTCAGCGGGCAGCCGAGTCCCAGGTCTCCCGGAGCGGGGGTGAAGCTGGCACTCCCTGGAGGCCTGGGAGAGACCGGATCAAAGGCGGCGTCTCCCTCTGGAGCCCTCGCTCACGCTCCCCCTGCTCTTCTTCCAGGATTCCCTCGGGAGCGGGGAGGTGCCCAGCTGGGAGGTCATCATCTCGTTTTCGGAGCGCTGCAGCCCTTGGCCCTGGAGCCTCACCGCGAGCTCTACCGCGGCGCCACTCGCCATCCTTCTCCCTTTCCCGTTCCCTGCCTGTGGCCCTGGCAGGCGACGGGAAGTGCCGAGGATGAGAGCAGGTCCCTGGTGCCTCCTTTAGCTGCCATTGCAGTTAAATTAGAACAGAGACCTGCAAATAAAGCATCCCCTCCCCTAACCCCCCTCCCGGCTGCCAGAAGCTCTGCATTTCACTCAAGTGCCCACGGGGGAATTTGCCCATTTACTCTTGTTATTTGCATGATAAAGGCTGTTCTGCTGCCTTTTCCGCAGCCTGCCTTAAAAAGGCAGGGAAGTTGGAGCAGACGGGCAGGAGAGGCAGAGGGGTCAGGGCACCCAGCCCCGAGCCCTCCTCCCTCGGCCGAGCGGCCGAGGGTGCCGCGTCAGCCGTCCCGGTGTGGAGGAGGGAGGAAGGAAGGAAGGCTCTCCCCAGCCCGGGATTTTGCTTTCCAGTTTTGTTCTCATTAGCGGCTCTGTGCATTCCCTTCGCTCCTCACAAAGAGGCTTATTCTGGCACAGAAATGTGCCCTCTGGGATTTACTGAGACAGAAAGGGAGGGGAAAGCGGAAGATACACAGAGAGAGAATAGGCGCTGATCCTGGGCTGCGTCCAAGCTGCCTTAGCTGAAACTCAGAATGGAAGTGTAAAGGTAGCTGTAAACGTTTTTGGTTGCAGCTCACCACCCTGACCCTGGATTAATCACCTAGAGCAGCCTCGGGGTTTCGCGGGCTTTGGCGTGGCTGTTTCTGCCTAGAGCAAATCTGGGCATTTTTGATTCAATGTAATTTTCTTGAAAATAAGCTGAAGTGGAAATATTCTGCAGTGATATGCCACTTTCAGTCCAGTTTTCACTCTGGTTCTGATTTAGTTGAAAAGCCCCATGTCCCCTCTGACTAAGGAAAATTTACCTAAATGAAACATGACTTTGCAGAAGAAACACAAATTTTGAGACTTAGTCAGCAGTCAGGAAATTATTCTTTGGCTAGCTTTATTGAGCAAGAGTGGCTGGTGCTCAGCAGTGCCCTGTTCCCATGCTTCCTGGCCTGATGAGGCTCCTTGTGCTGGTGATGAGGCTGGTGGCTATACAAGAACTGCAATAGTGACACTTTACCTTTTGGGATGTTCGCATTTGCCATGGGAATCTTCTGTTTGCCTGCTGAGCCAGCACTGCGTGTACTTTGCAGCTGTGGAGCTGTCTGTAGCCAGGTCTCTGTTACGTACCACAATGTAGCTGCATCTGTAATAGTCTGTCTCCCTCAAATAGTTTGAAGCTAAAGTGTATACGTACCACCCTGTCAGTAAGCACAACCCAAGCCCAGCACTCAGCCTCTGAAACACTCTAGCTGTGTTGGCTACAGCTGCTCTCAGCCTTCTCCCACAGGCTACAATAGCAGGGAGCTATAAAGGCGGGTTAGGGAAAAATGCCCAGAGAAAGCTCTCTCTTCTCTCTTGGATGTTGAACTGTGTCATGTGGTTTATTTTGTTTTTTTTTTTCCTTTTTTTTTCCTTCCTTCTCTTTTATTTATTTTTAAGTGCTGCACACTGTGTATACAACAATGTGCAAGGTTAAAGAACCAGTGGAAGTTTAATTAGGTACAAGTGGCAGTCATGGGTGCTGCAGCAGTGCCCAGCTGTGCTTTCATGAAGAGACTCTGTCAAAAACTTGGAAGCCATCCCAATTTGTTGTGCTCCCCAGGCCTGGATGGAGTGTTACTTGATGGGGAGAGCATATGGAATGATATTGGACTGGCAGCGTATGCAGGAGAAGAGAGTATTGAGAGTCCTGACATACAGACACAGTAAGTCCTCTGTGAAGCTCCTCTTTTCCTTTTGTCCTTCCTTTCTCATGATGCTCCTCGGGAAAGAAACTGACTGCTCCAGAGTGACAGGCCACAACCCACTGAGAATTTCTGATCTGTGCATAGTGTCTTTTTTTATGAACTTACACCTCATTTGGACTCTAAAGCCTATTGAAGAGGTCCCAAAGGCTGGTGAGCTGAGTACATCCCAGAATAGTGCTGTTTGCTGCTCTATCCTCTTCTTGAGCAGATTTAAAGAGGCAGATGCAGATATGTATGTGTGGATCTGCCCTCTGGGCATGAGCTGTAATTCTGCAATGAAGAAAGAATCACTGGATCTCTAGGTTTTGCACTTTAGTTTTAACAAATAGGTTGGTGAAAAAGAAAATAGTTCTACTGCTGTGCATTGCAGCCTCCTAAAATATCTTGCAGATATTTGGAGATGGGTTCCAAAATAATATTTTTATTCAATGTAGATGTCTTTGGTAGATCTAGAGGGATTTACTGATACAGAACTTCACAAGCAGAATTTGATCAGTGTTTCTACATTTCCTAACAGAGTGCATTTGCAGTGGGCTTGAGAACCAGGATGCTGCTGGTATATGGTCATGCTAGAACATGGAGTGCTATTGCAGACCCTGCGACCAGTCCCATTGCAGTTCCTCACTGCTGCTCAGGGTGGGTTCCAGAAACAAAACTCTACAAGCTTGCATTAAATTAGGAAAGCAGATTTCTGCAAGCATGTGGCAGGCTGCACAGCTGGGATTTTGGCATCCTAAGCGGGTTCTGGAGCCAGCAGTCTGGGAGCTAGTGGCAGCTCAGGGCTAGTGCTTGGGAAGGGTTCCAGAATGAGGTCTTAGTAGCATCCTCCTTTTTCACTCTTGATCAACAAGTTCAGAAGGTCTGTTCTTGTATCTGAACTCCTCTGTCTCTGGGAGACTTTTTGCATTTTCAGCATGGGTAATGATACCAACTTCATCCTTTCTTCTTGTCTGCGAGGAATCAGATCTACAGATCTACCTGTGGTCTGACCTGCTGCTTCCCAGAGGCAGAGCTGTGAATCTCCTGGAACAGGATCAGTCTGGAAATTTCTTTCACTGTCACTAGTAGTATCTCTGGTCCTCAGGCTTGGCTTTCCAGTACACTGATGCCAGTTTTACATCTGAGAATAAACATGCCTTCTGAGATTTGTAACTTACTTTTTGGTGGTGTTGGCTGCACTGCTGACCTAATGGAGGCATTCAATTTAACAAGAAGTTCTTGACTAGCAGGCTTCTTGGAGTCCTGTCAATTTCTTCTGATGGCTTGCATCTTGTACTATTTATAGATTAAAATTCACTTGAGATGGCTAAGCAGGAGCTTTACACACTCTGAAATGGCATGATTGCCTCCCTTGGCATCAAGAAGACTGGACATACAGAGAGCTTGGCTGTGACTGCTTGTTGCACCTGAAAGACACTGTGGGAAAGATGACAGAGGGATGTGGCAGGCATGTTCAGTAATGTGTCTGGACAGGTTCGAGTAGTTTGGCTGAGGAAGGCGCTGCTGAGAGTATTGGACAGGTCTGTCCAGCTAGTGACGTCCAGTAAAATGGACTCGGAATGCAAGGACTGAAATTGTGTAACTCCTGGCACCTCCTACTGTGTGCTGAGTGTCCACAGCAGGTTGCCCATGGCCAGGATGCTGTCATCAGGTAAGGAGAAGCAGTTCTTTACTTGAGCACAGACTTACTATGTAATTTTGAGAAAACCACTTAAGGTAGGGTTTGTTCCACCTTGCTTTAGATGCCTGGGAGTCATCTCATTCAAGAATTCTTACCTACAATAGACACAGTAAGTGAGATACCATCTGTATGTGTTAATGCTCTCTCCATTGCCTATAGGGGATCTACATAGATGAGACTGTGGCTAGTTTTTATGTGGCAGAGATGAGATGACTCCCTCTGAGCCTCAGTTCTTCATATGTGAAATGGAAATGGCAGCATTGTGTAGTGAGATGACTGTGGTTATAGTGAATGGCACAATGTGCTAAGATTCTGCATTGATGGAAGAGGCAAGAGAGGAGCAGAGGAGGTGTCTATGGAGTGGTTTACCTGCCAGTGTGCTGTCAGCTGGCATGTCACCCTACACAAGTGGAAAGGTGTTTAGATTATTCTGATATGCCTCACAAAACCTTTTTTCTATTGTTTTCCTACAAAGATGTGTTTATGTTGCTTAAGTTATATTATCTCCAGCTACCTGATGGTTTTTCCCTGAACAATGAACAGACAAGGAAGAACACAGTACTTCCACCATCATGTTGAGAAACAGCATCATAAATAGCTCCGCTGGTTTTTTTAGAGGCCTCTGGACTATTCTTTAACTATTTCAAGTTTCCTGCTGAAATTTTCACTGCTCAGATGTAACCACTATGGGCTTCTCTTCTCTGTTTTTACCTGTTCAGATGGGAAATGTAAAGAAAGTAGAATGAAACAAGAATGAAAGCCCTTCTAAGAGTCTCTTCCTCACTGCATTAACAGGCCAAAGGTTATGAAAGGGGAGTTTACGCTGAAGAGATTCTTTGCAAGCCCTCTGAAGCAAGTGTTCTGCTTTTTATTACTGGTTTGAATTAAGATTGATTTTTCTGAGATTCCTGGTCTCCCTCTTGGGACCAGCTCCAAAAACCCTGAGGCTCAAATGAAAATGGAAGGTGCTAATTAAAAGCACCATTTATCTCTCTTTGAAAATAGACCCCAAGAGTACATGGGGATTGGCAGGGGGTGCTCCTGGAAATAAGCTGCTCTCCTGCTTGATGTTGTTGGTGTTCAATGCCAACAGTACAGTTAAGAGTCATATGTTAGTGGCAGAGATATGTAAAATATTAGCTATGAGCTCTAGTTTTGTCCCAGCACAGCCAAAGATTTGGTGTCTGAAGTACATATGACCTTTGGCCTCCTTTAGGCAGAAATTGCAGGTAGTGTTTGCATGTGAACCCAGGAGATGAGTGCACATTACGCCCCCACTGTACCCGAAGTATACAGTGTCAGAGTTGAACTGGGTGCTGTTAGCCCTGAACATCTTGAATTCATTTTCCAGGGTATTGGACATCAGAGCTGTCACACTCTGACACCTTAGGACTGAGACCATCCTCTGGCTGTCTGCCTTGTTCTCCCTTTCTATCCCCCACCCCAACAACCCTTGGAATAAGTTGTGTTGGCACACTGAGAAGAGGAAGTGGAGCAGCCAGGGCCTGATAATGGGGAAATGATCCAAAAAATTCCCCTCTTTTGAACTCAACTGAGTGCAATCAGAATGGTCAGTTCACTTATTCTTCCATCAAGCAGACCTGATCCAAACTGCTGATCAGGATTATGCTACTATCACTGCACAAAGAATATAGAGCCAGGGCTGTATTAACTCCTCATTAGTAACAAGACTGGGAAGTCTGCTATGTAGAATCATAGAATTGTTTAGGTTGGAGAAGATTTCCAAGATCATTGAGTCCAACCATTAACTGCCAAGTCCATTACTAAACCATGTCCCTAAGTGCCACGTCTACATATTTTTGTACTGCAGAAGATGCGTGGGAAATTAAAACAAATAGGAGCAAGATACTCTTCTTACACTTCTTTTCTTACTCTAATTCACATTTTAGATGGTAAGGATCAAAGTTAAAAGGATCAAAGTAAGAAAGCCTATTTGTAGCCTTTTAATGAGATTAAAAATAGACTCCAAAAGTTTGATATGAGAATCCCCCAGGAACCACAAAGGTATACTTGCCTACCTTTGGCTTCATGGATATTCCCAGTCTGACCACAAATGCGTATAGTTGTTTGGATGAGGTGTTTCCATCTCATGGTTACTGTTCAGGCTGTTATCCCTACCACATCACTTCCAACAGATGGGTTATATTCATAGGACTGAGTTTAGTGCAGTCTTTTTGCATCTAGAAAAGATTTGGATAACTTTTTTTGCAGCCAAAACTTATTTTTTCTGTCCTTGAGAGGCTCCTCACCCATTTAACAGAGTTCAGAGAAAATATACATTAAAGGGGAATATCTCTGATCTCCTGTTGTCTACTTCTTGCTATGAGTAGCTGAGTGCCTCATGGAACTCGTGATAGTATAGGTAATTTTTTCCTTCTTATCATTGCCTGCTAATGCCAGTGAACAAAAGTTCCCAAGTTTCTGCAGCCTAATTGGTGAAGTGCAAGAAATAAAGAGCTGGAAGCTGAATGTAGTTTTTGACCTGCACAGATGAAAAAAAAAAGTAAACATTTTTACTAACAGCCACAGAAGACAGACTAAATTGTGGATTAGACAGTAAGACCGGGGGCACTGTTGCTTTCCAGTTCTCGGAGGGATTATAATCTCTGTTCTCAGACAGCAAACTGTTGCTTTGATGACTGAAAAAATTCCATGATGACTGGCTTCCCTGTCTTTCCATGTCTCTGTTTTTGGTGACTGAGAAAAAGTGGCAGCAGTTTGGTTGTCATGGTGCTCCAGCAGCCAAAAGAAAATGGCATCGTTTTACCATTTTAAGGAAAAGCTTTGCTCTAGAAACTTGGCAAGCTGGTCAGAGGGGAAATGCTAAAGAAGTCCCTGGTACCTATCATGGGGTTAATGTCAACAGTCTCAATACAAATGAAATCCTGCAAGTGAAACTGCAATCCCTACACTTGCTGTTGATTTCTGAGCTACAGGCCACTACTCTGGAAAGGTCGTGTTTGCGTTTTCCAGATCTCTGTTGGCAGTTTCTCTGGTGTACCCTGTACCAGCCCAAATGCTGCCAGGTCGATGTATTCCCAGAGTAAGGAATCTGTGTTCTCTAGTATTTTAGTAAGAGACACCTGACTTTCTGGCTCATTGTCAGATTTCAAACTAATCACCTTGCTTTATGCAGTTTATTTTCGCTACTACAGAAGCAGGGATAAAGTTATCGTTGCTCTTTGCAAGGCTTTTTCTTCCTGCAATGGACAGGGCCTTCCAACACCCTCCCAGATAGTCACTGGATGCAGGAAACATACCACAGGGTCACCGACAGCCCAGAAGACATAGGCAGCATCCAAGAGATTTCCCTGTCTCATTCCAGCAGGGAGACACAGGTGGCACCTTGGTAAACATTTCACAGCAACTTGGCCTGGAGCAACACAGGAGAGCACTTGAGTTTGGTGAGCTCCCCACTGTGTGTCCCAGTGTGCCATGCAGCATCTTTGGCTGTTGGAAACCAGATCTGGGCAGCGTGGAGCGGCCAGGCAGGAGGTGGTGAGGGCAGGAGGAGACGACCACGTGTAGAGTGCCCCTGGGGCTGCCAGGCACCTCTCATTACAATACATTTGTTCCACAATATTACAGCCGGCTGGTTCATCTCTCAGTCTCTTTCTTTGCAAGGCTGTTGCTTACAGAAGGTAGAGGCAGAGACTTGGTCTGGGTCCAAACTCTGGTGCAGCTCTGCCTCTCCTCGATCTCTCGCTGTGCACAGAGCCGGGCCCCCTGCTGTGCCCTCGCCAGCTTTTACAGCCGCCCTGCCTGTCAGAACAAATGGTACGGCTCGGAAAATAAACTCATCTCATTTGTATGACAACACGGCCCCTCCGGTTAGAATGCTGCACCATTGCTTTTAACAAGGCTTTAAGCCGTTCAGTTCAGAGACTGTTAGAGCCCCTGGTTTATTGAAATACAAACCTTGTCCTGCTCAGTCATCCCAGGCATGTTCCCTAATGCCTAACCTAGACTATGATGCCCTCAGTGCTCCGTGCCCTGGGTGAGGCTGCCCAAGTTGAATGATGTCACTCTTCTTTCTTCATTGTAGTCCTGAGTCCTGCATCCCATATACTGCTCTTTACAGCGGAGAAAGGAAGGATGAAAAAGACATTTATTGCTAGATTGTGGAAGTGGCTGTGAATTTCTTCCTGTGCTATGTTGTGACTTCTTCAGTCTGTGTGTCAGTATCTGGATGTGGCTCTGGTTGTGTATGTGTGTGAACACAGTTACTTTAATTTCTGTGTATCTCCCATGCTGTGAGAGTCTGTGTTCATGAGGGTTGAGTTTGTGTGTTCCTGTTTATGTGTGTGTATCCATCTGTGTGTTCATGTCTTGTTTCTGTGTGTTTGATGTGTTGGGTTTTAAGTATTCTTCTGCCTGTCCTTGTCTTTGTGCAGCCAATGGTTGTGTGTATTTATGCCTCTCAGCTACGTATGTGAGCATCCAGTGAGCATACTTATATAAGTCTCTTGCTTACCAGTATTGAAGGGTGTGTAAAGGACTCTTGTGTTGCATGTTTCCCCTTGGTGTGACACATTCCTGCAGTTCACAGGCAGTTGATTGACAGTGTCTGTTTCTTCTGTGCTGCTTGGAGTGGAGGGGCCCAAAAGAGAAATCCTGGAGTTTCAGATAAACCTAAAGGGTGCCTCGTTAATAAGGAAGGAAAAAATTACAAGGAGAGGGAAATAAACATTCAGTATACACTTGATGACATGCAGCTCTTTCTAAACCACACCATATGTTTTTTCCAATGATAAACAGAAGATCTGGTCCTCTACTGTCAAAGTCAGGGGTAGATTTTCTAGGGAAAATGGTTGCAGAATCATATATGTAGAACTAGATAAACTGTGCATCAGACAGAGATGCACAGTTGTGCCTGTAGATGGATCTATTATTCTCCCCTTTCAGCAGCCTTACTACAGAATAAGTACCTAAGGTTCCTCTGTGTCTTCCCTACCCCATTTAACTTGTGATGGACTGAATGTGTAACTTTTATATTCTCATTAGCGCAAATGTTTAGAATCAAGACACCTGAATCCTTACTTTGCAACCAGTTTCCTATGTGACCTTGACAATTCCCTGTGTGTTTATGCCTCCTTCACTTGCAGGAAGGGCAACTGATGATGGGCTGCCTTCCAGAGATGCCAGAGGGCTGGTATTGCTAAAATATTTTGAGATCCCTGGAATAAAGTGACACTGGAAATCAGAAAGGATTCACTCTAGCAATATTAGCATTGCTAAAAACATGTCATATGTCCTTAAACATGTCATGGATTTTCCTTTGGTAATAGTGAATGTCTGGGATGTTAAAAGCAAATTCTGACTGTCAGTAAAGCATCAGGTCAAACACGGATTCAAATGAAAAGGTTTGTTTTCTTGACTGGACGATAGGCAGTGGCTGCTGCTCTCCTTGATGAGTTGGGCTCTGTGAACCTAAGTTTCGGTATCCATTTGTTTGGCATAGGGTCAGAGGCTCCTCTGCATATCTTGTAATGCCTGCGAGGAGGGATTTCCATGGTGGAGAGTGAGCACTGATAGAGTGCACAGCCATTTGTTAGCTCGGGGCTTGGGGTTTGCAGAGCTGTGCACATTCCTGCTGACGAGTGCATAGTCAGAGGAGTAAACAACGGCTGTCAGATTTACTGCTGCAGCAAAAATAAACCATTTGTCAAAGAGAGGATAACAGAGATGCCAACACCTTGAGGCCACCCTACCTTGGCATGTGATCTGCTTGGAGCTCACAAACCAAGCAGGATGGGACAGAAGTCCCAGGGGGATTTAGCTTGAGTCCATTCAGAAATGCTTCCTCCAGAGAGTAGAGGAGTCAACAAAGGGTGCACAGAATATTTTTTATACAATGTTATAAGGTCCTGGCAAATATCACACTAGGTAAAAAACAGTACTAATCTGAGCTCTGTGCTCTAAAGCATTTTTGTCGTATAAATCAGCTGCTCCCAATTACAATGCCAAAAGAAGACTCTTTTCAGTATAGACAAAAGATGGTCTCAAGGCTTTGCTGGGCATTCTACACTATTTTAAGAGTATTGTTCTCTGCATATGGTACAGCAGCATTGATCAGAACATTTGTGGTAATTAAAAACCCCATGGCTAGTTTCATCAGGGACAAGTGACAGGTCAGTTAATTATTTTTAGGAAACAAAATTCCCTCTTCAGTTCTGAACAAAAGAGAAAAGTAACAGCAAAATTAGCTTTTCCCAGGGGTGATATGATATTGCCATTAATATTAATAGAATATACTTCTCTTTATATTTGGTAAAATTTTGGTGAATGGCAGTATACAGAATACATTAATTATGTGTCTGGTAAAGCTTAGTGAGAGTTAGTAAAGAGTTATTTAACCTGGAAAACTGAAACTGATTTTATGACAAAACCTGAAGCACAAATTTTTTATAGCAGGAATAAGTGTGTAAAGTAGAAACATTGATACAGGTTGGCCTGGTGGGCAGTTAGATGCCAGTGTGTACAGAGATATATCATGAACTGAGGAAGCCAGTTGTTTTCCCCTTACACATTTGCAGTAGTTACTATATTGTTAAAGTGGCACAATACTGGATAAGATAGATTTGTCCACTTAATTTTTCACTGGAGCTACTGAGTCCCACATCGACAAATTAAAGGGACTAAGGCTTCATGAAGGACCAGGATTTGCCTAGAAAATCAGCATGCCAGAGTACTGATGCAACAGTCTGCCTTTGTATGGGACTTGCAAATTGAAATACATCACTTGTATGAGCTTTGGGATTAGGGTGTGTTGCCCTGGAGCAGGTGGAGTATAATCCCACTTGCACACTGCATTGTGACTGGATGTGGAATAATGTGGGGTACTTTAGTACTGAGAGGAGCATCCTCAAAGAAAAACAGAACACAGCGTAGTGTGGGTTGGCAGTCCTCTTACTTTGAAAGAGTGAAAGAATTGAAAGATACCTGTTAAAATCTGAGAGAGCCTTCCAATTCCTAGCAGAAGTTAAGTGTGAAGGAGCAAACATACAAATGCTAAGCAGAAGTAGAGTAAGGAGGTAGAGTGCATGGTTCTAAAGATCTGCACCTGCCTTGATCTGTACCTGCACCTTTCTACCACTGTAACAATTAAGATGAATGAAGTGTCTAATGTAAAGCTGCTGGGTTTTTTGTCACATGAGAAATTTAATGAATCCCAGAGATAAAACTTGCAATTGCTGTGGTTGAAGCTGTTACAAATGGATTTGGCTTTGATAATCTTCATAGACTGGGCACAGGATAAACCTGAAAACTAGTGACAAGAAGGTTATCTCGAGAGCTTTTGTACAACTGCAGAGTAAACACCACAGCACATTCTGTCCTATATAGCAGAAATGGCTCACATTAAGCCCTTGTAAAGACTCTGATGTGATGCATGCACCCAGTTGTCTGCCATGTTCAAGGAAGCCATCCTTATCACTTTAACATCCTCCTTCTATAGGCAAACTACCACCTCTACCAAAAACAAAAAGGAAAGAAAGCCTAAAAAGGTGAAGAAGGATTTTCATTATGAAGTTAATTAGCTTCTGAGTCAAGCTGCACCTTTTCAAGGGGAGGAATTAGAGGGATTTAATTGCTTTATCAGCCTTCTCTTTGATTTTCAGCAATCAGGCTGATTCCATTTAATTTAACTGCCACAGATGAGAAGAAAATTGATGCACTCACCTGCCTTGGAGCAGAAAGAGAGAGTGCGAAAGAAAAGTTGGAGAAATTGGCAAATATAGTGTCTGCAGATTAATGAAAACCAACAGCATTTGCTCACAATTGGAAATGATGTGCCTGCCCTGAGGTGTTTGGAGCTGTGTGTGTGCTGCTGTGCATGGTGATGTGAGTCCCATCTTAATGGCAGAGAACAGGGAAAAGAGGGTGGACCTGCCCTGGGGAAAAGAGGGAAATATATTTGTGAGATGATCAGGGATCAATTAATGAATGGGTGTGCAGGGTGGCAGAGAAGAATAGGGGAGGGAAGAGGCCAAAACCTCCTGCCAGCATATAAGCAAGCAGAGGTCAATGTGCTGAGTGGGCTTGGTGTGATATGTGTTGTTATCCTTTGCTGGTGGGCTGTATCCTGTACTTGCCACGTGAGAGGGTTGGTTCATGTTATAGGTAACTGGTGTTTGTTTGTTTTCTCAGGGTATAGGGTAGAGGCTGGAAACTGCAGTGCAGGCTTTTGGTATACAGTGTTCCTTTGCTGAAGTGCTTTTCCTTCTGTCAGAATGAGATTTGCTGTTGCTTCCTTCTATATTCCTAGAGATATTTAATGCAGAGATGAATGAGACACAAAACCAATGTGTTGAAGAGAAAGAAGGTAAACAGGAGTGATGGGAATAGCAGAGGATGGTCCACAAAGAAGCAATGAGGAGAAAGTGGTGGGGGAGGAGCTGAGACCTGTGAAACTGTGATCCACACAATGAGAGCTGACTTCCTCCAGCCAAGGTGTGCCTTTGCAGAGGGCCTGCTGAGTTTTAGTCATCTGTTAAATAAAACAATCATCTGCAGCTGTCTGTAACCACAATAACAATCTGGGGAAGATTCTCACCACCTCAGCACCTCATTTTTCAAAAATGAGGTCTCTTGGAGGTGTCTAAAGACAGTACTTCAAAACTGTGTCCAAGTAATTTATTTTTTTTAAATCATGACTCAAAATTATGCGACTGTACTGGAAAGCCTGATTTTCAGTGGCAGAGTACACATTTCTTTGGGAGCACATAAACTAAGTTCATCACCCTTGCTGGCCCCCAATTTGAGAAGGACTGTTCCCTCACTTAAAGAGTGTTGGACCAACGTCTTGATCAGAAAACTTTGCATCCTTTTGGTCTATGCAGCAAAGGTGCAACTTCCCTCTGGCTCTCTGCCCGAGCCTTTCTTTGAGGGAAGATAGTAAGAGCAGGTGAATAAAAAGCATTCAAGAAGATGGCATTTCCTTTTAGTTGTGTCCTCTCAAAAAAAAGATAGTCAGGGGAATGGATTGGTTTTAAGGGAGTGTTTACTACCAGAGAAGACTGTTTAACTGAAAACAGAAACTTATCTCTGAAATGTCAGTTTCACTGAGATTTTGTTTCACAAAAGTTTTTGAGAGAAGCCTCTTGGTAGGATTGTCACCTTCTGTTTCACTCCTTCTAAAGCAAAAGGTGTTTTTCACTTTGTAATAACTTTTGTTCCAAACTATGTTCGATTCTGTAGTATTCAGAAGGGTTTTAAATGAGAACATTATTTTAAAAATTATTTTATTTTATTGAAATAAAACATTTTGATGACTCAAATTTTTTTCTGCCAGGTAATTTATTCTATGACAGATTTCTTTTTGTGTGTATTATTTCCAGTCCCACATGAAACAAATTTCAATACTGGAAGTTTTTTTAAAAAGTTAGGGTTTTCAATGTCTCTATAGATACCATAACTGGGACTCTGTTCTCCCCTGGGATTCTGGGTCTGTTTTCTGTTTCAGGTCTACATATCGAATTTAACCAATTTCTTATCAAATGGTGCTTCCCCCATTGTTTAGATTTCATATTATCTTTGGGGCGACCTGATTGTGAGAATGATGCTCAAATTATTTGTTGAAAGCCACATTAAGTTTTTATCCTATTAGCTACATTATTTTAGATCCTATTGGAACTGGATATTAAGAAATGGCTCTTCCTCAGGCAAAAAAGGGGAGATGAGCTGAAGCAAAGGGAAGGAAAGGCTCAAAGGGTCGAGTGACTTGGCCAGGACTTTGCAGCAGTGGGGAGTGGACCTGGGAACACATCCCATGTGTGTGGACCTGTAGGAAATTGCTAAAAGCTGACAGTCTGGGCTGCCTCTCTGTCAGCCCATCTCTGGGCTTGATACTAGTGGTCAGTCAAGAGTAGAAGCAGTAGCATTTAGAAGCTGTCGTCACCCTTACAGGTCAGTCTATAGATGTTGTGAGAAGGAGATGGTTCTTTGCTGGAATCTAACACCTTTAGGTATAGTTTTAAGAAGTAGCAGCTTTGTGGGCTGTAATTAAGACTCTGCAACAATGTTTTTTCTGATGATTCTCTCTGCTCACCCACAGCAGGTTAAATGAAGGGGTTAATAAGGTATTATTTCCCCACAAAAGCCCTGACGGTGCATTTCCTCACAGCTTGCCTGCCAGGCTTGGCCTAGCTCTGTGGATCAAAGGCTGGTTATCGCTAATATTGAGCTGTTGTAACCTCTGTCCCCTTTGATTAAAGTGGTGCTGCTGTGAATTTCTCAGTTAATCACGCCTTGGCTCGCAGGGTCAGCTTGCAACTTGGCAAGTTCAGAAAACTACAGCAGAGGAGAGAAAGGTAAAATGTATTATGCAAATGCAATTATGATTGAGTCCGACTCCATCCAGCCAAGGCCTTGTGCTGCTGGAGAGGCTGGAGGGAGAGGAATCAATATCCCATCCTTTGACAAGAGCCTCTTGGCAAGGAAAGGGGAATGGAAAAAGAGATTCTTCTTTCTTCTCCCCGGAACTTCCCACACCACTGAGGAGTGCAGAGTTTTGGGGGCTCTGAAGCCCTCAGCAAGTGCAGTGTGTTCAGAGGAGAATGTGACCTTCCAGACACTTTCCACCCCTGGGAGTTATGATTTACAGTTCTTCCTTGGACTACATTGAAATGGGAGTTCTGCCAATGGGTTCAGGACCACTAATTCTGATTTCCACTCCACATCACTTCCCAAAGCCTCAGGATGAGAGGAATCAGCAGGCATCATGGCAATGTGGATCCAATTCCAAAGCACACAGTAAGATAGGTGTGTAAGTCACAAGGTGTATGTGCAGGGCTAAAGATGAAGATTTGAGCCCCAGGAAAGCCACAGCGTGGGACATGAAATTCAACACTGTTGGCAGTGAATTAGGGTAGTAAACACAGCAGAGTAACCTTATTTTGAGGATGCTGAGGAATAGGACTGCTGAATAGAAAGATATCATAAGACCTTAGTCTTATTATGAAAATCACTCTTTTCTGTTTTGTGTTTTGACTTCCTTACCTGCACTAGAGTGTGATGGATTGCCCTGCCATACGGAGGTGGATATGAGGGTTCCTCAGCACCCAGGATATCTTGGTTTTTTTTTTATTTAGGAAGCTGCCTTATTCTTAGTAGAGTTTCAGTAGCCCATAGGATCAGCCTGTCAAGAACTGGGCTATCTGCAGGCATATGGTAAAGCCATATGTACATGCAGAGATTTTAATGATGTAAATAGAAATAGCAGGATGATGTACCAGTTTTGCAACCACAACAGAAAAGCTTCATTGAGCTATGTACTTTCCTGGGGAATTCAAGTGAAACAAACTGTGGCTATAACTCCATTTTTTGCCATTATTATTGTGTCTTCAAGTGCGGTTTTGCCAACCATCTATTGAACAGGTAGCAGAGTTGCTCCATGAGAGGTGTGAGGCCTTGGAAAGGTCGTTGCAGAGACTTAGGGATTTAGTCCAACAGTAGGTGTGGCAGAGTGATTGAGCTGAGGTTATGAATAGCTTGGAAGTGCATCCAGGAGCAGAACCATGTGCCCAGAGCTACAGCTCTCCTGTGACAAAATTCGTACTTGTGGTGGCCCTGACTGACTTTAGCAGTGGCTCTCAGATTCAGGAGGGTACCTTCAGACAAAGCGTATTTGCTGTTTTCACTGACCTGGCAGCATCTAACCTTAGCAGTTCACATTCTGTTGGGATCTCAACCTAATCTGCTAAGTCATCACATTCCTACCTTCCTACTCCTGGGGGAAAGAGGTGTTTTCCTGCCACTGCTGAAACCTGTTGTTCTTTCTGGCTGTGATGGTGAGAAGAGGGAGGGAAAAGAATGAGGTGTTTCTAGGGGGTGTTCAGGAGTGCTGGCTAAGATGGCACAGAGGGATGTTTCAGCTCCAGCTGTGCTGCAGAGCAGAGCTGAGCTGGTGAGCAGAGGTGAGCACAGGGGCCTCTGCTGCTAAAGCGTGGTTCTGAACAGAGCACAGAGCGGGAGTGGGGAATGCTGGAGGAAGAATGAGCACGGCAGGGCATCCTTGATCAGACCCACTAATTAACTGCCTGCTCTTATTTTATTTACTCCAGTCCTTCTATTTTTGCATCATTTGTTTTCTTGTTCAAGTGAAACAGTGAGGAACTTTTTAAAATTTAAATTCAGAAGTGCTGGAACTGAGCTCCTGCTGAGGAGAAAGTCCTGGAGCTCTGCTCCTGATGACTTTTGGGAATGGATTACAATGTTTCATTGTCTGTTGCTCCCTTCCAAAGGCAGGTACCATTCTGCTCTGTTGGGATATGTGGTTCTTATTATGCTATCAAACTTCACAAGCATAGGAACAGAACCACAATGCCTGCTGGTGTTTCAAAGACCCCTAAGCTTGAATTTTAGTAGGTAATATATGCAGACATCTTCCTGTTGTGAGCTTTTCTTCACTTTACGTATATCTTTCCCTTGTGTGCTTCTCAATCCCTTTGCACTCTTTTGTTGTTTTGCATTCCTAACATATGATTATTCTGTATTTTTTGGAGCTGTTAAAGGTACTATCCAGATGGCTCAAAGGTGTGACACAGTCCTGAGTGGGTTTTAATTAAAAATTGCACTTAATAATAAAATATAAGAATAATGGTCAATTACAGCTCTTTTGTCAAAGTGTTTGGGAAGATAATGCAATACTGCTGTCCCTGTTGCATGGATAAATTGTATCTAGGAGAAATGATTCTCCCAAGGTCATAAGAGAAGTTAGTACTGGAGTCAAGAGGTGAATAAGCGTTCCTGGTAGTCCATCTATTGTGTCATACGCTCCTTTCTTCAGAAAGTGTTTTTTTTTTTCCAGCTTTTGTTTTCCCATGTACTGAATCTCCCTTTGATTTCTTGTTCAATCCTCAAAGAGAAGAAACTGTCATTGTGCTGTGAGCTGAGGATTAATAGAGTTTGCTTAACTAATAAGTGCCTTCCGTGATTCAGTCTAAGCACTAGTCCAGGAGATAGTCATGAAACAGCACAGTGAGACTGCTCCTCAGGACTCAGTAGGTCTCTGTAGAACAGGAGCTACACCTTCAACTTCCTCTGTAAACTGAACTACTGTAACTGAACGAAAGGGTGTGATGGGCCAGAACCAAAATTGTTAAATCTGTGCTTCTTACGTACATACACATACATTGTTTCACCCGGCGAGGGTGAGGACCTTCGGCCCAGATGAACCTTCCAGCAGACCTTCTGTGGTTTCCTTTGCACAGCTTGATCATCTGTAAAGGTGATCAGTAAAGGAGCTAAATGAAATTAGGCTCCCAGGTCCTTTTGAAGTCCAATGGAAGCTGGGCATCTCCAACCATCCACTTAGTTAAAAAGTCTCTAGCAGGGACATGCAATGGGCTCATCAGAGCAGGTTTCTTTGAAACACTTAATGCCATATTCCTGCAGTCATTAGTATCTGATCTCTGCAATACTGGATCTCCCAGTAGTGCTAATGCAATTGATTCAGCTGCAAGGACAGGTGGACTTTCTGCTCAGTGATGGAGCACTTGGTAGAGTTTCTAGGCATGTGATGCTTTCACGCTTTATGGGGCACGTGGGAGAGTTATGCCTGGGCAAACAGAAGTCATGCTGTGATGGGTCTGTGACTAGGGTCTTTACAGACTCTTTAGAAGAGATATTTCTATGGACAGCCCTTGCCATAAAATACAGCATTCCTGAGGCTGCTCTGATATACATTTTGATTTCCCCCTACAACAAACCAGTATCCCAAAGATACACAGGAGGTAGATGCTAACCCTCACAGGAGGTCCAACATAAAAGCTTATTCCTTATTTACCACAGTTAATTTTTTCAGAGGTGTCTGTCACTGTGATGTTCTGCTCTCTTTCTCTGCATCTTCCAGCCTTCCTTCATTCCTTCCCTCCTCCTTCTTCCTCTTGCCCTTCTTTTCCCTCCTTTCTTCCCCCCAGCCCTCTACTTCCCTGCCTCTTGATTAAAATGTTGACTTTAACTTGGAATTAACCTGATTAATGTAATTGAAAGTAAAAGTCCGCTGCTCAGCACTTCGGGTGATGAGTGGAGATGGATTGAGAAAGAAAGCTTTCAGATTGAATACACTTCTCTCCTCTGGCTGTTAATTGCACCGTTTACTGGTACCTGACTCACTGACCGTCAGTGTTTAGTCCAGTTAATGATGATACACAGTCCATACTTTCCAGAGATAATTAAAAAACATTCCAGCAGACACTGCTGCCTAGAGCTTTTCTATCTGCCGCAGTCAGCAGGCCCCAGGGGTTAGGGTTCTAGTATGTAGAGACAGAGAAGGCTGTTCTCTGGATACAGAGTTGAGCAGGCCTTGGTTATGCAGGTGCTTTGAAAAGTATCATAGAATGGTTTGGGCTGAAAGGGATCTTGAAGATCATCTGATTTCACCCTCTCTGCTGTTGGCAGGGACAGCTTCCACACATAGTCCACCCAGTAGCCATCCCTGCCCAGTCTCCCTAGTTGCTGACATATGGGCTCCTGAGGCTCTGGTTGCTTTGTACAGACCATCACACTGGCCAGGACTTTCCAGGTCCCAACAGCTGATCCACCTGATCTGGAGAGCTGCTCCCAGTGTCTCATGGCTATGGGTTTCACAACTGGACACTAGAGCTGATGAAGGATAGTAACTACTTCACATGTTGGCTTTGGTGTGTCTGTCTCTTCACTGTGCAGTGTTGTGTGTGGGTGAGCATGAAGGCTCTCTGAAGCTGGGAGCCTATTTTTGTACTTCCAAAGCACTTTGGCTAAGACACAGGATTTTTAAGTAGAACACTCTCCCCACAAAGTCATTTGAGATTATATGCATAAAGGGTAACTCAGCACTGAGATCAGTGAGAATTAGGCATTTAAAGGCTTTGTGCATCTGCATGTAGGTCTCTTGTGGCATACTTTTACATCTGCAAAATAGGAATGCTCAGAGTTTCTTACAGATGGGTAACTCTCAAAAGACACTGGACAGAAATTTAGAGAAAATGCCTTAGCTGCTATATCCTGGAGATTCATCTACACTGAAGAGGCAGTAGGAAAAAAAAAATTCTCCAAATATGAGAGTCCATTTGGAAGCAGACTGGAAAGGAGTGTGGTGAGAACTTCTATATTGCTGAAAGACATATTCAGGCAAAACAGGCAATTTCTACCAATGCCAGCACTGGTTAATGTATTTGCTAAGGACCTGAAAAAGTAATAAACAAAGAGAAAAGGAACTTGCAGGTGTGACAAAGGTTGGTATGCTGACCAAGATCAGGAAAGATGACAAGGAACTTCTGAGGGACTGACAGCAGTGGATGAGTAGGTAGCAGAATAAATTTACACATAGAAGGAATCCTGAAATAATCTACTCTGACCTCGTGAATGAGGCACATGTTGTACAGATTATGTTAAGAGAGTAACAACTTGCTATTTTAGTTGACGCTTTGTTCAAATAGCTAATCACAGTAAATTAAAACTGAGGGCTGTATTTTTCATCTGATTTTTTTTGTTCTAACTTCCAAGCCAGTGGTTCTTGTTAAGTCTTTCTCTGCTAGGTTAAATATCTTTTATACATTAAGTTTTCTTCCTGTTCAGATACTCCTATGTTAGATTCAGTGCAAGATTATGCACATCAAAAAGCTATGATTTGCATTTCGTGCATGCTTTATGCTGTCAACTCAGGGAAAAAAAAAGCTAGGTCTCACTGTGGCCAGCTCAACAAACATAAGTATTCAGCATGTCCTCATCCACCCCCTCTTGTTCTGCTGCCATTTCCCTTTACACATGGGCTATGTTCAGTGACCTGACTATGAGCAGTGTTGAAGCTCTGGGGAAGAAGATGAGATTTTAATGAGAGGAGTGGGGTTAGTATTTATATTACAGTAGCAATGAAAGACTCTCGTGAGATCAGAGCCCTTGTCAGGATAGGTTTTTTGCTTTGTTAAAAAAAAAAGGCAAGCAGATAATAATTTGCCTCTGTAATCCAAATGATCTGGAATTTGGGAAGACTGTACCCTCACACACAGGAAATCAACTACTGGATTTTGAACCCATGGAGAGGAGCAAAATGAGAACTTCAACCCTCACCTCTTGCCCTTTGGTCCAGCACTGGTATTGCAAGAGCCTCCTGCATCTCGAGTAACTTTTAAATTGGTTTTTGCGTACAGAAGAAGAGTAAGACAGTGATTTTTTTTTCTATACTGTCTCCTATTTCCAAGAGAATAGGAATCTGTATGTAGTCATAGTATATTTCTATAAATTGAAATAAAACTCTAATAGTGGTGATAGTAAATGTTAGGGGCTTCAAGGCTCCTTTCCTCTGAGCAGGTAACTCCTCTAGGGGATTTTTGAAACATTTAAATCTGGTCCATTCCAATCACAGTATCTGGTCAGGCATTTGGTCTGGATACCTTGCCAAAGCATCCAAAAATCCTGAGTCTGATTTCTCTATCTAAAGGCGTGTGTTGTTTGGTTTTTGTGGATTTTTTTTAGCTTTAAGTAGAAACTTTGAAAAATTTTTGGCAAATCCCAACTTAAAAAAAAAAAGTGCCAAAACTTCAGAGTATGAATGAAGAGCTGTATCATGGCTGTGTACCACCGCCCTTCCCTTTTCCTTTTTTACTTTCATTTCCTATATCTGCTTTAGCATTTGTTTTGCTATCTTTTCATTTGCTATCTTCTCTGATACTTCTCTCTGCTCTGTATCACAGCTGCTTGTACCCCCCTCCACCACCTGCAAGAGCCTTTATCTTTGTCTATAGCCTCAGGCTGTCTATCAGCTGTGGCTTCAAGGCCATTCCATGGAGTATAGGAGTGCTTTTGTCTCCATCCAGCAACAGAAAAAACAAGACACAGAAGAGCAAAGGGACTTGGGTAAGAGCCACATGGCAAGTCTCTGGTACAGCTTGATTTGACCAGCTCTAAGACCAGGGGTACATAGCCACTTAAAAGCTGGGCAAGCCTCCTCTAGATTTTCAGTGGGATTTTTTTCACTGAAAATTTTTCCCATCATACCAACAGTGCTAAGATGAAAAGAGGGACAATTTCCTCACAGTGGGCTAGTCCCTGCTCTTGACTGACTTGTGCCTCTGGAAGTGGGACACAGATGCACCTGGTGGCATAACTAGGATCCTTGAGACTTGGCCTGCTGGCCACTGGGTGAATTCCAAGGGACATCAGCCTGTCACAGTAGAGAGTGCTGTGGATTTGCCTTGGACTTGACCTTGATGATACAATGAGTTTTGATGGTGCCTGAATGTGGCTGGTGGGTGAGGCTTGGTGAGGCAGAGAGCAGTGGGAGGATGCTGCCATGGGACCAATTGTGCTGGCACCTGTGAGGAGGCCAGGCTGGCTGTTGTTTGCTATTCCCTGCACACACACAGGGAGTCTCGTGCACTAAGTGACATCAAGGCTCATTATTTTCATCAGATGCCACATTTGTAACCTGTTACCAAGTAAATTGTGATAAAATAGACTGGAGCAGCCCAGAGTCTGACTCTCTGTGCTGAGATGGCAGTTGTGAGTATAGCAGGCAGGTACAGAGCCTTACAGGACCGCTGGCTTCAGCACCTTAAAGGAGCAGAGGGTTCACATGGATAGCAGAGTGTTCAGGTCAGAACCAGCTTATGGTGAATCTTTTTGGCAGACATTGTGAGCTTGGGATGAGGGTGAACTATGTCCTTCCAGTGGTTCCAGGAAGTAGGTCTTTTAGCTCCCTTCCTCTCCTTCTTGCTATTGGGGAAACTCAGAGAAGAGAAAAAAGTGATTCACCCAATTTCACATAGTAAATCTACAGCTTCATCTTGTAGTTCTTCACCCTGTGCTTGGAGCCAAGAACAGGTCCCTCACAAGTTGCAATCCAAAGAGTAGGGTGAACAGCAATGGACCTGCAGTTTTCATATTTGCTTTCCCTCATGTTGGAGTCCAGATGATGTGTGTGACTTGCAGTAGCAGCTGAAAGCACAAGGAAAAAAAACAGCTTATTACTGGCATTTACTTTTCTCTCTTTGAAGGTTCTCACTGTCTGCCTGGGACATTGAGGTTTTTGAAGAGGAACCGTGTTTGTTTTTATACTAGGAAATACCAACTGTTTCAGTTGCTTTGTCCTCCCAAGCATCTGCCTGCCCCACAGATAGAGACAAATATATTTGCCCTATGACATATTGTGAAGCTGGGTTTGGTCTTCAGTATGTATGTGGAGAAATTGAGGCAATTGGGAAGTTAAGAAATTTCTTCAAGGACTCTTTTGTGTCTTTGAGAGTTAGAAAGCTGAGCGCAGGAGTCTCACTCACTCCACTTGAGCTCCCTCCCCCAAGATTTCTAGGTTGACATACACAGAAGAACATGCTGTGGTTTTAAGGAACAAATGGGACCTTTAGTGGAGATCAGATCTTCCAATGCTGTGCATATGCAGAATTGAACTAGCACACTTTATTTGGCTTCTAAATAAATGTTTTTACAGGATTAATAGATGCTAAATAGGAAATACTAAAATGCTTCACATGTGAACAGTATATGTTACCTGTGGTGCTGTGGTGAAACATGCTGGAGGTAGTTATGACGATAGGTAGAAATACAGAGTTTCTTAGGAATTTTAATACATCAAAAGTATTGTGATCCAGAATAGTTTGTGAAGTTTGACTAAACAGAACGAAGTAATTTTAATAGCAATGCAAATATTTCACTTTGGCAAAATTAGGATGGTATGAATTTTAGAGCCTTTCTGCATTCTGGTGTTTTACAAATAGAAGAAAATGTTGAAGTTAAAATGTTTTCAATAGAAATACAAACATTTGTGAGAAAATAAAGTGTTAATATTTGCTTCCAGATTTTTAGTTACAAGTATCTATGGCATAACTAAATTACAAAAATGCTTTGTTGATATGAAAGGTATATTTTGGGCTGGAGGGGGAGTGAATGAGCATTTTTTTCTAACTTTAGTGATGTGCATCTGGACTCTGGTTACCAACTAACTAGCTCTTTACTGCAGCACTTCTTTAATGCTTACTGATCCCTTATAAATATAATACAAGGTGTGCTCTACTCTCTGCCCCAAAGGTCTTACAATTTAAATTGGCAGTTCAGAAGAATTATCTCCCTATTTCAGGAACTGGAGCATAGCAAGATCAGTGATTTGCTCAAGGTGACATGGAAAGAACAAAAAACCAGCACCAACTCGTTCCACTGTCCGGTTGAGATCCATCCTCCAAGTTCCCCCTCATTTTGGGAGCACTCCGATTTCTCAGCTGGCTGGCTATACTGCCCCAATGGCTCTAGGTGAGGAGGTGGCCAGTGGCTATGGATGGGAGTGGCCAGCCAGCTCTGCTGCAGCTGTCACTGCTCTTCGCTGACAGTTGCTGTAATCCATGGTGCCTGCTTTTATGGTGCTAATTAATCTCTTTTAATTAATGAAATCCTTCTACTTCACACTCCTCCCCTTCCTTTCCTGTTTGCCTCTCTTCACCTTCCACAGCTGAAACCTACTACAGTCCTCCTTGAGCAGAGGCTGATAAAATCTTCAGCCTTTAAACACCTCTGTGTACTCGTCTGTGGCAGTGCTGGTGCCTCCATCTGCTTTTCTCCTTTGCTGTGGTAGCAGCTTAATCTTCATAGTGTGTTATCTTTGAAGCACACTTGATTTCTCAAAAGAAAAACAGCTAAGCATTTTAGCACCCGCTGCTTTCCTTCATAGGCTGCTACATGTCATTGCTGTTTAATCATGGCCTGAGTTTGCAAACACTGTGTATGTAAGGGTATTCCTTTGAATAAACTTATGGGCTTGACTGGGACAACACATTCAGATAATATTGCTTGACAGTGTCTGTGCACTCCAGGACTGTTTATCTTCTTTCATTTCATCCCTTAACTCCTACTCATAACCTTTTCACTCTTCTCAGGGCACGAAGTCTAATTCTTGTCCTTGGGCTATGAAACTTGTCATTCCATGCTTGGTAAATCCACAAGCAATAAAGAGGCTTGGGGACTACAGGACTGGTTGTATCCAGCCTGTCCACCAAGTTATTACTTCTGGTACTCCTAAAAAAGCAAGGACCAGAGTGCCACTGCACAAGCAATGCACAACCCACACCAAAATGTCCTTGTTCTGAAGGACATTCAATTCATCTTGGCTCAAAGAGTCCATTTCGGGACTTACAGATACATGTCACTACTTGGCTGAAATGTGATAGAAAATTATAGGGAGCAGAGCCATCAGCATTACAAAATAAAGTTTCCATACTTCTGCTCATTCCATTAGTACAACAGCATAATTTTCCCCTTTGCAAACCCTAACAGATAGTTTGTTCTCCGTTTACATTTTTTTCAACAGCTTCTTTCCCTCTCCCAATATCTAAGTTTACAGTGCCTTTCCTTTCAGCTCTAGTGGCTGATTTACATACAAAAGAGTGATCAGCTGTGGGAAGAACAGTCTAGCGCATCAAATAATAAGTGACATTAAGTGGCATCTAAATGACATTACTTCGATTCTCTGCTGAGCTATGAGTTGCAGTGTGACCATGCACACAGTAATTAAGTCCTATGCCTCAGCTCCCCAGCTGTAAAGTGGGCATGGTTCTGAGTTCTTGGGAAGTCCCGCATTAGTCTGGGGCCAAAGTGAGCAGTGCCTGTGCAGAACCGAGAAACTGTGGTGGTGGGACCCATTCAAACATGTCCTCAGAAAGCTGCTAGAAAGGCAGTTATTGTGAGTGGGAAGAATTATATTGTGTCTTGTTTGTATGACAGAGCCATGCTTTTACACGAGACAAGATCTGCATAGGGACCCTCTAGTTATATTAACTTCTGGGTTTTTTTCTGTTCATCCCCATCCTTTTGGGTCAGAGCATACACACAAGTAGAACTGCAGACTGACTCCTCGGCACAGGAAAGGTCCAGACCACAAAGCAATATCAGGAGATACATTGAAATCAGAAAACTTCCATGGCTCATATAATATTTTATAGTTTAGCAAGAGAGAGAGAGACAAAAGATAAAAGCATACTTCAAGGAGTAATCATAGGAAAATGACTGTAAAAAAACCCAAACCAAACCAAATTAAAAAAATCCTTTGTCTTGCTGAATGCATCTGCTCACACTCCCTCTGATTCTTACTTTCCCCATGGATTCACAGATGTAAATCCAGAATTGTTCTGTTAAAGTCAACATGAATAAAATAATTTTCAATATATGTTTTCCATGTACTTGAACAAAATCAAGTAATTGCTGTAGCATCAAGTCACTATTAAATCAGAAACTGTAAATGCACTATGAAAGGCATATGCCATTTAGCTTTAAAGGACTAGATTCTTGTCCTGGTTGGACTGATGTATATCACAGATGATATACACCCTATTCAGGTCAGGGTGAACCCTGACAGGCTGAATAAAGCCTGACCCAAGATGCAGAATTACCTGAAAAAGGAAGGGCATAACAGGGGGACCACAGAGACTTAGTAAAAGCTTCTCTCATGGCTCCACACAAAAGGTCTACCCCAGCTTTGACTTTGTCCCAACCCAAAAATAGACCCTAAGCATCCTTTGCAGAGACCTTTAACTCTGGATCAGAGGCAATTTCAGCCAAGTGGTGATGTGGACATATTGACCTTTTGTCCCCAAGGACAATCTCATCCATCCTTGAAAGAGGACCTGTGGAGTAGCGTGCACTCTTATGCCCTGTCTATGCTTCTCAAGTGGTAAATGAGTAGCACATACTGACAGAGAGACTGTGGGGTCTCCACTGACACCAAACATGCCACTGAGCTGCTGGTACAATGGGAGCTGGGAGAGCTGCTGGTCTAGGATCGTATGTCAAGGAGAAGTGGCAGGAGGTGAGAATTGCCAGGAATACTGCTTCCCAGCTGGTTCTGGAAACAGTTTATGCCTGTGTCCATCTGCACTCAGATCAAAGCCTCCCTGAATTATTCAGGTGCTCTTTGAAAACTCTCATCATGCAGAAAGTGAAGGCAGCTTGGTTTTACCTGCTGGAAAACAAGCACTCATTGTAAGCTCCAGGGCCAAACCAAGGTTCTTCTGCTCACACAATGACAGCAGCTCCTGCCACCTTTACAGCTGGAGTTCTCTTCTTGTTACACCAGGTTCTCACATACAGGTCTCGAATGTGTGGGCCTTCACTTCTTACAGGCTTCAGTAGGTACTTTGCATCTAATTCAGCCCAGTCTTGCAGTCCTGCACTGATGCATTGATCCTGACTTCTCCAATGTGTTGGGCATGTAGAAATAGGTGTGCTTAAGAACAACTACTGGCAAACTTACCTGGAAGGTGTTGAGTGCTTCCAGCTGTATCAGTGAGAACATTCAGTTCAGCCTAAAAAATATTAATAAGATAGCACAAACTCAGGATTCCCAGGAGCACAAGAAAGAGTGCAAGTGTGTGGTCTTTTGTGCCGTGATGCTGCAGCCACTCTGTTGAAGTGATGGGGCCCTCAGATTCTGAGAACAGCAGCACACAGCAGACAGTGCCACACAGCACCTTAAAACAAAAAAATGGCCTGAGAAGGGAGAGACGGGGTAAGAGCTCTCTGTTGTCCTTTAGGCTACCACTAACTTCCTTTTCTGGGGAGTTAGTCCAGCAATCCTTGTGTTAGAAGAGCTGTTTTGGTATCAGCTGTCTTACAAGGAGAGACTATGTAGAGTATTCATATTGCCTTCTGCATACTAAGCCCTCTCTGTATCCAAGGTTGGGATTATTTAGTCCAGCATGATAAAATGTGATGCTTTTGCAATATTTTAGTTGCTTATTTTCTTTTAAATGCCAGCACCAGAAGACAAATTATTACATTAAAAAATAACTTTCATTTCTAGAATAGTGCTTTACTAGCCATGTGACTGAGAAGGTGAAAGGATTAAAAGGAAGATGGAATCCCTCAGTCATCCCTGAAATATTTTGCTTCTGAGGTTTTAATGTTGTTTTCTGACTTGCTGAACACTTTACTATTACTACCCCATTACTAGAAAGTTCATCAGCCAAATATAATTTTTCATCCTCTGCTGTTGACTAAGTTACAGCCTACAGATTACAGAGTCAGACTGTTCTTACCCAAAAAATTATCAGCAACAGTAGCGCTTATGAGAGTCCACACTGATCTCCTATTGATCACAAGATGCTTTTCTCTGCTTGTCTCTACTAGTTATATTGCTATATAGCCATATACTAGCTATATTGCTAGGTCCTTGATGTGCCTAATTGTGGATGATGGTGGTCTGTACCCCCGAAACCTCCCCAAACCCCTTCTCGTAAATCATTATCAGCTGCACCATAGAATAATTCCTCAATAGACAGCGAAGTGGTTTGACAGTTTCACACTAGGATCTGATGACCTGTTGTGTTCTAGCTTAGGTAGGTAAGTTGCCACATACTGCCAGAAGATGATACTTTAAGGACAAATGTGTGCTTCAGAGAGGAAGTGATTACACACAACGATGTCCACAGCAGAGCTGTGGTGCAGAGACATATTAACTGGGTTATTCAGCCAGCAGAAAGAGCTCCTTGAGGACAAAGTATTGAGCATACTTGTAATAGCAAAATAAAGGGTGCTCCTGTAATGGGGATGTCTCTTGGGGTAGGTAAATGGAAGTCCAAAATATCCTTTCATTCCACAAAATGAAATTTTTATTGCTTTTATTTTTAGACAGTAAAGGTGATCAGAATCTCCTTAAGAAAGTCTGTCCCAAGACAAATGTAAATTTTCTGACCTCATTGTTATTAGGTCCACCACTATCAAAACTATTTCATATCTGATTTCTTCTGTCATGCCTGCTCTGTGAAGGTGTAATTTATTTCTAGCACCAAGTAGGATCATTTAGAAATATTTTTCTTGTTGTTGTTTTTCTTATTTATATTATCCCTACAATATCTGACTGACATCAGCAATACTTGGGGTTTCTAGGCATTCATGGTTCCTACTACAAAGAAGTTAAAATCTACTGAAAATTATGGTAGTCAGATGTTCCATTCTGAATATTATCTGTAACTTGAGGGAAATGGTTTGTAATATGATCCCTTTTCTGAACATCTGAAATAGTTGGTTTTTAAAGGGCAATAAATGACGACTGTATATCTAAGTTTAACTTTTTTAAATTAATTGTTTTCCCCATCAATTTTCAGATGGAGTACAAGAATGAAATGAACAAAACTAGCAGGGATCGCTGAGGTCATTGAGTTTGCTTTTTTCCATGGGAAAATGACTGGGTGTTTTCTTACTAATACTATATTGTAATGATTACAAAAAGTGAAGGGAGTGGTTACTATTTCTGCATGCATGCTAATACTTGCCCCACAGGCAGTTACCTAAGAGTCGGGGTAAAGATTATTGCAAAGTGTACATCCTACAGATCAGCTAAAATCATCTTTGCCCATGTAAATTACTCATTAGTTGAAATAAAAGACTCGATTTCTCTTCTTATGTGAAATTAAGGAACAGAAGACATATTTTCATCTAAATTCCTCTATAAAATGTTGGTTATTAGCAACAAACAGATGCTAAAGAGCACACTTAAAGCCTGATCGAGAAACATTGCTATGGTTGATCTTGGGAGGGATTTGTAAGGATCCCATACATCTTAAAGAGTCCTTTGTCAACTGAGTTTCCTGATCAGACTGTACCTTCCACCATAGACTAAGATTTACCCATTACTGAGTAAGTACTGAGAGAGTGGAGCCATTAATAGAAATATAGATAAATATATAGATACAGATTGTCATTAGATCAGATGTTTGTTTCCTGGCTTTTGTTGTCTAAGATACGCTCTTTAGAGATATTGTTGGGTGTTGAGGACAGAACAGATCTCTCTCCCTCACTTGTACAGAACACCTGTCTCTTAAGGAAATTGGCAAAGTTTTTCCAGTTTGTCAGCTGGCCTGTGATGCTGTAAGATGGTTGTGGAATCTTGGAAGATTACCTCTGGGATAGGGATGGGTACAAGGAAGCAGTCTAATATATCCCTCCAATGTCTCCTCAAAGCTTTGGAAGGATCTGACTGGTAGCTCCAAATCATGAGGATACATTTTTGTAGTTTGTGGTATTTAACTAAATCTAATATGCCATCTGATGTACTGGAGGGTCTATCTGGACATCATGTGGGAAGGAAGAGTTGTTTCTTCTTCAATAGGTCATGTGAATGAGCAGCTAGTGAGAAGCCTAAACTCTGCAGTGCCAGTGCAGTATCACCACTTCCACGATTTCTTTGTGTTTTTAAATGGAGGATGAAATTTTGGTTGTACCGCCCCAGTTGAAAAATACATGTTATATTGAATTAAATCAGAATGCGTTCCATTGTTTTCCAAGCAGACAAGATAATGTGAAGAGCAGCCCATGCATCATTTGTAAATCTATGCCATATGGTAGAGACATATTTCTGCTTCCTATTTAAAGGTGGAGATATATCTTGGGGCCTGGGTTGGTATTTTTTGTGAGGAAATTGAATGTTTTCAAATCCTAAAGCCACAGCAGGCTGGAGAGTGGAATGGGGTAGTGTAGCACTGGGGTGGGCTGCATAGGAAGGTTGTCTAACCTTTGCTATTCTTAAAAACAGGCCAGACAAAAAGGTTTAGTACTTTAACAGTGGCTGATCCTGCCTTGTCAGAGGCGTGGTCCTGACAATCTGCTAAGGTCAACTTTAGCCATATTTTCTGTGATTCTGTAAAAGGATAGAATTGTTGTTGCTAATACTATTATTATTATTGCTGTTACTACCATTTGAGGAGGAGCACTTCTCAGAGATCAGAATCTGGCATTGCCTGGTGCTGTACTTGTATGTGAGAGAAAGATGGTCTTGCCCTCAGAGAGCTTACAAACATGAGTCAAGAAGCAACGGCTAGTATGGACAGCTGAGGGAATAGAGTAAGGAGCAATGAGATGCTATTGATCAGCAGGATAGGCAGTACTCATAATACATCAGCAGCCTAACTGCTGTCAGATTTTTGCAGGCATCATGGCTAAGGAGAATTTGAAGGAGGATAATGAGGAAGCTTTGCAAATGAAATCTCCAGGCTCCCACCACCTCTGCTCCAGAGCTGGGCAGCAGCAAGATAATGGTTTGTCTCCCACTTCTGCCTGTTCTTGTGTCCCTGCTTGCCACTGCCCACTCTCACTGCGGGCACAGGTGGTCCTCTTGCAAACTTGCTTCTTTCCTGTATTGTGGCAGGATGGCAAGAGACAGAGCCAGGATAAGGCTTGGCCCTCTATGCCACATGCTGTGGGATCTCTTCCAGTGACAAGAAGTAAAGTTGATGAGTCTGTATCAAGACAGTGAAGTGACCCCCGTGCTGCTCCACATAATTAATAAATAAAGCACTGGGGGAGTTTTTGCCATGCCGGCTGCTATGACAGGGCTGTCTACGGTGCACTTAAGCATTAAATGACCAATTTCTGTCAGACTAACTTCCCAAGCCTCTCTCTCTCTCACACACACACACAAAGCTAGCTTCCTCGCTCCCTGCACTTGGAGTTTTTCAGCAACTGATGGCTCCTGGTTCATTTCTGTGGAATTAATTGGTCCCTGAATGAATTCTGTTGACAGGGCAATTTATCATGTGTTTGGGTTGACAGTGTTGGATACCGGTGAAGGGGGGGAGTGGTGTGTGAGTGGGATGAGGGAGATGGACAGGATGGGGGTGGGTGGGAGGATGAAGAAGAGGAGGAGTAGAAGAAAGGGGAGGTGGAGGAGGAGATTGTTTAAAAAAAATAAAATATAGAGGAAAAATTCTGTTCCTCTTTGGCACCTTCCGTTACAACTCACTGCAACTGAGAATGCACAAGAGGGATTGGGAGAAGAAGAGGAGAGGAAGTGGGTACCACTTGTCTCATGATGGGAGTCACGATGCTGCTTTTCCACAACTTGCATCATGGTTTGGGAGGGAAGAAAAAGGAAGAAAAAAATCTCAAGAGTAAAAGCTCATAGTTGTTGTGTGGTGTCTCTGGGGCTCAGCCAGAAGCCTCTACCTGTAATGCCTACATCTCTATTTCTCCCTCATACCAAAGTGAGTGGGAGGATAGGGACACCTCTGGTTAACCCTCAAAATGCTGATATATGACCAAATACTCTTTCAGTAGGTACTGAGTGATGTCTAGCACCTAGTGATGCATTGGTATCTGTCATTGTGTCTTCTAGCTGAGGACATTCAAGGAGGAATCACACCTTGCAAAACAAATTCCATGATTTGGGTTCCCAGTCTCCCCACAGTATGGATCAGAAAGGGGTGGCTGGTCCCATATGTGCCACTGATGATCCCAGATTACATCATTTCACATTGTCCAAGATTGGGACAATGAGGGACTTCCAAATATAATTAAAATTACGTCATAATTACATTGTTGTTAAAATGTCATGACTCCAACATATGGATTCCATTTGTAGTCAGAGCAATGTAAATGATCATTTTAGTCCTTCTGACTTCACAAGTTCTGAATGCATAAATGTCGGCATGTGTGCACATGCATGTGCTACATCACAGATAATGTTAAAGCCAACCAAAGGCAGAAAGAAGTTAAATTTGGGTGAAACAAAAGTATTTGCATAAATATTAAATAGATGTTTTAAACAATGTCTTTTCTAGGAATCTTTGAGTGTCCTAAAGAAATATACTAAAGACTTGGTCAGAGGGAGGTCTGTGAAATGCTAGTTGCATGCATGTGCAGAGGACAGGTTTCATTAGTGTCATCTTCACCTGTGTCTCCTCCCCCAGATTTCCCTACACTGTGAGTGGGATGTTCCAAAAGACTCAGTGCTGAGATAAGTGGAAGAGTTACCAGTAGCTTTCCTGCTCCTCTCACTGACAGCAGCATTAAGTCAGAGCTCAGCATTTCTGAAACAGCCATCCAGAGCCTTTAGCTGCAGGCTAGTGGGACCTGCCTTTGTTTCTCAGAGTACTCTGGCTCAGTTTACCAGCATTCAATCATCATCTCTGTCTTGGGACCAAAGGTTTCACTAGTCCAGATGACAAAACGAGTACCCATATCATAAACAGCCTGAAGACAGGACTGAATTTAAGTGGCAAGCCCCAAACTGTGAGTGGTGAAACACAGGTAGTGTGGTGGTAGATGGTCTCTCTCTTATTTTGTTTAGTTAGATATAATGCAAATGCAAATAGAATTCTCATCTAGTGAAAATGATGCAACTGAGCATCAAAGAGACTGACTGCTTGTTTATAGTTGGCTTCACATTTTTGTTTTTACCCTGGGTTCAGTCAGGCCTCTATTCTCCACTCTGCTTGTGAACATAGGAGCATCAGATCTTTTAGAGGGCTAAAACAGAGCAGGTAGGGTGAGGAAGCCAGCAGCCGTCATAATAAAAATGCAGAGGATTTAAGATAGAGTCTTTTTGTAGGGCATTCAAGTTTTCTGCCAGTTAGAAAGCCAGTTAAAGTTACTGCAGTAAGAGCAAGTGTACAGGAAAGAACAGCCTTGCCAAAGGCATGCTGGGTAGAGGGAAGATTTATTTTCAAACACTTATTTTCCTTCTCTTGGTATGATCACTTCAAGGAAATGGTGCAGACAGCTCCTTCTCAAGGTTTTTGTAACAGGCTTCCATTGTATTTAGTTACTCAGGTAAATAAAGCTGAGATTCATCTGTAGTGAAGCATATAAGACCTAGAAATACTCATCATTAGAGATGACCATATCCAAAATAACAGTTGTGTCTTGAGATAGCAGATTTAAGAAGAAAACACAAGTGTAGCAATTTTTTATGTGGGATTCTAAAGTATAAGTTTACACTGGGGTGGGGACACACTCTCTGTTGTAGTTTAAGACAATAGATAAAAACAGGCGTAGGAACTGACATACAAATTGACAATGGTGGCAGTGGTAACTGAGCAGTGATTTTTCTGCTTAGAAATCATGCAAACAGAGCTCAATCAGAAAACTTGAGATATATGTGGTGCTTGGAAAGGACCGGTCTGAACTGGGCAAATGTGGCAGATTACAGTCCCACAGAAAAGAAACATTGTTGATTGATGAGAAGACGCTTGTATAGGAATTGAGTGTGTTTTTATTAAGAGGGACTCCATGCAGAGATATAAAACCTAATTTCAGGTTATTTATAAAGGTTTTTTTCCCTCATTAAAAATAAGATTCATAATATTACAGTTTATAAATATGAACCAAAATGAAGAACATACAAGTTGGTAGCAAGGGCTCTGCAACACAGATACAAATGTCTGAGAAGCTCTAGCAGCGCTAAGTTGATACCAGGTAAATTCAACCAGAAAGAACGTGTGTATTTCCAACAGTGCAGGTAATCAGCTGTCAAAATACTATAGTTAGGGCTCACTGTATTTTCCAGCACTTGAACCTTTATACTTTGTAGAAAATGTTCCTCAGAAACCGATTCCCTTTGCTCAACTCCAGCTATTGGACCCACAGCAGGAATTAATTCAAAGCAGCCTTATGAGTGTCTCATATCAGAGGCCAGACAAAATGATCACAGTGCAGTAGGAGTCTCCTCAGGGGTAGCTGTGGCAACGAACTTGAAAACAGCTATCTTAAAAGTCAGTGCCTGATTCCAGTTTCACTTATGCACTGTTTACATGAATGTAACTCTTTTGACTTCAGAGATCTGATTGACAGTGGTGGATACAGAAGGCAAATCCAGCTTCTGAGAAAAATGGTTATGATCAGGCTGTCCTGAGCCAGTGAGGTGAACTAGGCATAGGACACATTAAAGGAGTATATAGGCATATTTCACTCATCACACTGAACCTTTGAGACAGGATCACAAACATTTTTATTTAAAAGAATTATCCCTGAAAAGAGAGAGTAAAACCTGAAACAATAAAAATCTTTCTGTATTGTGAAAAAGAGATGAAAAAACTCCTGTGGTTGAAGAAGCAATGATTCAACACTGAACTCTGCATAAAACAATGGAGACAAAATGGACCAAAATAAGCTCCAAGAAGGTTGCATTTAGAACTAACCAGGATATAATAGGTAGGTAGCTAAGGTGACAAGACAAATGACTTAAAATTATTTAATATGCAGTTCCTGCAATAGGCTTCATGATTAGAAATGAAAGCCAGGGTTATGGGCTGAGTTTCCTCACTTTTAATGCTCAGCCTGTGGATTTAGGAGTAGACGATTTGTAAGACTGGGCCAGGCTCGTGTTTTGTCTAGTTGACCATCTCTAGCAGTAGTCTCAACAGATTCTTAAGAGGAAGGTATAACTGTGCAGTGGGCAGACACAGAAACCATCTGCAGTTTATTGTGAGCTCAAGTAATATGCATGTTGGCTGAATCCCAGAAATATTCATAACTTTCCAGAATGCTTGTTGAATGCTCATAATCCTGGTTTTTTTTCTGTCTATAAAACTGTCCTGTCTTTTCTGGTAACTTCCTTTGGTTACAAATTCAGTTGGTCAAAACACAAACTGTTGGGGAAAAATTTTACTTTGAATTTACTGCTTTGTAATCTAATCAGTTGTCATCCTTTTCTTGTGTTCTTGTGACCTGCAGAGTCTGGTTCTGCTATGGAAGCCTCTGGCTTGTCTTTTGGGGAGTGTTCGGGAACCATTTTGATGAATTCCAATTAAGAGTCTTTCTGACACCAGTGGATGCAGAGGTCAAAGAATGCCCTGAGCAGCACAGCAACAGACCACATGGAGCACAGATAAAGGTAAGAAAACAGCACAATTGTAAAAATGAAGAGAAAATTCCTGATGACATGAAAAGCATTTGAATTTGGAAGGATCTTTGAGTGAATGGTGCTAAGATTTCTGCCTGGAGCCCTGAAGAACTATGTAAAGATTCTTGTATTCTTGGTGGAGAGAGTAATAATAATGCTATGCCTCATTATATAATGATTAATCTGGAATGGCAGTTTACGGAAAGTTGTAGATAATCTCATGAGAAACAAGAATTTTTGTAGTCATGCAAGACTTCTAAGGAAGAATTATTGTAGTTGCTTGAAGATAAGAGACTCCTGGTGTGCTTGTGATTCAAACAGGAGACCTCAATAAGTTCCTAGAGATGGCAGTGGTCTGCATAAGTAACCAAATAATCCAGGCTCAACTTCCCAGTATTCTGAGTAGTTGTTCAAGGGAAGAGATACATCAAAGCTTTGGTTTTCCTGTATGAAAGCCTTTGTATTTCAGAAGTAAGACAAACTTAGTACCTTTGCTGATGTGTGACTCAGAAGGAAGGACTCCAAAAAGCCTTCCAGTCACCTTTGAATGCAACACAAAAATGATGAAGCCCAGCTCTGTGATATAACCATGTAAACATTTGCCTGTACCTGTGACACTCTTCATCATGGGTCCCAAATGTTCTGGTGTCTCCCTGTCTTCTGAGGGAATAGGTGAAGTGTGTGCTCAGCCTTGGTTTTTGAAGGAAAACAGGTTTCAGAGCAAATAAAAATATTATTGATTTTTTTTGCTTTTGTTGTATCAGCCAAGTAAAATACACATGAAGGGGTAAAATACACATGAAGAAGTAAAACACAAGAATAAACAAATAATGGATCAAAATATCCAATGTATACTCAAAGACAAAATTAGAAAGGCACACACAACAATATTGGAAATATTGATAAAGACTGTGTCAGGTTTCCAAAATCAAAGACTGTTCTGAGTTCCCTTTAGTTTTCCACTCTCTCTCCCCTCCTTTTGGTGGGAACTTTACATGTGGCACCTTGACACAGAGCAGGATTTTCTGGGAAGTCAGTAATTCCAGAGAACTCACTTCCAAGGAGAAGAAATGTTCGACATCCCCAGGGTGTTCCACATACTTTGTGGCTTCCCCCCGGCCAAATATTTTACTGTTCATAGGTTTTTCTGTGGTAGGTCTTTGAGACCTCTGGTGTGGGCCAGGAGCCCACTACGTTTGCTACGGAAACACAAAGCAGCAAGAGGATTCCTGCTACAGACAGTAATACCTAAAATCTAGTGAGAGTGGCCACCTGATACAGACAGGAGGGGGAGCAAAATTAAATAGTTGGAGCACAAGGTATAATTTAAGTCCCTTCTGATTTATACTAAACTTAAAAAGAAGTTGAATGGTGAATATGTATCCTAGCTGGTAGAAGAACAGAGGGCTTTTTTCCTAATGGACTTAGAGAACAGACTTTTCAGAGAAGGGCAAATTAAAAATAAATTAATTCATTAAAGCCCAGGTCTGATTAGATACAGAAAAAAAAGATGGATAAATTTTCAGGGATCTATAACAAAAGATGCTATAAAAATTTCAAAAAAGCAAATGCTCAGTCTGTAGTATACAACTGAGTGTCCAAATATTTCTCAAAGTTTTGCACTAAAAATACAAAGCCATACATATTTACATGCCTAGCTCACATTCAGACCCTTTTGAGGAGCTGGTCCCATCTGTAGAAACAGAGCCTTTAGAATATTCTGACAAAGGTGAAACTGAATGACAAAAGATTATACCATTTGGAATACTGGCCAGTTTCTTATAGTTATTGGCCAGAGAACCCTCAAAGTTGAGTACTGGGATGGGAATAAATCATGGAAGGAAATCGCACTCCACTCCTGTGCACATCCACAACAAGAAAAGATGCTCATGAACTGGGAAAGGACTGGGCTGTTGGTGATTCTGGGAAACTTGTGGTGTTTGGTTATATTCCTGAGTCTGGGTTACATATGGGTTACATTTTTAGAGAGTCGCTTTTGGGAATCTTGGCCGAGTGTCTCCCTGAATTAAAAGTTGAATTAAAAGTGGTGTGCTTCTGTGACCTATCTCTTAGCACTCTATTTCCACTATGTAGCATGCTACAGTTTCTCTTCTATTTTGTCACAGCATTTTCCAACTTATTTTCTTACATGTTTTTTATGTTATGTGTATGTATTCCCCTGACAGAAAATGATGAAGCAGGTAGAAAACCTGTGTTGAAAATTGATTATCCTTCCTTTCATTTAATTTCCCAAGACTTTAAAAAAAAGATTACCTCGGGCTAATTGATGATTTTATCCATATCTGCCTGCATAAGGAGTAGGAGGATCCAGTGTGCTGACGTGGCTAGTGAGATTTATGTGTCATTACTTTTCTGTGAATGATCAGGTGAGCAGCTCTGAATGATTTGCTTTCCCTTTCAGTTTTGTTTAATGATAAGTAGGTTGGTCAGGACAGGAATGATGTCTTACTTTGTACAGTACATAACACAGAGAGTTGTTGTCTTGCTATCTGGAGGTGATATTAATATGGTTCATAGTCACAGTACATAGAGACTGTAATGTTTCTTTCCGTGACTGTAGCCTTTGGCTATGCTACTTTGTGTACTCACTCAGAATAAACTGTCTGTTAAATGCAAGCTTTTATCAGTCTTTTGAAGCCCCCAAATAATGATGTTACAAATTGTATTTTGACCTTATATGTGTAGCCTAGTAAATGTGTATGTGAATGCTAACTAGCATCACCTGGTCAGTGTTTGACCAGATTAATTTCTCACATGAAAATCATTACTTTGTATGCCAAGTCTCAGCCACTCAGTAAGCAAGAATTGTTATCCTCCATGTGTGAGAATAATGACATAAGCTTAAATGTCATAAAGAGACTTTTCACTGTTTGTTTTTAAGCTCTTTGTCTTGTTTTTGAGTCTGTAATTGAAACTGGATGGTAGAACCAAAT
Source organism: Calyptomena viridis (assembly GCA_013390005.1). Lineage (NCBI taxonomy): Eukaryota > Metazoa > Chordata > Aves > Passeriformes > Eurylaimidae > Calyptomena > Calyptomena viridis. The sequence continues at coordinate 175,194 of WEIV01009522.1, forward strand.
GCTTGTTTTATGAAGGCTGAGATTTCCGTCTTATATATCCTGTAACTGAGCAAAACCACGAAACTTTGATGAGACTTGTAAGGTAACTGTGAGAAGTAGTCCTGTATTGTATTCTGATTTTGAGAGAACTTGTTGGCTACCACACTGCCAAGCCAATTACAGTGATACCTGCAAACAGTGTAAGTGACATATGATGGCAGAGCTGTTCTGAGCAAAACAAAATAGAAAAAGAAAATACAGGTACCTGAGATGAGATTTGTGATGAGGTATCTAAGAGGCAACATAAATCCATCATCAAGCAATAGCTTTGTGGAAAAGCTAGTTTCTTGAATGGTTCAGTGGCAACCTAATGCAAATATGCAAATAAGTACACTTCAAAAAATTAGGTTAAATTGGGGTTTTGAATGCCAAATAAAAATCCGGCACACTTTTTTTGGGCACACAGCAGAGTTCAGAATTTTCCAGTGAAAACTGAACAAGCTGAGATGTCCCCTGAAGTCTGATCTCTTTGGGGAGATCATTCCTTTAGGTATCATCAGTTCCTAAGTGCCCCAGCTCGTCTCAAGTACCATGGTGTGAGCCATTGCTCTTTGCTGGTATTTTTTCCTCTTTTATGCCTTTATATAAAATACTTCCCTTGACATGCAAACAGTCTGCAATCCCCTTCTTTCCTAGCAAACAGGTAGAAATACCTTCTCTGCTTCTGGTCAGTGAGTGACCAGATAGGCAGGGTACACACAGCAGCTTTGGAAAGGGATTTGGAATATGTCCCGTCTCTCCTCTGTGGCATTGTGGCTCAGTTCCCAGAGCCCCAGGGATGCAGCATGTCACATTTACTGCTCCTGCTACATCCTTTTAGCTACCAGAAAACCTGCACAGTTTAGGAAATCAAAGCATTCACTTAAGATGTGAAAAAAGCTTTTCCAGAACAAAAAGTGATGCCAGATCCTTGCCTCTCACCAGAGCTGTGAGGAAGGAGCCAAGCTGCGGATTGTATTGAAAGTGAGGAGGGTAAACTCCCTCTTCCTCTTTTCTCAACCTAGCCCCCACCCAGCCCCCAATAAGGCTTCATCTCTCCATGAATGGAGTCCCTCTGAGCATGATGCTGAGCCAGAGGAGTGACAGGTGCCTCCTGATATGCCTAAATGAGAAGAACCAATCAGAGGAGCCTGCCCAGCTTTTGTTGTCATCTGGCTTTGCTCAAGAAAGATGAGTTTGATTGACAGATGCATCAAGGTTCACAGTTTATTGGTTTTTGCAAAAGAGCCAGATCTGCCAATTTAGACAGGGGAGTGACACAAAACTTTCCATCTAAATGGACTAATTTTACCACAGGGAATTCCCAGGCAGAGCGCTCCAAGGCAGGCGCAGTCCTGTTTTATTTTTTAACAAGGACTGAATGACAAATATAAACGACAGTTCTAGGCTGACGGAACATCAGCATTTGACACTTCACAGGGGAGCAGTGAAATAAACAATAGGCAGAGAAATTGAATTAGAATCAGATGAGAGTCAGCTACAGAGGGGGAGAGGAGGACCTGATTCTCTACCAAATCATTAATAAAAGACCAAACTGAATACTAAATAGCTGTAACATGCTCACATCCTGGTTTATTAGCAAATTTAATGTACTAGCATATTACACTTGTGTGATGTAAATGGATCGCTGGACAAATGTGGGTGGTAGGAGGTGTATAAGGAGTTTCTGTTCATGGTGGTGCAAACCTCTTGTGCTAGTCTTACCCTGTGTTACTAATAGACTCTACAAAGTTAGAGAGCAAAAAGTATGACAAGTTCATTTAATTTCTCTCCTGTTCCCTCTGGCAAATTGCCTGCAGAGTTCTGTCCAGTGTTCCCGTATTGCGGTACTGGCTAACTTTTGGGTACCCAACTTTTGCAGCCTTGCCTCAGTTCTTTTACTGATGTTTTTTTCTCTGGGACTTTTCAATCTAAAATAGGCAATTCATGACATTTAAGGAGAATGATTCTGTGCAGAGTCAGTCTGTGACTTTTCTGTCTGCTTGAGATAAAAGGTTGTCTTAGCTGATAGTGTTATCAAGCTATTATTCTATTTCTACTCAGCTTTAACAGGGGGATAGGATATATAAATTTTCCTAATGGGTTAGAGAGCTAACAGTTAGCTAGATGCTGCTTGATAGAATTTTGGATTCCTGGATTTTGTGTCTTGTTCTGAGATTTGAAGCATAACTGGAGAAGTGATTTTCAGTCTTTTTCAATTAGCAAACAGTAAGAACAGAAAGCAGTCAGTAGAAGAATAGCTGCAAGTACAGTGCATCTAAGTCCATAAGCTCACTTTTCCCAGTTGCATTAAATGCAATTTCCTTAAAAATAAACTAGGGATTTTACAAATATAAGTTAAAAATTACTGGTCTTGATGTTAGAGAAAGGAGCATGAAAATAAGGGGCTTTGGATTGATTTGCTTGTTAGCAATGATTTGACTTTCATATATGAGTTTCAAAAGTGCATATGTGGAAGCTGCCTGATTAGTTAGGTGCTGTGACTGACCATTGCTGGTGTATTAAGGGGGTTCCAAATGCAGCTCTGTTGCTAAAACTGCATTCTTATGGAGGCTGACGTAGAAGTATGTTTGTTTGTTCTGTAGAGAGAGGTTATCTATTTGTGCAAAAATTTCACACTGTTCAGTCTTATACCATTTGGGTTTTGTGTGTAAGTTTCGTTTGTATTCCTTTCATAAGTGTTCAACAGGATGTGTTTGAAACTGGTCTCAGGTTGTGAAGGTCATTATAGAATCATAGAATGGTTTGGGTTGGAAGGAACCTTAAAGGTCATCTAGTTCCAACCCCTCTGCCCATGGGTTGGGATGCCACTCTTTTGATCAGGTTGCTCAGGGCCCCATCCAACCTGGCCTTGAACACTTCCAGAAATGGGACATCCAAAACTTCTCTGGGCAAACCTGATGTTCTAGTGCATCACTACTCTCACAGTAAAAAATAACTTCTTAATATCTAGCCCAAACCTACACTCTTTCAGTTTGAAAAAAACCCACAAAAACACTAGAACAATCCCTTACAGCTTTTCTCCCAGGGACAGAAGCCACAGGCATTGCAAATTTGGATGACCAGCACTTACTTGCAAATTCTGGCAGCAGAAAGTTAGGCTGCCTCTAGTAAAGAGTAATGTTGCTTCTCTCCTGAAACCTGGTGTTCCTGTCATAGTAGTAAAGGGAACTGTGAAGAGCAACTAAAACAGTAAGGACAGAGAAGATCTTCTGAATATGTGGGGCAAAGGGGCATGTTAAGATGCCAGTAGTACCTGAACAGGCAGTGTGGAGTGCTGGATGGTCTCCCAGTGTGTATAAGGAACATGTGAGGGTTTATACCTGGTGGGTAATACCAGGGGTCAACATGCCTGGGGCAGAACTGGCAAGGCACAGAAAGAGATCTTGAAGGAAAGGGTAGAAGACAGGACAGGAGGCAGGGGTTGCAAGAAGCAGCCAGGGTTGACGAGGAGTTCTCCTACTGCAGGGATAAGGACCAGTGGAAAAAAGTCCTTTCCAAGCAGCTGCTATAGAATGAATTTTCGGGCAGTTTTGAGCCTGAAATTATCAAACATGCTTTGGATGGGCATCTTCCACCAAAATGTCGCACAACAGAAGACAGGAAAAAACCCAAGTCTTTGATAAGCTTTGGTATCAGACCAGCTCTATCAACCTTGCCAGCAGTTTCTGGGCCATTTCCAGGTCTCATGTTATTTGAGCTGCTTCCAAAAGCATTAGACCACAGGGTCCCTGTGATGTGGTGAGATTCCTTTTCCCTAAAAGTGAATTTCTAACTCTTACAGTAGAAGAGGCACCATTAAAAGCATAGCTATAGATGTCTCGAGAACACTGAAATCAGAAGTTAAATAAAAATTATTTTGTATTTATGTTATATACATGTATATAAATATACATATATACAAAATGATGTCTGCTGTTATATACAAATTACATGATTTCCAATCCATCTTGTGATTTTTGTGTGTACTTGGTTTGTGATTTTCAAGTATGAGGGGCTGAAAATACAGGCTCTAACAAACTTCCTTTGCTTCACTGCAGGCAGCTCCTGAATCACATAAATTAACTGTCTTCAGGATACTGCCAGCTTTTTTCCTGAAGCAGGGAAGTATTAATGTACAGGCTGTTTAGTATGCATATCTTCATTAACAGCTATTTGTTTAGTGAGCTGATCCTTCCCTTAATATTTTAAAGTATTTTTCTTTGGATACAAGCATCATTGCATAGATTTACTAGATTAGAGTTTTCAGGATCAGTTTTTTCCTTTAAAATATTGATGTCGTGTTCTTCTATTTTTGCCACTCCCCACGTCATTACAGTTTTTCAGAACTGTGTAAATTCATCCGCTACATAAATTAATACCTTCATATATGTATTCTTTCCTTGCCTACACCTCTTTAAATAGTGTATTTATTTTTAAAGAAGGTTGTCATCATCTCAGAATGTTCAAACTTTTCTTTATTTTTCTTCAGAGTAATCATAAAGAGAATTTCTTCAGTTAGTTTTCCATAAACTCTTACAATATCATTTTCCTCATTAGGAGACAGACTGTGGTGCTCTTTTTAGTTTTATCACATAACATTTTTACACTGAGAACTTCCATTGATTATGCAGGATTATTAAAGGAACATAATACTAGTTGGAATGGTGGAAATAACTCTTTCATGCAAGTATTTCTTTTTGCAAGAAATATAAGTTCTTGAAAGTTGCAAAAAGTTTTGCTGTAGTTCTACAATCAGTTATGGAGACTTATGCAGGAATGTCAGACTGAAGAGCTCTGCACTGTATTAAGTGCAATACAAATAAACAATCATGCTAGTTTCTAAATCATTCTTCTAAAGTTATTTTACCAGGATGAATTTTGAAAATCCATTTTGCTTTCTTCTGACACATCTGTCTGTTGATTCTTGGCCTTTCACCTCTGACAGTGAACGTATATTAGTAATTTCCTTTGATTCCTGTCAATTTGACACCTAGGATCTCATCTATCAATTTGCAGTTTGATTCTTATCACCTAAACTTTGGTAGAGAAAAAGAATTCTGATACATAAAAGATTTCAGAATTTTGGAATCCAGTTTTGTTCCAATTTTGAACACATGCTTATGCTTGCATCACATCCCAGGCCTGTCTGTCTCGGAGGTGGCAGACCCTGGAAACCTGACTTCAGGATAGTTGCCAGGCAGTTTTGCTGCAGTGTTGTGAAAATTGAGTTGCTTTTACAGTCTGTTTGGATTTCAACAAATTGACTTTCACTTATGGAAAATGTCCCATTGGAGGATTTTCAGCCTATTCTATTAATACTGCAAAGCAAAAAAATAGAAAATAAAACAAAAGGAAATATTTTAAGTCTCTGATGAGTGAAAGCATTTGATTTCATGACAGCACTTCTGTACAGGCTTTCCTTAAGATACACATGTACTGACAGAAAATGTGGCCCGCTGTTTTTCATGAGCTGTTGTGAAAGTATTTTTTAATTACTAAGAATTGTAGGAACAAAATTGACTTAGTCTAGCCTGACTGCTACATTTTTACTCCGCCTCTATGACCTTAAACTGCCTATGACTGCCTGGAGAATTAATGCTTAATGGAGTAAAATTGAGCAAATACCTCAGTATTTGGTATGTTTATATCATACCTTAATATAATGCCCAGCTGTTTGTTAGGTAGATGATGAATAGCTTGGAGAATGGGTTATTAATGACTTTACATTTGGTTTTGCCCCCCAGTTAACCAAGACAGAGATTAAGAGAGAACAAGCTATAATAAAACATCAAGCTAACAGAATTACTCTTATGAAACTAAAATCAGGGTAGTAAAGAAGGGAGAATAAGACCTGAGAACTGTCAGCCACCCTCCCCTTATTGAGACCTCTCACACAGCCACCTCAGTGCTCTGATGGAGCATCAGGGCTGATTTTAAACCCTCCTGGAGGCACACTGGGCAGGTGTTGCTCATCTCTAGTTGGGGTTAAGGGGAAACAGGCACAAAGGGGAAGGAGACTCTGGATTTTACCCCACATCTTTCCAATGTTGTGGCTACCCAACGGCATTTTGATTTTCTGAACTACATGGGAACACCTGATGTGTTATGCATCATTTGGAGTCAATTGAGTGAGATCAACAGAAGAAGGAGTCCTGCTGGCAATGAATAGGACCATGTGGGGGATGGTGGGGACTCAGAGGGGGGATTTTACTGTGAGGTGTCGCAAGCATGTGCAGTGCCTTCCGCCACCCAGCATCGTGGTTGTTAGCAATCATGGTGTTGTTTACATGGTGCCTGAAGGGCATGCGGTGCAACAAATGTAACATCCCAGAGACCTCAAGGGGAATCTATTGGAGAGTGAAGTGTTGAGTGGGAGGAGGAGAGAGAGAAGGAGAGGGAGAGAGAAACAAGCCAGAAGCCACAAAAATGACATACAAAAAACCCCTTACTTTTATTTCTCATGTGCACAAAAAGAGAAAAGAAAAGAGTCAAACAGAACTAAAGTGATGAGGAAAAGCCAAGAGGAGCTGCAGCAGCATAGAAAGGATGTGACCCTGCACCTGGCACTGGCCCCCTCCCCTCCATGTTCTCATGTCTAGCTTAGCCTGGACATCATCAGCAGAGCTGCTTTACAGTGAGATTTGTTGTCAGTTCTGTAATTGTCAGTTTGGTCCCTACTTCCTGCTTTGCAAGTCTGCCGCTGTCCTGGGCCCAGCCAAGGAAGCACCCTGGGGTATTTGTGGGTCCCTCAGAAGCCCTCGCTCTGTCAGTGCCAAAGGGGGCAGCTCAGCTATGATTCTTATTCTTTTCCCAGAGGGGTGCTTTTCCTTAGGGACAAAAGGGTGGGGTTTTTCCAACAGTTAAGCAAACTAAATATTCCTTTAGGAAAATGTTAATACGCATATATAATTATATACTCAAGCGAAGAAAGAGGTGCAGGGTTTTTTGTTTTCCTTTTCTTGCTTGCTTAACATCCTCACATTCATGTTGTGATTAATTCTGAAGTCTTACTCTGAGTTTGATGTGTCAGAAATCATGCAGACTTCTCCCTGTTTCCACCACAGGGCTCATTGCCACCAACCCTCCCCAACAGATTTACGGGTCACAGCAATGTCAGCTTTAATGCATCCACCTCATGCAACCCTCCTTGTGTCTTGCCCCACATCTCATTGGGCCAAAAGGACGTGGGAGCTTCAGAGAACAGGACTCAAAAGTGCTGCTCAGTTTTAAATGCCATGCTCTAAAATTTCCAGCCAAGCATGGCATTTGAGAACTCGTGAGATTCTTCCCTCATGATCAAGTGAAGACAGAAGGAGATCCAGTCTCACATTTCTGCTTGGTCCATTAGATAAATCAAACATAGCAGCAGAACTAAGAATGATAGAAGAAGAGTAAAGAAACAAAGGATGATTTATGAGAAAAAGGAAAAGAGAGAGCTGTAATGGAAACATTAATTATTATTCAGAATAATACTTAACATTTTGATAGAATTTTCTATCCAGAATCTCAAAGCACTGAGCCAGTGCTAATTGGTTCAGCTGCGCAATCCCCCTGTGAACTAGAAACTATTGTTATTCCCATTTTACAGAGGGCTGGAATTGAAGTATGGGGGGAAATTGGACTTGACAAAGGTTTTCTAGAGTGACAGAGAGAACTGGGGAGTTTGAGGTCCCAGATACCTGCTCCCATATCAGTAATGCTGTTCCCTTGCTGGATAGAAAAGTGCATTGGGAATGAGAAATAATAAAAGAGAGGGATAGAAATTGAATGGAAAGAGGGTGTGAGAAAGAAATGTGGGAAAGGTAAGAAACAGCAGAATGGAGGAGAGGTTTGAGTCATAGACTTCACTGGATTTTGCATAATGATTTCTTCCTCCAATCCTTTTTCATTTTTTCCTGTAAAATTTTTTAAAGAAAAATAAAATTAAAAAAAAAAATCCATCTCTAAAAAAGCAACTGTTGGCCTGTTGGGGAAAAGGTCCTTCCAAGGTTTGGCTGTTCCCTCAAGTTTTGAATTTGTGCTGTGCTTTATTGAACACATTGTTTTGTTTTCAGTGAGCACAACAAGACTTGCACAGTACACACAGTGTGTTCCTTATCTACAGGATGAGACGAGGCTGTTTTAATAACTACCATGATGAAGATGGAGATGAACTTATATACAAGAGGAATTGCCTTCACATTACACACATTATCTTCCTACAAAGCAGCAATTGTTTTTTGCAAATAACATAATATTAAATAATTGGTAGAATTTTTGCGTTTCCTGCATAGTCCAGTCTAATGGAATCTATATGAATATTGATGGTTTTCTTCTGCATAATATCACCACATAAATCCCCATGTCAGCTACTAGACTTGGGCTATAATACTGCTTTACAATGCATCCACCGACTGTAAATCAAAACAACACAAGAAACTCTTTGGCAAATGTAATTCAGTACATTCGCATGAGGGTCTACAGATGGTGGTGGAAGAGGATTAGACTGCCCAGTTCTTTGCATAATTCTGCTTTCCTTTTAATTTTCCTAGTCAAACTACGTGCTGTACTTATGATTTTTCCACACCAATCCAATGCCTCGTGGAAAATCCTCTTTTACCAGTGGAGTTAAACCAACAGTAGATTCAGCCCTCCAAGGATCGAATCAAGCCAGCCATGAGTGAGCCAACTAAATCCTGCTTTCAGACCCTAACTCATGTCTCCAGTTTAGTGAAACACCATTATAAAAATAAGCATTTCTGAGCTGCTAGCTTCTCTCAAGCTGGCCCCTGGGCTGCAGGTGGCCAGTGATGAGGTGTGAGAGTCTCTTTTCTCTAGTTTCCTCAGGTGGCTCTCCTTGCTGGTCCTGGGATTTATTGCCTCTGCTGTGACCACCTGCTGAGTGAATCTGGGTGGTGCACAAATAGACCAAAGGTTGCGCTGAGAGACTAAAAGTGAGAGATAGCTAACAGGCTTCAGCATCTATCTGATGTCTGTGAAGGAAAACAGAAGGAAAAGTGACAGTATATTTTTTAGAAATTGCACAGAATTTTCTTCTCTCATAGAATAAAATGAGATAATGGGCCAAATTCTGATCTCGGTGACAGTGTAACAACTCTGCTATGTGCAGCAGGTTACTCAGAGGTAAGATGTGCAGAACGACACTTTTAACAGATCAGGAGTAACCTCTTTGATTTTATTCTGCATAGGAACAGATTTTAGCTCTATATCTTCTATGTAAACATCCCCCCAAATACCCTTATCATTTGGGCAGCCCATTAAAGAAGACACAGACCTATAATCAGCTAGAGCCATGCAAAGGCTATAAAAGTTAGGTGAAAGGGGCCTTTGGGGTCAAAGCAGCTGTTTACTGATGGCGGATTTCATACATACAAGTTAAACTTGGAGTTAGAATACTGAGTCCACTACCACATCTCCTCAGAGGCTTTGAACTTTGGATTTTTTACATGATGTTGGCTGTACAGATTGCTCCACTGTTCACTTCTATGCCCTTTGGGGGTTTTATTCTCAATCCTGTCTTTGTCTATGGACAATAGCCCACGAGTTTTATCTGAAACCTCTCTAAAACAACAAGGATCTACTTTGGCAGACTTGATGCCCTGGGGACAGGCTATAGCTGCCTTCATGTTTTCTTTGAGTAATTTTTTAGGAAGTGTCAGTGCAAGGAACAGTTTATGAGTTTGCTGACAATACAGAAGTAATAAGCATTTCTATTGACAGTTAGCCTTTTGCAGAACAGTGTTTGTCAGTCACTTGGGAACCAAAAAGAGCAAAGAATCCCTAGAGAATCATCAGGTGAGCATTTGGGATAAGGGGTAAATATTAGGGTGCACAATATAGGATTGAAGTTGAAAAGATGGGGCTATATGTTGGGATTGGCTGATAGGATGCAGGCATATGGATTTGAATGGGGGCTTATAAATTAGTAGGTATATGAGCAGATGGACTGAGAATCGAAGGGGGGCCCATATAGCGGGGCTATAGTGATTAGGAAATTAGTTGTTGGGCACAGGTAATGAGGCTGTTGTCACCGGCAGCAGAGATCTGGAGAATGGGAGTTGGGCATATCTAAAATTGCAAAAGTTGGGATGTGGGTGAACTGAAGTCATCACGGGTACAGAGGTTAAGGTAAAAGGACTGAAGGCTAAGGGCTGGGGAACCAAGCAATAATCCCAGCCAATCCTGAATTTGTCCATCTCAGTCTCAGCTGTCCAGAGGGCAATCAGATGGGCCCGCGTGAAGCCCCACACTTTCCACCACACAGCGCAGTTACAGCGCAGCTGGGCTTGTTTTCTTTGTTTGCCAACCAGTGACATGGAAAACGTTTGTAGACTCAGAGTGCTTTTTTTTTTTGTCGACTGATGTGTTTGGTAACTTTGTCAGATGTGACTTGTCCACACTGCTCCCCAGAGACAGGATTTGGGAAAGGGAGAGGAGGAGGAGGCGACTGGGTGGAGCTGGCATCCAATCCTCTCCAATACCACCATCCCATTGTAGTGCAAAACAGAAAGGAAACAAAACCCTAGAGTGAAAGAGGAGCATCAAACGTCAGAGGAACTTGTCTGCCATTCAGGTGGTGGGGAGGGATGGGACTTGGAGCTTTATTTTTGTAGGGTTTTTTAATTATTATTTTGGTTTTTTTGTTGGTTTTGTTTGCTTGGGTTTTTTAGAAAATTGGGGATTTTTTTGTTCCTTTTTACAGACCTTCATGACAAAGCATAAAAACACAGTTATATTTATATATCTATTTATATATTTCTTCATTTCGTCGGTTTGTTTGTAAATGTTGCTCCATCCTCCTGTCTGAGCTGATTGTGTGTCACAGAAATTGTGGGTGTATGTGTGAGGTTCCTCCCAACTCTGGCCTGCAAAGTCACCACCCATGAGGTGCAGCCAACTCTGGGGGAATCCATGCTGGAGAGTGGGGATGAGGTGCACAGAGACCCCCTTGTGGGGTGCAGATCATTACTTGGTCCTTTCTTCATTGCCAGATGGGCCAGGGCTCTGTACTGCCATCTCTGCTCTAGCCAGACTGTTCCCTCTGTCCCGGGAAACAGGGTGACCATCACAGGTTACACACATCAAGAGTCCACCACAGAAGAGTCTATCTTTGGGGAACAGTGTTTCATGAGCGGCATTCTCCCCTGATTCCCTGGCCCTTACCGCTCCCAGAAAGGGGTCCTGTAAGACAATGGTTGCCAGCTGCATGGCTTCCCAGTTCCCCTGGAGTCCTGGAAGCCGAGGGGGCTTCGTGTGGCTGAGCTTTACCCAGGGGCGTTGGAGGGCTCCCGCAGGAGAAGCCACTTGGCCGCAGGCTGTTCCCAGTGTGGGGGGAGCGGTCGGGGCGGAGGGCAGGGGGAGGGAGGGGGTCTCAGTCTCATGTGGTGAGCGCTTGGTCCGGCGCCTTCGTGGCGAAGAGGAAGGAACTGGACTGTGGGGAGGAACGGAGAAGGTCTCTTCACCCTTCCCAGGGATGAGGGAGGTGATCAGACAGGTACAATGTGGAGGCCTAAGCTGTCGCCCTGCAGTTTCATGTGGTTTCCATGGTAACTAGTGGCGGTCATAGGCAGCGGCAGCAGTGGGAGGTGCGGAGCCCCGGGATGTGGCACTATAATAATAAGGGGAACCTGAAAGTTAACACAGGAGAAGAATGGACTGGTTGAAAGGACAAACAGTAAACAAAAAAAAACCAAACCAAAAAACACAAACAACCAACTAAGAAAAGAAATAAAGGAGAACTGAAAAGGAAAGGTAGAAAGAAACTAAAGAAAAGGAATCAAAAGAACAAATTTGGGGACTGAACTCCTAATGGGGTTAGGGAAAGGCAGTGGAAGCCAGCTGAGGGCCTCATTTCAGTGGATAGATGCTACTGTGGCCTCTGGACCTGACACCCCTCTATGGAAATGACATCCTTTTGGTGCTTCTGGCCATCAGTAAGTAAGCCCATGAGTATTTGTACTGTTTTGGGCTGATGTGGAGTTAGTTTTCTTCACAGTGGCTGGTATGGGGCTGTGTTTTGGATTTTTGCTGAATTCAGGGTTGATAATACAGATATTTTTTGTTATTGCTGAGCAGTGCTTACACAGAGCCAAGGCCTTTTCTGCTTCTCGTACTGCCATCCTGGTGAGGAACCTGGGGGTGCATGGGAGGCTGGGAGGAGACACAGCTGGAACAGATCACCCAAACTGACCAAAGGGATGGATATTCCATACCATATGGCATCATGATCAGTATGAAGGGAGGGGGGAAGAAGGAGGAAGGGGGGATGCTTGGAGTAATGGCATTTGTCTTCCCAAGTAACCATTACGTGTGATGAGGCCACATTCTCTGAAGATGGCTGTACACCTGCCTGCTCATGGGAAGCAGTGAATTAATTCCTTGCTTTGCTTTGCTTGCATGTGTGGCTTTTGCTTTCCCTATTATGCTGTCTTTATCTCAACCCACAAGTTTTCTGACTTTTATCCTTTCAATTCTCTCCTCAATCCTGTTGGTGGGAGAGTGAATGAGTGGGGCTTGGCTAATGCCTGAGGTTAAACCACAACAAGATTGCAGCACAAATATGTCACACCTGATCTGCAGCCACAAGGAAAATGTCAGGGCCAGATGTTCTGAATATACCTGACAAAGTATAACAGGACACTTTTAAAACCAGGAGGGGAGAAATGAAACCAAATGACAGTGGTTTACTGCTTGGGATTTGGGTCACATTTGGCATGAAAGCTCTCTAGATGGTTATCGAATGTGTGTTAAATAGTGATTGATTATTAAGATCACATTTACTGAGGTTTAACAGCACTGGAATAAAATGTGCATCTATTATCTAGTTGTTAAATTTCAGTAAATATGTAGGTAATAATCACAACTGATTTGTTTTACATATAATAAAGCTCTTCCTATTCTCTTGCAAGGAAATGTTGTATTAAAAGATAAAATATCATAGGAATTTTTTCCCCCTCTGAAAAAAAACCCTGATTATTTCTGGACATATTAGTTGCTGGAGATGGATATATATCCCTGCAACACAACTCTACTGGCTATTGTAAATCTAGTGATGCAGTCTGTCTCCCACTCTCAACATAGTTCCAACTGGCCTAGTAGGAAAAACTTCTATGGGATTTACAGATCCCCAGGAATTGACTCTGGGTCTAGCTTGGGAGAGGATTTTTAATCAGGCCTTGAAAGGATGCTGATGTGGCCTGTGAGAGTAGCAGAACCTGAATTTAATTTCTGATTTGATCTGTAAAAAACTGTGGATACAGTCCATAAAGAAGCCAGAGCTGAACTGGTGTTCTGAACTGTCTCATGAAAGAGGAATTGGCTTCAGAACTGATACAAAACATGCATGAAGTATATACACATTTCAACACTGAAGAGTGAGGAAAAAGGCCTCTCACCTGCCCAAACACTTGAAAACCCTCTTCAGAAACAAACAAACAAACAAAACAAAACAAAAAAAGAAACGAAAACGAAGAGACAAACAGAAGGGTGTGCTCTGGGAAAGAGGTACTCACTTAGTAATGCAGGGTTGCTGAACCGCCAGGCCTCATTGTAGGTTGTGTACTGAGGGTGGCTGTAGGGGTTCCCTGAGAACTCGCTCCCTGGAAGAAACCACGGAAGGTGTGAAATACAGTTACAAATGAAGATTTGTGTCTGCTCTTGTATCTAGCCAGTGTTCATGCTGAATCCATATGCCAGTAGGAAAACTAGTGTGTGTAGCTTCCTTGCTCAGCCAGGATTCTGCCCTTTAGAACCCTGCAGTGCTCGTTCAGTGCAAAGTTGCATACCCATACCATTAAAAATCATGAGATTGACTTCATGACAATCAAGAAGTTAGTTTAAAATAATGAAAATTAATAATACAAATAAATAATTAAAAAGGTTTATTTTTTTCTTTCCTTATTTTTCATTGCCTTCTGACTTACAGTTCTCAAATTGTAGTAGGATTGCATATGTAAGCTTTTTCTGTGCTTAAGTATCAGCTTTCTTATAAATAAAATCTAAGGTTCTCCGGTAGTGTCAAGACAGCAGGCATGGGAGCTGGATGAGACAAGCTCACAGTAAACTCGTTGGAACCAGCAGTGCTGTTGATGACAATATGTTTGCTAAGTTTTGTTCGTAGGGTACTGAGGATGATGGCATATTTGTGGAGAAGAGTATAATTCATTTTTGGAAATGTTCTGAATAGGCTGGGCTTAAATATAAAATAAAATGGAAAACACATGAATCACTTTCTTACTCTGCATGATGGTATTAGTCAGAAAAGTGATTCATACATGATTAACCCCACCTTTATGCTTGTTGCATTCCTGCTCCAGAAAATAATTTTCTAACGATTAGCGCTTTAGGTACTGTGTTGAATCTGAAAGACAATTTGTGCTATAGCTCTCCTTCCTTTTTACATTTAGTAAAATGGGCCCAAATCAAAATACTTGCAAGCTTTGTGATCTAGTAAGACCCTGACCCAAGATTTGAATGTTGTAAAGTCTTCTTTAATATTCCGTTTTATTGTGCAGAAGGAGCTGGGTCTCCTTGTTTTATAGAAGTCTATGCAGGATATTTGGTAGCTGAGGAGGTATGGTGCTGTATTGAAAATAAATAAATCTCCCCAAACTTAAACATGTATCATTCTGTTAAGGAAAAACATTACAATTATTTTTAATTAAATTACTCAATTTAATGCAGTACCAACAGACTGGGACAATTAATGCCACCTGAAAGGCATTATGCACTTAAAAGACAGTGGAATAACAGTGTGGCTATTAGCTTCAGGTCTGCCCTAAGGCAGGGATGGAATTTTTACAGCAGAAATGTTTGAAAAGCACCTGGCAGTTCCTGCTAGATACCACGGAACAGGAAAAGAAGACAATGCAAGACAGGGGATGGATACCTGTGATACAATTACCAAAGAATGTCATTTAGTTATACCGTAATCTCTTCAAATCTTCCCTAACTGGAGTGTTAAAGCCAAAACTAGATGGTGGAAATGAAGTCTGTTGAAGTCAAGGGATTTGCACTGCTTTAAACTTGAGGAGAATCTTTCCAGCCAGGCTTTTAAAGGTACTCAGGATAATAACCAAAGTAGTCAGTGCAAAAATAGGTATGCATCAAACCCAGTCACCATCCAAAGGTATTTTAGTCTCAGTAATTTTTAGTTTCAGCATGAAACTTCATTTTGTGTGACAGATCTTGCTAACTACTGTTTTAATGATAATAACTCAGCATAATTCCATAGCTAGAAACATCCTGCAATGAGAATCCTGGCAACTAGATGGGAAGGAATAGAAACCTGCTAAGGTGACCAAGATGTGATACACAGTTCAGATTTATCTCTACTGAATTGATTTATCTGTGGAATATACTGGAATGAGTTTGCCTTCCAAAGAAGGAGAAAAACTATCCACATGAAAATTTCTGCTTTTGAAGTGCTTGATATAATATCACTTCATTGCATGTAGAGAAGTTGTTCTGATATTTCAAAACTTCTCTCTCACCCCCTTCTGAGTTGGCACCCTGAACTGTTTGTAGTGTTCCTAAAGCACGGGTTAAGTACAGGGGAAAGAGCCACAGCTATGGAGCGCTGGGGAGGAGGGAGGGCAGCCACTGGAAACAGTGTTTATTGACGAGGAGTGAAAGCATGCATGCAGCAGGATAATGAGCTTTTGAGCTCAACTGTGACCAAGAGGAACTGAGCTATCGCCTTCCCCGATCACTAATGAAACAAGTGTAATTTCCTCATCAACATTGGATTCTGTTTAACGACTCCCTGCCGCTGCCATCCCCAGCCCTCTGCAGGCTCCGAACTGCTCTATGTAAACTGCAGTTCTTTCAGAGAATGCTCACTTCACTAAAACTGTTTGCAGAAACGTGATGGCCTTTCTGGGAAACAGGAAGAATTGAGGCAGGGATCAAAGGTGTTCTGTTACCTGTGCAGGAAACTTCTCTCAGATGCGTAGGTTAAGTGTAGCACAGTACCTGAATCGTCCTTCTTTGAGTGACTAACCCCTGCTTTTTCAAGTGTGTGCTCAGGACTACTGGCTTTCATCCGTGTTTAGAGCCTAGAACTTGAAGTTACAGGCAAGGGCAAATACAGGGATATGTATCTTGTAACATTATCCTCATAAACCTCAGAGATATTTGCATGCACTGCCCACGTTGCATGGACATAGCACTAAAGGAGACATACTCTTCTTTAGACTATGCAAGTAGAAATCTAGTGAAAGGTTCCCGTGGGTAGAACATAGCAGCTTTAATTGTCATTGCTCAAACAATCTTCTCAGAAACAGTTTTCCAGTGGAAAATGCTGTCTCATTGAAATGGAAATGTTTTGCATGAGCTTGTCAGCTTCAATGGAGCTTTGGAAAGAAAAAGTTCTGAACTCATTGCAAATTGAAACAAAGTATTATGTTTCAACTTTCTTGTTCTGTTTCATTTTGCCTTTCTCATCTCATTTAATTTCCTTTCAATTGTTTTATTATTCTAATATGTCTTGACATCTAGAACATGTTGACATTATTGAAATATTTTGTCCTGATGTTCGCAAATTGAACTGTTTCAAGATTCTGTCTCCTCATACCAATGCAAGAGGAAGTAAGTGTCAAAAAATCAGAATTTTGCATGGATTAGAAATCTGGTTTCTGAACAGTCATGTGTTTAGGTCTGTACCCTTGTTTAGAGAAGACAGACCCTCTTTCTCATATTCACTCATTTGAACAATAGGTTTGTTTGCATGTCAGTATTTTTCTTAAAGGCACTTCCTGAGTGGTTGGTCATCTTGCTGGCTTCTTGCTTCCAGAGTAGTTAGAGCACTGGCCCCTGATATTTCTTGGCCTGAGGGCGTGTAAAAAACCATTGGCAATATCATATTTATTTTTTCTTTTCAAACTGGACTGTTAACAAAGGTTGCAAGCAAGCACAGAGGCCTATATTCTGTGCAATCAGTGCTCTGGGAATCTTTACTAACAGTATTTCTTGGCATCTGTATTTAAATCTTGTTGGTTTAGCCTTCTAATACAGAAACGATGAGGCATGAAGTGAGCCTAGCAGGTGGCAGTTCAGAACAAATAAGGGAAATAGTTTTCACAAAATATGTAGTTAAGCTACAGAACTTCTTAGCATAGGTTGCTACAAATGTTAAAGGCTTATATTGGTTCAGGAGATGTTGAAGTTTGTAGAGGGGAAACCTATCGAGGATGTTTAATATGAAATAAAAATATACTAGGTCTGGCTTTGGAAGTTTCTTAGCTGCAATTTGGGGGGTGGGAGATCTTTTGAGAAAGTATGAATACATGCTTGCTCTACTCTTAACCCTTCCTCAGACTTTCTCTATTGGCCTCTGACAGAGAGTAGTGGCTGCAGAGATTTGTGGTGTGACCCATTAAAGCCAAGTCTTCTGTTTCTTCCCAGGAAGCCTTTTTATCTCCATCTTGTTGGCTTCAGTCACATTAGAAGACAGGAATAGAAGGGCTTCCTGACTGGGTCTGACCAATGGAGTATGACTGAAACAGCTAGAACTTGATGCTCTGTTGAAAGATGCAGTAATCACTGCAGGATGCCCAAGTAGGCCACTGGAAAAACTTGACTGAATTTTGACATCACATTTAATGTAAAGATATCCATTTGACTGGAATAATTTTTTTTTCACTTTCAAGTATAACAACTTTTTTTTTTCCCTCTCTATAATTCTGTTGGAATTTCTTTTGGAGAGTATTTCTGTGTTTTTGGAGGACACTCTTGTCTTATAAATAAGCAACCTCCACTTCAAGGAGCTGAAATACCCTATTCTTGGATGAGTGACCCCAGAGATTAGTGGTCTTAAATTTTTTGTCCAAATTTAGAAATCACAGAATTACTAGGTTGGAAGAGACCTCCAAGATCATCGAGTCCAACCCGTGCCCTAACACCTCAGCTAGACTATGTCACCAAGTACCATATCCAGTCTTTTTTTAAACACATCCAAGGATGGTGACTCTACCACCTCCCCAGGCAGACTGTTCCAATACTTTGTTATTCTTTCTGTGAAAAACTTCTTTCTAATATCTAACCTATACCTTCCTTGGCTCAGCTTGAGACTGAGCAAAGGAAGGAATAGGTTAGGTGTTAGAAAATCAATGTCATTCTTGTGATGAGTACATTAAACTTACAAAGCAACCACTGAACAGTTGAGAATAGTTTGAGAAGAGCCTGGTTTTTTTTAGAAATCTCTACTCAAAGAGCCAGTTATTTTGGTATTATTAATAATTTTTATATGCCATGACATTCTATAAGTTTTGACCTTTAATTGATTGTCAACTGAGTCTTACCTACTGTTACTGGTGTGTGTGTATGGGCAGGGGTGTAGTGTGTTAATTGATTTATATTCTCTTAGTGCTTCTCTGATTCAGGAGCCAAACCATCTAGAAGGATGTAAAGGGAGATGCCCTAAAATTTGCCACTGGGACAGTTTGCCCAGAGTAGCTGTGGATGCCCCATCCCTGGAAATGTTCAAGGCCAGGCTGGATGGAGCTCTGTACAACCTGGTCTAGTGAAAGGTGTCCCTGCTCGTGACAGGGGGGTTGGAACTAGATGATCTTTAAGGTCCCTTCCCACTCAAGCCATTCTATGATTCTATGATTTGTCATTTAAAGATGTTAAGACTGAAAACATTTCCTATCAGTGATATTTTCATTGTTATCACTGCAGTTTATATTCATTTAGCTAACTGTTCCAAGATGTCGATGAGGGTTAAGTTGGGCTTTCCACTCATAAGCCCTGGCAAACCATATCATAGTAATATAAGAGCTTTCTGTCCACAACTTCCTGCTGCTTTGGTTTTGGACTCATTCCTTCAGAAGCAGAGGCTGCAGAATGGTCTGTGTACCTGCTCCTTAACCACCTGACTAACAACCCTGGAGTGTGACATAAGCAGAAATCGGTGGCAGATAAGTTCTGACTTCATGTCTGAGAAAGAAAAATCTTGTTTCTTCATTTATCTCCTGGGGACAACTGTCATCATAGGAGTGGGGAATAGAGCCTGAGGTAATAAACTCTTCAATTGCCCTAGAGTAAATGGTCCTCTCTTCTCCCTATAGACTGGGAGAATCCAAATGCTAAGGTATTTCCCCAAAGGCATTGGGAAGCAAAGAAACAGTTTGCCTTTGAGTTAGGTAGTTCCTTGGATTGGAGGCACAATCTTACAAACAGGAGGTGGGGTAAGTAGTTGTTGTTAAAAGTGAATACTTAGTTTCTCCTGAAATGCTGTTAATCATTGTTGAGTTTTTAGCTAGTGCAGGCTATAGACAGTAGGTCTCCAAAAATGGCAGGTATTAAATTAGCATTGATAATTTTCATTTTGATGCCATGGCTTTAGATAGAAGGTAAGCTGTTACCCCAAGTTAGTGGATAGGTGAGTATCCTGAGCCATACAGTGCATAATAATCTGCATGGGTCATTGGAAAATAATTATATTAGTTAATGAATACTAGGTTCATTTATTACCAATTAATTGCCACAGGTTATAGCTAGCTAGTTGCCCATAGCAGCAGTGAATCAGTTACTAGGGGGAAAGAGATACATTACAAAAAGGGTTGTTAGCGACTGGTTATAGGCACCTGATGATTTCTTTATGAAAAGAATAGCACTTCACCTCAGTAAAGCAATAGCCACACCAGCTGTGGAAGCTCTTACAATGCTAGGATACTGTTCAAAGATATGTGCACCATTACTGAGGTCTGGCAGCTGACTTACCAGGAACCATTCCTGCAAGAGTTGAGGTTGGGTAGCTGCCTTGTCCAGTTGGGGGAACATGGGGTGGGTAGCCAGGCAAGGTGGTGCTTGCCATATCACGACCTGGAAAGGGAAAGAATCAGGATAGGTAATCAATAGGGATAAGATCTTTCAATATTGATTTGATATCACCTTCTGTCCCACTGTCACATGACTAACAGCTTGATAGGCAACTACTGAGCAGCCTTCTCTTACATGAGTGCTGTCCATCCACTGAAAATTCTGGGTGAAGACTGTGGCACTTTTGATCTCACACTGTAAGGATGGAAGTTAAAACTTAGCTTTGTGAGGCTCTAAAGAATTTGTTTTGTTTCATTGTAGATTTTGCATCTATTTTAACTAAATCAAAATGGCCCTGATCTGCACAGAGGATGGCAGCGTATTCATTGCCAGAGTTGCTGAGGTCCTGTCTGTATGCAGTGAATGCAGTTCCAAAACTGTGGTGATGCTGCTTTAGGGTATGATCAATGTGCCAGGCACTGGAAAGTGGTCCAAGAGTTTTCTGTGCCTGTTTCTCTTCCCACCTTTGCCACTCACCTGCTGGTGGTTTTAGGCAAGTCACTTCACTTCTCTGTGCTTCTTTTTACGCTGCAAACTCTTTGGTGCAAGGGCACACTTTTAGTACATTTGCACAGTTCTTAGAATGAGACCAGTACGGGTTGGGGTCCTTCCAGGTGATAGTGTACTATATATAATAATAGGGTCATGCAAATTAGTTCAAGTCTCACTTCATTTTTATCACAGGTAAAATTTTTGTTTGTAATACTTAAAGTTGTGGTATCTTTTCACCATCAAAGAAGAAGAGTGGGGTTTGGACTGGGTCTTTGATTGTAGTTTATTTTTCATCTCTTAGGAAGTGCAGCTGGGGGCTTCTTGGTTGATGCCAGAGGCATTTGCTCATTTGGACTGGTTAGCCTGAAAATGGGCCAGCCAGAAGGGCATTTGCTGTTAGTGCTTATTGCATTTAAATGAACTAAAATAATCTCAGAAAATGCTGGGAGTTTCAAGCCAAAACAAAACAAAAAGCCCAAACCAAAATATATTTTAAAAAAAGCTAAATAAATTAAGATAATCTTTCCCCACAGCTGCTGAGAGATTTACAGCTCAACCTCCAACACTGCCTACTGAGAAGTAAGCCTGTTTCAGACATCCAAAGCCTTTCACATTCCCTAGGTGAACTGTAGCTCACCAAGAAGTTTATGCCATTTGTTGTTCCTGTGATAAATTTTGTCTCTCCTGTCTGTTCTAGCTGGAGGGTAGAAGTCTGATTCGTCTTTAGGAGTGACAGGTTAAGGATAGCCCATTAACACCAATGGAGTCACTGGAAGTGTGCTGGGGTATGCCAAGGAAAGAAGAAGAGTTGGTTTAGCTCTACTAGCAGCAGAATGATAACTGGTAAAGCAGGCCCTAGAACAAGCACGAACCTTGGCTGGGGAATCAGAAATAAATAACAGTTATAAGGCAAAACAAGAACTAATAAGTGTGGAGCATTAACCTGAAGGGAGGAAGTTTCTCTGGGAAAAAGAAGTAGGTTAAACCAGTGTCGTTCCTTTCATAGGTCTTGACTAAAGATTATTAAGATGATTTACTCAAGAAAACAGAAATGCAAGTTCATTCTTTCTCCCTGAAGAGGTTCCTGTTCAGTGGATGATGTTCCTAGCTCACCTCCTCTTAGATAATGACACAGAACTACCAGACAACGGCTGGGCCCTTTTCCAGCAACTCCCCAATATTGATAAAAATAAATATGTAATGTCTCAAGGATTTATATTCTACACTCTTTTATTCTTTTATCAACACCATTCCTTTAGTGATTTGTAGCTATGTGTTAAGCTGTATGAATAACACTTACTAGATGTTATTTTTTTCTCACATTCTTTTAGGGCAAGCAAGTTTTATGCCTCAAATTCTTGTTCTTTGAGTTTAATTTATTGACTAGCCTGAAATATAATAACCGGTGATGAGTGATAAAATGGTGTCACTGAAAACTTAGAGATAACATTATGTAGCAACAGGCAAAATTAATTCGTTTTGACACTTCCATTCAAGTGGGAACATATATACACTCACTTTGCTACTTGATGTATGCACATATGCCCCTGTGTTTTTTATTCATACATGAGGACAAGAAGTTGATGTTCAAAACTGAGCATGGAAAATTTGTTGGGAAGTGATCATCTGTCAGAATCCCAGTCTTGACAAAGAAGATAACAAACAAGTTCTGTATCAGCAACATCACTGAGAGTCCCACAGAGAGGCTCTTAAAATGCTGTTATATACAAGAAGGCCGCTTCCACTACCTCCTCTCATTACAAACAGGTAGAATTATTAAATTCTTGTGCTCCAGGGCAATGGCAAAGCTACATAACATTCTGCCAACTCCAGCCCTTCTCCCTCCTCCAAGAGCCTTCTTAGTGAGGAACAGCACTTGAATCATTGTGACACTGTTTGAGCTCTTGAACACTTTATCCCACGTCTAATTCTTTATAAAGGTTTCAAGGCAGGTCTGTCTCCTGAAACACAGTGCCTTCTAGGCTAGAAGTTGGTCATATGTGATAGCATCCCCAGAGATCTGTTTTGTTTGAGAGAGTCTGTCAGGAGACTTCTTGGCTTAGGAAGTTCCCAGAACTCAGAGGCTCTTAACTGACCAAGACAGTGTTATGAACACAAGTCTCACAGGAGAAGACAAAGGAATGATGTTAGGTCTAAAGAGAAAAATAATATTGGAACATGAAGGAGGCAGAGGAAAGGTATGTTTCTAGAGTATTAGGAACTATGGTCTGCCCTAAGAGTTGTCTGTTCTGAAAAAGCCCAGATTATATCCTTTGAAAAGTGGTCAGTGGTCATCTAAGATGATACCCACTGTTTCATCCAAGTCACCCCTGAGCTTCTACTGCAATGTTTCTTCAGTCACCTTGGTCAGAAGTTTCCCTTAGTACCTACCTGAAACTTGTCCTTCCTCCCCATCCTCCCCTCCTGCCTGCTGCTCAGAAGTGCTGCCGTCTTCTGCAACCTATTTCTTCACTTCCGCTCCTCCCTTATAGGCCACCTACCTCAGGTCACTATGCCTTTGGCTGTAAAACATTATAGTCTCTCACACACCCATCCTGCTCTTGACATTCAGACATGATGCTGGGTTTCTTAACTCCTTGGTCAGCTGTGTGAAGGCACCAGCTCACACTGACGCTCCCAAACCAGGTGACTCAAATACTGCTTACAGCACAGCTATGGCAGTGCTCACCAACTGCCTATGTGTTTATCTGACTTAATAGCTACAGCCCATGCTGAACAACCTAGGCAGGCCTAGAGCTGGCTATGGTCTTCAAGCTGCTATCATCTACCTTAGATTAGCACACAGTATCTTTGCTGAGTCTACAGTATTAAAGGTCATTACAGCTATAGAGGCAACACGGGATTTTTGCTGTACAAGAGCTTCTGTAGTAGGTCCCAGACCCATCCAGCTGGGACACCCAGTCACTTCTAGGTAGTTACAGCTTCTTTTCCCATTTTATTCTAAAAAATGAAGGACAGGCATGAAATCTTTTTATGACTCTTCATAGAGCTGAGAACATATGCTGCATATGCAGACCTGGAACATAGTTGCTCTGGTTCCCACTTGCACTCAAAGAGCTTGCAGCATTTAGTGCCTCCCCGTCAGATGAAACTGAACCCCTTGCCTACAGCATCCCCACTCAGTTTGTGGCCAAGGCCGGTTACCTGCTATCAGAGGCTGGCTGCTGGACTGCCCAAAGTGGGCACCATGGTGAAGGAAGGCACTGTAGCAGGGCGTGGACGCATCATCTGAAAGGGCCATGTGGAAGGGCTGAAGATCAGCCTGCCCAGAGCCGACCGGCGTGGTGGGGGTGAAAGGGGTGAGAGAGGCTCCATGAGGCTCTTGCTTTATACTGAGGGGAGAGGAGAGGTTTTCTGTGGTAGGGTAAGGGATGGACACAGACAGACAAAGGGAACAGGGGAAGGAAGAGGAGGGTGGGGAAGGGAGGAGAGGAAGAACAAAATGGGTAAATGAAAATGGAGTGGTTAAAATCTACAGGGAAATTAATTTTAAAACAAAAATAAAAATAAAAAGGTTAGGAGTAGATCAGAGGAGCCAGTGCTGAGACAACAGCAGTAAATGCACCTAGGGGCTAGGCTCAGACTGCAGGGATGCCTCTGCAGGGGCAGCAGGAGATGAGGGGAATGGTGTGCAGTGGCAGATGGGAGGAATTGGATGCAGGAAGAGAGGTGAGGGAGGGAACATGCAGGTGAAGGAGGACAGGAAGAAGCATAAGGTTGGGAAGAAGAATGCTCTGAAGCTTTTGTGCTCCCTTTCCTGCTGCTTTCTCTTGCTGGCCGAGGGCACATGAAGATGCTACACTTACACAGTTTGGCCCAAGGAATTATACCACTTTTTCTCTTCAAACCCAAACTAACCTTCCCCAGGAGACCAGCGTTGCTATGAGCATCTATTAGACAGGTTGCTGGGTGTAATGACCAAAGCTTCTCAAGCCAAATTTCATAAAGACTTTGACAAAAACAGTGTAGCTGGAGTTTGAGGTAGTTAAAATAAAAACGGGACTGTGCAATTAATAGGTAGATAGAGAGATGACTCGATTGATTGGTCTTGTTCACAGTGGCACTCTTTGGAGATTTAACCATAAAAGCAATCAGTGCTGACACTGATTGTTTGCATAGTGTAGTTTGCATAGTTTTGCCAGATAGATACCTTGACAGAGAGAAAATGTGGGGGACTTATAAAAGGTTTAATTTTCATTGTTGTTTGCATTGGACCTCCATTTCTGATGTGCAGATTTGCATAGGCACAATAGATACAGCTTTGCAACTGTTCCTAACTTGGTGCGAAGTAAGAGGTTTGGGAATTGGAGAACTCTGTGAACTAAAGCATGGGTACTCCAGAATACCCATTGTTGTTGGGTCAGCAGTAACGGAAACCTGTATTTGAATACCTGAAAGCAAAGCATGGATGATGTGATCAGATCCAGTCCAAATCATCTAGCAAACCATCCCTCTTCAGTTAAAAAAAATTAATGCCAATAAATGAAAGCCATCTCTCTGCTGTGATGGCAAGTGTTGCCAATGGCCTATGAAATAAGTTAGTTCTGGTGGTTTTGATTTATACAGAGAAATACATATATGACATATAATTAGGTCATAAATCTGACTTCATTAATGTAGAACTGGCTTAATTAACTCTAGGCACCTTATTGTGAGACTGTAGTGCTCACCTAGACAATAAAGGGCTGGGCAGTTTCTATCTGTGAATGCTGTTTATCCTGGGATATTTGTTTCCTAAAGGTTTGCTACCTGGCAAAAATGATAGTTTGCCATCTGTGTTCTCCTCTAAGTATCTCTAACCTGGATGGCCAGTAAAGGTCTCTGTTCACGAAGACTCCTTTGCAGCAAAGACATATATTCACATTTCAATCTATTGGGAAGGATCAGTCCTGGTCAAAAGGCATACAGTTCCTCTTCATTTAATTTACTTATGCGAAGTCTCTGGTATGCTAGGTGAGGATTGTAATTTCTTTTCCTTTTTTGCTAGGAAGCTCTGCTTGGCAAGGACCTTTTGTGGAGGATATTGGGAACAGAAGCTGGAGTGTCTGGATTTTATTGCACAGTTAATTAAAGTCACCAGAGTAGGCAGCACATCAGTGCCAAGCTTCTGCTTTTTACAACTGTACACTGTCCTACAATCCTACCAGTGAGCCTTCACATGCCAGTGCCAGTCTCTGTAGATGGAGAACACCCAAAGCTATTTTTCTTCTGCATCCTGTCATCAGATGGCAAGGAGCACACAGATTTACCTTCAGGCCAGGCAGGCAGAGTCACCACCAGCATTCTGGGAGTGCTTGAAGCCTTTATCTAAATAATGTTGATACAAGATAATTTGGATTAATAGATCTATCTGCAGGTAGAGGGCCAAAAGTTCCCCTGGCTTTCACAGGCTGCAAGTGAAGTGATATTTTTCAAGGAAGCCATTTGACATCGATACGTAAATAAACTAGGAACACTTTGGTCCTGGGCATTTTCCAGATTCCTTTTTCAGCTCTCTGTATTATACAAGAGACAGCAGGTGTGGGGAGCTGCTGGGAAGGAAAGGACAGAGAAAAAGGTGGACACGGGAAGCGTGGGTGGGCAGAAGCAAGAAGTGCTATGGGCAGAGGTTAATCCTGTTTGCACAGCTCCCAGGCACGTTGGGTTTCTTAGTCCCTCCCCTGCTTTATTTCTCTTTTAAAGCATGGAATTTTCAGCTATAATCCTTCCTAAACCACAGTATTTTTCAGGCGCTCTGTGTAAGTGAAACCATAATCTCTGGTAAAACAGACTGCTTAAGCTGCTATAGCATTAGGCCAATCTGATCCAGCCCCTGGATTTCCGCTTTGCCCAGCCACCACAGAGAGGATTTCAGCCTGAAAGACTGTGTAAAGCCCTTGCAATGGGAACAACAGTGCTGGGCCTTGCCTTGCAAATCTGAGAAGGGTTAAGGGACCAGGAGCTATTTGTCCCGGTGTTGTGAGGCTGTTAAAACCCCTGTCAGACTCACAGTGGAGATGAGCCCAGCCCTCTCTTGAACACATCAAGGCTTATGAAGAAAAATTCCTCACACCTTCCAGAGGCAGCATCACTTACTCAGTGCAGGGGGGATAATGAAATCAACAATAACATGGCAAAAAGACCTAGACACAATAATGCTAAACACTCTTCTCTCTAAGAGTAGTGGAGAGGAGGCGAGGATAAGGTCAGACAGCAAATGATTGCACAACCAAAACTCAGACTTTTATGTGTCTATTTATCTACCTATCTATCTTTCCCTCTATGCTCTGCAACTGCACAGACATAACTTATATCCCATGTATCTTTACTGATGGATGGTATTTACCATTTTTTACTCCTTCTTTGTCCAACTCTCCCCTGACTAAAAGCATCTGAATACTGTCTCTGATATAGCTCCTGCCACTGCTGTGCTGGAATAATTGCCCCAGCAGTGAATTATAGCTCCAAAGTGTGTCAGTGTAGACGAGATCAATTGATTGATCTATCTATCCACCTGTGAATGGCACAGTTCCATTTTTCATTTTAACCACCTCAAACTTCAGCTGCACCTTTTTTATTTTCACTTTTGATTTTCTCCATTCTTTAATTCTTTCATATTTGTGATGGAAAACTTGCGTCTACCTATCCCAATCCCACTAGTGCCAGCAAGCTGTGGAGCAGTGCCATACTGGCATGTCTGTCTTGTTGGGAGTTTTCCTCAGTAAGGCTGCATCAGAGAACCTCAAATATCTGTCTTGGTCCTAAGTCTGGAATCAAATGGAGGGGTAGAATGAGTTTGCAAATCCCTTTCCAAAGCAGCAGAAATCTATTCCTACCCCAATCTAGTTTCTTCTTCTAAAAGGCAAACAATATCTCTGTTTATAAGTGACCAAAAAAAAAAATCACTCTGTCATGCTGGTGGAAATTTGAAAGAGTCAGCAGGGTGGGGATGTAGCTGGAAACAGAGAACCACGTTTTGTGCGTCTCTTACTCCTCTCTTTCTGACTGTACTTACTGAGTTATGGCTGTTTTTCTTGCTTTCTAACCCTCTCCTCTGTTATTCTGGCGGAGAGCGAGAACTGGTGATCTCAGGCCTAAATTCCTCCTGTGAATGAAGGGATTTTGGCCAGACAGGGTGAGAGGAAGATTCACAGCTTTGAGTTCCTACACTCATCTCAGCTTTTATCCTGCTCTCTTCTGATGCAGGGAAAGGGAAGCAGGGGGGTTGCAGGACTAGATAAGCTGCTTGGTTTTCATTGCTGGGTTCCTGGAGGATAAGCTGCCTGCATCCAGTCCTCCTTTTCTTTACAGTAAACAAAGAATACCAAGATGGCACATCCATGCATAAAGGATGGCTTGTACACACCCACTTGACACTGCTCACCATCTTGGCTATGTTTCCTGTTCTTCATCTTTTCTGGAGGTCTCTATCAAATATTTGCATGACCCCAGTGCCTCACCCTTTAGAACACATATCCTTGCAGCATTGCTTAGGGGTCACTGTTTTATCTGTGAGCAACTGAGCCCAAAGAACATGTACCCAAGTTCATGTAGGAACCCTGTGCCAAAGCTGAATCTTGTCTCAGGAGCTTTGAATCCTATGCTTGTACCCATGACAGAAATATCTTTTTCTGTATTTGTGTTCTCCATTCCTTAGAAAAGTTTAATTGTAGCAAACAGAATGGGACTGGGTCCTCAGAACTCATGGACTGGTGAGTTTACACTATAGCCGTGCAGTGGAGTCACTTCACTTTATCCCATGTGGGAATCTTGCCTCAAATTTCAGAAGCCAGATACAAAAGACCAAACTGGACTGACACAGCATGTTGTTCGGTTTTTCTTTCTGTCACATAGGAAGAACCACTTTTTCTATATTTAGTTTTCTAGGTTTTCTGTTGCAAGAGCATTATGCAAGTTGCATGGAAGATAAAGACCATATTTTTTCCCTTCTCTGCTCATAACAGACCTTTGCTAGAACCACCAAAAAGTGTGCAAAGACTAATCCGCTTCTTGTTATAACTTTCTTTTGTTGTTGACTGAAGAATGAGCCTTGTGTGTTCAGGTTTATTTTCTGTTTCTGCACACATCCATCCATGTCCTTAGCCCTTCAACTTACATTGCTGAAGTACATGTTTAAAGAAACAACCTTGGATTGCTTTCCCCTGAGAGTCAATGTTGTTATGACATCACATCACATGTCAAGTTTTGAAATCTATTTGCCCTATTTTTTTTGTAAAACTAAATTTTAATAAACTGTGTCTGATCTGATTAACTGCTGCTCTCCAAGTAAACTGACCTCCTAATGCCGTATGTTATTTTTGTTGAGAAAATTTTTATAGTTCTTGTACAGAGTAAAATATGAAGCTTCAAGTAGACCTGTGATCTGGACTTACTCTTTGAAGCTACTTGAGTACTGTTGAGTGCTGGTTCTTGAGAACTCCATTGAAGTAAATTTCATGTGACTGTAAGTACATTTGCTTGCAGATGAAGCTGATGAAGTACGATATGCTTTAAAGTCTTGGGCAGAGGGGGGAAAAATGTGCAACTTTTGCATTTGGCAAACAGAGGAACTCAATGAAGTTTATATTCTTGAGGCCCAGCCCACCAGATTTGGCAGTTTCTCCCTGCCTTGAAGTGTAGCGTATGCTTATTCCTTGGTGGGTTGGGACTTGAATATTACCTCTTAAACAAGATGCTTTTGAAATATACACTGGGAAATGCAATTAGAACATGTTAGTTTTTCACAAAGTCCTCATTATAAATAACTCCAAGGTTTCATCATAATGGTATTTTACTGACCGTAAGATAGAATAGATCTTCCTAGGTAGCCTGCAGCAATCTTAAAAAATGGGCCAAAGATTGCCATAAGCTTTCCATTTCTCTGAAAGACTGCAGTGGGCAATTTCAATTGTACAAGCAGTGGGCCTGATTAAATCCAGTACAGCTGATGGAGATCAAGTGTTATTAACATCTGATGACAGGTGTTGTCTAACTCAGATATAAAGCACAGTCTTTGCTGTGAGTGGGCGAATATTTACATCATAAAAATTTTTATCAATGCCATACTCATTAGATCCTTCATTTAGCCTAGGAAGAAAAGGCAAAACCTGAATTGTTGGGAAGACAATGTAATTGTTTTCTCTTAAAAAAAATCCCCTTTTGTCCAGCAGCATAGAGTGTGACATACTGCAATGCTGTCCTCTTGCTGAAGTAAATTGGACTGGGAATGCCAATTCACTGCTATTGTCATTATACGACATTATTGTCATTCACTGCTCTTGTTCACTTAAATGCTAATATAAGGAAGGCAAAGATATTATTTCTTTTGAGCCCATTCATTTCTGGGTTTCTCAGTTCAATATGCCTTTCAAGCCCACAAGCTGCCTTCTTCAGCATCATAACGTTACTGTCAGTGAAACTTCCATAGAATGCAAGGAAATAGTTTATGTGATTCCTTTCCCCGCCTGCTATTCCTCTCTGTTCCAGTGATCATTCATCTGACCATCTATCACTCTCAGCCATTTGGTCCTGAGGGAGAATAGTAACACCTTTTGCCTTTCCAAATTCCTTGATTAGATAAGAAGATACTGTTTCTTCTTAAGGATGGGAAACAGTTGGTTAAATTTGGAAGGTCCTGTGGACTTCTGCTTTTGTCAATTCTTCATCTTAAAAATGAGAGGCTTGTTTGCAGAAAATACCTCCTTCATTTTGGTGAGGCAGGATAATAACAACCTTGTAGTAGCTACATGAATGACTGTCATATTTGCTTTTCAAGGCATTAGGACATCCAGAGGTGTGCCCACCAGGCTGTTTGACTGCTGGTGACTGCATCCGTGATGCTGTGCTGCAGGGCACGGGTCTGCATCCCTGAGGCATCCAAAGGCAATTTGGGGTCCCTAGCAATTTGCTAAGGATGTTTTCTTAAGTCAGCTTAGTCAAGCCCTGACCAAGGACATTGCTCACTGGTGTGAGAGGCTAAAGTAGACTGGAGTAAGACAAGAAATTTTCTCCAGCACAAACAAGGAAAATGGGAAGGAAATGCTCCCCCTCTCAGCATAACGATACAAGTCCAACTGAAAGTAACAGTCAGTTTAACTTGTGATTTAAAACAGCGAGCTGGATCAACTTGTTTTACATTTCCACTGTGAGGCTGTTTTCCATGAATTTTATGGGTGGTAACAAATATTTTGACAAATACAAAATTTACACTAAACATGGTTATTTCAGTTTTTACTAAGTAGATGGACTGCATCATGTGCACACTTATTTAAGCAATTATGTTGTTTAATATAATTTGTCTTTACATATTATTATGTGGGAAAACAGTGAATGATGAGTTCATATTATTATTTTATTAGATTATTAACTTTTTACTTGTGATCTTTGTCAAGTTATATTTGGATGGAAATTAAAATTAAATTTAAAACAGTATTTGTAATTATTCATGCTAATTAAATAAAATGACCACAAGTTCTCTGACTTTCTAAATATACTAGAACAGAAAAAGCAAGCTTTACTAAGCAGGTTTGGCATTAAAAACTACTTATTAAATGAAGGAAAGGATAGATATAAGGAGGAATTTGAACTGATTTCAGAACCCTATTTTAAAACTAGTAGATCTTATCCTTTCACACCAACCTTAATTCACTCAAGGCTTAATTTGAGGAAAACAAACATTCCTGCTTTTTCAAATCCTAATTTGTTTCTTAACTTGGAATAACCAGGTTATTGAACAGAATAAAACTCTCTTCAGTTCAATCACTAAGCTGTAATGAAGAGAATAATACCTTCACCTTGTAGGAGGCTAAAGTTCTTAAAAGATTGCTAATCATTTCAGAAAAATTTTGGATCCACGTGTCTAGCCAGTGATTTCTTCATGCTTAGCATCACAGCTTTCTTGAAAACTTTCACAGAAATCAGATGCTGTTTAACTACTATATTTTTATGTTTTTCAGACATAGCAATGAGCCTTTATGTCAGTAATTACAATTTTTTTTGCATACATTAATGTATGAATTAAAAAAAAATTAAACTGAAAAAAATCTAAACCCATGCCAGAGAGGGGATGTCTGTAGAAAAATGAAATTTGTAAGGTGCCTTTGATGCATTGTGAGTTTTTGTCACGATTTCTCACCCTGGATGACACTTGTGAAAAATTTATTTCCCCGAGAGAAGGAAACATTTTCTATATAGGACATGATATCTGCTTTGGTGAATGGTGATGACTAAAAGTTCTCTATTCCTGTTAATACATGCTAACTGTAGCACAGAAGCACTCATAAATCTCTTCACAGGAAGGGAAAGGGACACATGCTCCCATTTCAGTTAACAGTAGAAATGGCTAAAGTGATTGTTTTTGCATCTTATCTTTTACCTTTACTTTTCTTTGTAAATCTCACAGACTGTAGTGGGCTCTCAAACAAGCTCCCTTTAGTTAAAACTGCCAGGATTCAACTATAAGGGAAGTTTTTCTTCATCTTTGCCACCATTTTACGATCCATTGAATAGGTAGATCCTCCCCTTTCATAGTCTGTTAACGAGCAAGTTTCAAGCCATACATGAAAAGTCCATTGTGCTTTATTTGCCATAGTGCTGCCTCTCTGTTGGGTAACTCCTGGCCTAGATAATTGGGTTGGAAAGGGCTCTGTTCCCAAACTAATTATCTAAGTCCCCAGAACTCAAAATCTGGTTTAAAGACACCCCACTTCCTTCATGCATGACTATTCCAAAAGCTATGACTTCTGGTGGTGCTTAAAGAAGGATCTTATTGTTCTCGTCTTGATTCAAGGCTTCTGTGAACACAATTGTGCTCGAGGTTCTCCTCTGCTCACCACTTGGCTGTTAGCTACCGAGTACCTTCCAAACTCAAAGATCTGTGGAAACTAGTGAATAAAAGAAAGCTATTGAGGGTTTCTGTGTTTATTTAGCCCTGTACAGATTTACACTCATCTGCCTGGCCTATTTGCCTTCAATAGAAATAATTGAAGTAGAACAACTCTGAACAACAGAATTCTTGTAATGGCATTCAACTGCATGTACTTGCCTTATCTTGGTATGTTCAAGCTTGGATCTTTGCTTCTAGGAATTCTGATTGGTGTCCAAAGATACTGTCCAAGAAACTGTCAAGGATCTGCGCCGATCCAGTTATGAGGTCCATGCAACATCAAGGCAATATGTAGCTGGCCCACTGGCCTGTGTTTGCCGAAGGAGGTGAGTGGGTATACTCAGACAGCTCTTCATAGCTTTCTCTCTCTGAATCTTCACAAGGAAGTTAAAAATGTCTACATTATCTGTTTCATATGAAGGACAGCCAGGAGCATGTTTCCTAGCCTAGTGTACAGCTAGTCTGTAAGTGTCAACTCATTCACAGAAATTCCTTGCACATACCTAATGGGGAGAAATAAGGGTGACCTGTCTGCTGCATAATAAAAATATGGGGGTTTTTTACTTGCTTTAGGAGATGTATTAGAGTGAGTAATAAATGGGCCATCTAATATATGTTAGTAGAATAATTGTCTGAAAGTGAGTGTTTGTTATTGGCAGTACTACACAAGGCTGTGCTGTATGTAACTATGGTGCTAAGCTGTCTTTGAATAGATGCCCACCACTTCTGGTGGCTCCCTGTTTTGCAACATTTCTAGCTTTTCAACTCCAGGAAGCCCACGGACAGATAAAGGGACTTCAGGAACACCATTCCTTAACTATCTCACTACGTTTCAAGAATTTAGGTAGCTACATATTGTTGAGCTTTTGATGGCTTTTAGAGGGGTGTATTCTCAGAATGGTGTGAGCTGAGAGCTTGCTGAGGAAAGCTAGTCATGAGCCACACAGAAGAGAAGGACTTTCTCTGAAGTCTTCAGGAAGGGCAAGAATCCAGTGCCATACAGGTTTGGTTTGCAAAGACCTAGTGATACTTTTTCTGTCTGGGAAGACTGAGCTGGGGAGACTCTTGTAGACTGAAGCTATATTTTACATTGTGAAGTGACTGCACACAGAGTATGTACCCTGGATGGGTAGATTTGTTTCATCTTAGTTTCAGGTGTCACCTGAAAGAGCAAAGAGGCATTTCAAAGATGACACCATAATGGCAAACCGGTCAGCCAGCAATTCAGTTCTCACTATTATTCCAATATCCCATCTTGGGAGCAGGATCTGGGTAATACCAAAGAAATCTGCATG
Source organism: Calyptomena viridis (assembly GCA_013390005.1). Classification (NCBI taxonomy): domain Eukaryota; kingdom Metazoa; phylum Chordata; class Aves; order Passeriformes; family Eurylaimidae; genus Calyptomena; species Calyptomena viridis. Next base: position 208,707 of record WEIV01009522.1, read on the forward strand.
CTCTCAGCCTCTTCCTTAGTTTCCTAGCTGGGGTAGATCAGGAGGCAGCACTGAATTCCTCTCCTCTCTGGTTCTTCCTGAAAGTATCACCCAGCCCCATAGCAAACATATCATGAATCATTCATCTTTAATAGATTATGCAAATTGAGAATATCAGATCAATGAAGATCAATGCCTGCAACCATTTAATTGCCAGCAAAAACATTTTAAGAATGAGCATTATCTGAAGTCCTTTCTTAGGTAATGGCACCATTAATCCAAACATTGGATCCTGGCCTAAGTGTAGAGGAAAAACTCCCTGGCCCTCTTGCTCTGCTGCCTTAGAGGGTTTTGAGGGGCTTTTTTTCCCCTTTTCATTTCCAGTTTCTGAGTTTCTCCATCATTACCACCAGTGAACATCTCCCAGTGCTAATAGTTCTGCTTTTGTTACTCTGCACTGATTGAAATGTCTCATACAGATTGAGATGTTAGTGCTAAGTTGCCACCTGGGAATGTCAAGCTGGGTCTGAAATGAACTTTCTCACTCTTGGATCCAGATGGATCAGATGGGGATGTTCTCGAGCTGAGCTGGGAGTGTGGCAGGGAACAGAGTGGGGATGGCACAGGATGGGGGGGACATGAAGAAAATTTTTTGCCTTAACCTATAGTCTCTTCTGTGAGGCCAAATCTGTCTCCTGCTGTGCCCTTGTGAGAGTAATGTCCAAAGCTTCTGTAGCATTCTCAGCCTTCAGGAAGCCTGCTCTCATATTAACAGGCGGGAATGCACCATCTTCACTTAGGCAGAAGGACTAAAAAGAATTATTTTAATGGCCCCTTTGAGTCTTAAACTCTGCTTGTAGATGTGTCACCTTTACATCCAGCTGTGGGGATCTGCCTTGCTCTCCTACTGGCTTTGCCCCCCAAAGACAGGAAAATACTTCCTGTAAGAGGTGTAGATCTGCTAAACAGTAGATGAACACCAGCTGAGTTTTATCTTGCATATGCAGATACAAAGAAGGTTACAAAAAACAATTTTGCCACAGCTAAGCCTTTTTTTTCTGATTGGGTAAGAAACTGTGTGGCTACAAGGATTCTGAATCAAGCCTGACAGCAGTAAAAGCCATGAAAAAGTCTGGGGATGTCAGGATTTCTAGACATTCCCTAAATAATGTAGTTCATCTCCCCATGTTCTTTGTGACATTTTTCAGATCTCACACTGGATGTCCTCTGTGACTGTCGTTAATCCTGCCTGGTCCCAAAGTTCTTGGTAGCCAAAAGTTGCATGCAACAGTACACTTTTACTCAGTGTTTTCTGAACAAGCAATGACTGCCTGCCTCAGCCATGAGCTGCTTTGACATCAGGAGCTATTAGCTGGGGCTTCTGCAATGCAAGTTGAGACACAAACCCCAGTGATCTTGATTCTGTGCCTTTAGAGGACAGCTTTCTGGCCAAGAGACAACGGCTTTTTCCCTTGTTAGCAGGACATAGACCTCTTTGTCATGAGTTATTTCTCAGCTTATGCTGTGAGGTTTCTAGAGGGGCCACAGCAGTTGTAGTGAAAGGGAGATATACCAAACAGGGACAAGTCACTCAAGCTTTGCCAGCCACTTTAGCTACCCAAGAGGAGATGTGCAACTCTACAGTAGCTGTGTGAGCAGTGACTACTGGCAACTAAAGCCTGAGAAGAAGGGCTGTGACATCAGAATACCTCCTTATGGATTTAGACACACAGAGAGCAAGCAGTCTAACACTAGCATCAGAACAGCAGGTGCATGCCCTGTGGCCCCAGGACAACCCTGTGCCGCTCAGGTTCTGCATGTGCCACCAGCAAAGAGGAAGTTTCAGTGAAGCATCTGCTGCAGAGATTTCCTCCTATTCTTGTGCATTCCAGTTCCTCTGCTGTCATGCACTTACAGTTTCTACTCTCCCAGACACACCTGACTTTAATGTGCCTACGCATGAGGGAAGGCCATGCACAAATTTCTTTTGCCAGCTTTCATTAGAGACTCATGAGCTTAAGGAAGAGAGAGTTTAGCTCCCTCAGTTCAGCAGACCTCAGTATTTAATTTGCAAATGCTCCTTCCAAATGCCAGGGCGGAATAAAATTTAAACTATTATTTCTCTCCAAAAAAAACAAGTGCAGATCATGGGTAAGCCATGACCCTGTTATTCTCAGATACATAAGAAAAAATCACAGTGCATATTTGTACATATATGTCCTCCACCAACATCTAATCCTAAGCCCCATCTGGGCACACAAATTCCCGATTCACATCTGGGTTTGCCTGTCTTTGAGTCACACCTGGACACCTCTAGGTGTACCCAAAACTGCCAATACTCTGAACTTCAAGGTTCTCTTGAGCCCTTATGTTCTCCACAGTCTTTCTGTCTCTTTCCATGTTTGCCACAGAGGGATATCTTGCATTAGCAGAAAAAGCAGAAGCTAATGGTGATGAGGGAAACAAATAAAAAGCTTGGTTCTGCTGTTTGGTCAGGCAGCTTACCGGTCACCACGGGGTACGTCTGGGGTCCTGACACATTTGTCCCCAGGTCTGGGTTAGCAGAGGTGGATAGACTTGATTTGACTTCATCGAGACCAGGGGTCAGAGCTGGGAGGGAGTACTCATTACCCTGGGGAAGAGAGGAGAAAGACAGCTCGCTATTGATGCAATGGGAGAAAGGGAAGGGTGTACAGATGGGGGGGAGGAAGAGGAAAGATGCAAACCCCTGCACAGATGGAAGAGGAGGAGGAGGAGAAAACGGAGAAGATAAAGTGACAAGAGAGTTGCAGGGGGGTTCCTAGGATGAACTATCCCACCCGCCTTTGTGACACTGTGAGGGGGAAGAGGGATGAGGGATCTGGCCTGTTATATGTAAAGGCTGAGCTTTCATTCAGTGCTGTGAGGATGGGCATGGCTGTCTGTGCCAGCCCAGGGAAAAAGAAAGGGGAAATGCACATCCTCCTCTTGGCTGAGTGAAGGTGGGAGGTGTTTGCCCTGGTGACAAGGACAGCTGGGGCATAAGACTGCAATGACATGACTAGGACAGGCAGGCTGTAGGAAGCAGCTAGTGTTGGCCCACTGTCACCAGGGTCTCTGCTTGAGTCATCTGCCTCCCCTCCACTGTTACCTCTGTCCTAGCTTTTTAAAAACAAAGAAGCCTCATCCCCTGCTTCTGTCACTCTGTGCATTGGGGTATGAAATTGGGGAGGGGGGAGCCACATGGCTAACAGAAGGGTGGGAGGGGGAGAGCCATTGAATCTGAAAGGGTGTCCTGTCCGAAAGGCTCTGGTAATTGCCTTTTTATTGTGTCAGCCTCCAGACCAGACGCAGGAGCTGGAGAAACCAGGAAGGCTACAAAACAGCAGGAAAAGTTGCTCTGATTAATATTACGTTAAATTAAAACTGATTTTCTGCTCTTTCTACTCCATTTTTTTTTCCATGCACTTCCCCAACCCCCTCCTCACATCTCCCCCTCCTCCAGTGGGCTCCTTGCACGCTGCCCCCTCCCTGCCCCTGTCCCTGCTTGGCTAGGACTGCCTAGTCATTTCCAATTCCTTCTTGTATTGATCTTCCTGTAGAAATCAGTTTTGTAATTAGCTGCAAATTAGGCCTTCTACTGGGGGTGAGCCTGCCCCCTGATTTATCACCAGAGTAATTCGCTGTGATCGGAGAGAAATTAAAATGAACTCAATTAGGCTTCGGATTTGCTTTATGGGCCCTGCTCAGAGTTTCAGGGGGAAAAATGACTGTGCTGGTGCTTAATAGTCTAATGAAAGTAAATAAAGGTTATTCATTGTAATAAACCCAGGGACTCTGGGATGAAGGGAGTCCACAGCCAGCCTCTCCTTCTCTTCCTTTGTTGGTTTATGGCTTGGGGCGGTTTAAAAAGACTTTTGATTTTCATTTTATTAAGACAAACAGCTTTTGGGATAAAAGGCCGGGAGAGCGGGGGAGTAAAGAAGAGGTGGGCAGAGCTGCAGAAGTGTGGAAAACTAGGTTGGAGATGAGAGTCAAGTCTCAGCTTTGGGCCATGAAGGAAAATGATCCACTAAAACCCAACCCTGTGACATGCTGGTCACTGGTGTGACCTGAGTGTGTGGGAGTTTCTGTGCAGTGCTGTGTGCCACTGAACATGCATAGTGGTGTAAGCGTGTTCATGGTAAGAACATGCATGCATAACTGCAGGTGTTTGTGCAGAGGGAAAAGCAGGCTTGGGAATTTGGGGAGAGCACAGTGTGCATGTATATGGCAAGTTCACAAGAGGAGGTAGAGCTTGTGTATACACAAGCGTCAGCACAGTGATATAGTTACAACTACAAAGTGCTGTAAAATGTAGATATGGTGTATGTGCAATAATAAGTCAGTGTCAGAACATGGGGTGGAAAGTAGGAGAGGGATTTTGGTGAAGGAATCTCCCTGCCATCATCCTGTCAGTGCCTGTGGGTTCCCATTACCAGGCTAGGCCCTCACCTGCTCAGATTTGATGTGCTCTGATGTTTGAAAGACGTCAGGGTAAGAAGGACGCTCAAAAACTCGATCTAAAGCTTCCAGCTGCTGCTGGGTGAAAGTGTCGCCACGAAGGTGCTTCCGCAAACTGTCCACGCTGCTCTGGGAATCTCCATTGGGAACTGAGCCCTCGGATACATCTGCAGGGCACAGACAGAGAAAACGGGGAGTTAGCACCACCCTGGCTTGGATTGGCAAGGGATGCAGGACAAGGACAGAGTGTGAAAGAATAAGGCCGTCTGCCTCCACCCAGGTAGCTGTGCCACTCCTGAGTAAAGGGGAGACTGCAGGGACCCAAGGGAGCCCCCTCCTCTCTGCTCTAGTGGCCAGGGTGCTCCTGTGGGTTCTGTGGGACTCTCCTGCCCAGGATGAGTGAGGCTGTGGAGAATGGTGCTTGGCTCAGAGATGAGTTTTGGTTCTGCTTATTTTTAGTGTTAAAAATTGCCAAATCCCCATTGCTGAGCATAAAATGGGAGCAAAGCACAGCGATTAGCATCGCTAGAAGACTACTGGAGAGGCAGTTCATAGAGAGAACAGAGTGCTGAGGATAGACTGTACTGGAGATTACTGAAGAAGCCTGCAATGGAAAAAGGGCTCTCTTACAGCTTGGAGGGAAGTCAGTCTCTGTTGTAGCTCCCCAGTCCCACAAGCAGTTATCAATGTTATAATTTTCTTCTTGTATCATACCCCAGATGATACCCCAGTCTTTCATCCCCCTCAGATAACAGGAACATTCCTGTTTCTGACTCCACATTTCACCAGAGACAAATCTCTCCCTATGAGCCAACTGTCCCATCTAATATACATTGGTTTCTGTCCCATTCACCTACATGTAGCTTGTGATTTATCTTAACACATATCTCTGCTATAAAACTCCCTCCAAAATGAGATGAATCTTTGTCAGTCCCCCTTCTTATCCAAAATGAATTATTGTATTACAAAACCTAGTCCTACTCAGTGGGAATCAGCCTTCCTGATACTCCTTTGTTCTTAAAATAAACATTTTGGTAGGAGCTTTCCCAGACTGCATCTCTGTCCCTACAACAGCCCTCTGACACAGTCCAATCTCACTGCAGTGCTTCCTGCCATATTCCAGGGTGTCTCTATTTCTATTGTGCCATCCCATGTCTCTTACAGCCTACTCATCCCCTCCAAGGCAAGTCCACACACCCTGCCCCACCCAAAGTGAATATTTTCCTGTGATAAACCATCTGATCCCCTACCTGGTTTTGCTGAGGTTTTTCCCTGTTATCCCCCAACTCAAATGATGCACATCTATCTCAGTTATAACCCCTTTTTATCTCAAGTGAGTCTCCTGCTATTAGCATCTGTCACATCCAAGGTGAGTCTGTTTGTTATAACCTCCTGTCCCAGCTGAAGTGAATCTTCCTCTGTCATAATCCCTCATCTCATCTGAGGCAAGTCTGCTCATTATAATCTTCTCCAACTGTGCTGAGTGTCTTTCTGCTGTCACATCTCAGCCTAACTTTGGTGAGCCTGATTACAACTCCCTGCCTCATCCATGCTGATATACCTCCATACCCTCCATACTGGATCTCTAGCTACTGTGCTTCATCAGACACAGGTCTGACTGTCTCATTGCCTTGCCTAATCTAAGATCAGGTAGTTCCTCTTGTGTTGCAATTATCTTCCTGCTTTTTTACTATTATTCCTCATACTTAAGCCTTTCTTGGTGGCCTCCAGTTTGTGAATCTCAGAAACTTGCCGTCTGTCAACAAATTGGTCAAGGGTCCTATATAGATCTTTTGCCTCCTCCATGCAATCATGAGGTACTCATGGACACATGATGCTCCCAGGAGCCTTGAGTGGCATTCATTGTGCAGTGAATATCCAGAGCAATGCTGTTCTGCTGCTTCCTCTTTTAGTTAAAGGGTGGTGCCAAGATGGGTATTTTCCTGGCACAGTTAATGCCCAGCTGGTGTCCCAGAGTTATGACTAAGTCTGCTGCCTTCTGGCTATGAGATATATCCGTTTATAGGTGATTATACGATATGATATAATCAATAGTACATTATATACAGTAGCGTAGTACAGTACCACTCACAAGACCATAGAAAATATTACATATTGATTTGTCCCTGCCAGCAGCCTTCCCTTGAGCAGCCCCTTCTCTTTTTCTTTTCCACCCCAAGCAAGAGCAGAGCTGTTTACTGGCACCGATCCTAGGCATTTTCTCCTCTCCAGAGGCTTATTTGCACAAGGAAAAGTTCTTAAGTTCCTGAAATCAGACTGTCTGTAGCCTGTGAAGCTGTTTGCCTTTGAGAATTTTTCCACGTGTGTCAGTCAGTGTCTATGACTGTGCACACCATGATGCTAATACACATGGGGTTTTTGCAGTAGATAATTATTCTGATATTCTTTAGATTCTGCATCACTGTACGTGCTTCACCAGGCATTTGTCTGTAGTGGCTGTTTTAGGCTGTATTTGATTTTTAAGGATGGCAGCCCTACACTTTGCTTGGTGTTTGGTGTGAGTGGACAGGAGTACAGTAAAACTTCCACTGATTGTCATTAAATCATATTTACCCTTGGTGAGTTGCCCTGGTTGGTTACACAGATTAGTGCACACATGTACATGTATATGTATTTGCAATTCCTGTCTGCCTTCAGAACCCTGTGCACATGTATCTCCCGTTTGTGCACAACCATGCCTTTGTGTGAAGAAGCTGAAATCACAGCTTTCCCAAGTCGCTGTAAGAGTCTCTTTTCCTTCATTTATTCAGGGGCCCTTCAGATCTTGACAAATCTGTCACTCTAAATTTGCGAGAGATTATGGTGCTCTCTGCCTAGCACGGAGAGAGGTGATATATGATATCTGCTGCCCCTATTGATTGCCTGATCTGGTGGCAGAGGGCTGGCGAAATGAACTTGAAATGAACATCATGCCTCAACTCATTGTGCGTATAATACACTACTTAATCCCACATTTTTGAGCCGCTATGGAATTCAATTGATCAATCATGTCCCTCTGATAGTACTGTTTTAGGGGTTATTGCTGCTCTGCTCACTGACCTTTCTATTTATTTATTTATTTATGTCAGAGCGTGTGTGTGTGCATGCAAGTGTACACATGCACATAAGTATGTATGTGTGTTTGGGAGACTCAGGACCAGCTGATGAGAAAGAATCTATAGAGTCAGTGGGGAGTGAAAGAAAAGGATGAAGGAACAAGAAGAGTGAAAATAGGATTAAATAAGAATCAGAATGATCAAAGCAAGCAAATGGATAGGGAGGGATGTAAAAGTTGTAAGGAAAAAAGCAATGCTGAGGGAGGTGGAGGTAGTAGTGAGGGGTTGGGGCACTCTGCCCTGACCTAGGCTTTAAAATCTGTAAAAGCAAAGAAACTTTTGACACAGGCCTGTAAGCTACCTTAAGGTGGATCTTGTCTAAAGAGCTTGCAGTAGTATTGAACTTAATAATGGTAGGACACGTGAATCCCAAGCTTCAGAGTAATAATATGAACTGTGTATACAGATTTTACTTGTGAAACAGAGGAGATTTCACAGAGATGATTCTTAGAGACAGATTTATATGTCTTGTGATGCTAGCATTGAGACATTCACAGTCATAGATCATTTTATTTTCTTCAAACCAAAGGATTTTAAATCCCCCATGTTTGTTTTCTGGTCTCAAAACCTTTAGAGGATGTGTTTTCATTTTTTGCATGAAACTGCAAGGGCCAGACACTTATAACTGGTTTTAGATCAAAGTTGCAATTCTCTTTTAAGCATACAACTCTGAGCAGGACTATCAGGAGAAGCTTCAAATAGGGTAATAGAAAAAATATGGAAGCTGATAACTTTGTGGATATGAGTAAAGGTGGAAGTAAGGAGAGGAAAGGACTTTGGGGAAGAGGTGGGGTCCATCAAAGGACTGGGGGTGCTAGTCAAGTGGGCACTCATGGGCAAAAATGTGAGTTGGGAAAGACTAGTAGATCCCATGAGGAATGGCACTGTGGTGGGCAACAGTCACTTCAATTGATGAAGAGCAGTGCTAGAAGTAAAAGCTTAAGGGACAGGGATTTGCCAAGAAAGCAGATATTGGAAGGGGTACTGCTGGAAGGGATGCAAGGCTTCAGCTGCAGGATGAGTCTGGTGTTGTCACCTAGGTAACTGTAGTATCTGTACCATTAGGAAGAACCATCACCTTTCCCAGTTCCATTTTATTGGCAAGGGAAACGATGTGGTACTGCAACACAGTACTCTCTTTCAAATCATAGGGATCTTAACAAACACTGTGAGAGGTGAAACATGGTCTTGATCACTGTGTCCCTCCCAAAAGAGCACACAGTTGCTGTCAGTGTGATCAGGACTGGCTTTGCACATACAACAGGAAGTATCTTTCCTCTCAAGGGGCTACCGAAGGAGTGCACAGGAGCTAATGTTCAGCATAAACCCTCAACACAAGACACAGAATTCTCCCTGCGTGTCAGAGAAGTATCCTGACAGATAACAAGGAAATGCTGTGCCAGAGGACACAGGAACAACCTTAACTACATCTGACATGGAATATGCCCATTAAATAATTCCCTAACAAGGAGGTATTCCCAGGTCTGGAAGCCACAAAGACACCATCATGTAGAAGTAGCAGAAAGCAGCATAATGCAGTTACTTCTGTGGCTACAAGTGACAGACAGCACTCTTGCCCAGGCTGGGATGGGACCGTCTCAACAAATAACTCAGAAGTATTGCTGACACAGGGAGACCTTTGTGGCACAGAAACATGTAGGAAGGACATGAGAAGCTGTGCAACTGCCACACAACCATGGAGACACTGCTCTCTTTTGGGGCAGGGGTTGTTACCACCCCCGTGACAAAGCTGCCTGCAGCCTTGTGGGGCTCTGATCTCAGCTGGGGCCTCACAGCTCTACCAATAAAAATCACAGACATAATAAAATCGAATGTGACTGGCATGAGAACTGTCAGCCAGGTGACACAGCAGAACCCATCTAATTGTCAAAGCCTCCGAGGGAAGCACATCTGTCTGACGCAGCGGTGCTGAGCCGGCTGCTGCAATGCCATCCCTCTGCACCAGTGAGGCAACCCTGTCCTCTCCCGCAGCCTGCCTGCACCATCCCTGCTGGGGTACTTAACCCAGAACAGCCCTCTGCCATTCTCCAGGCACTCGTGGCTACATGTGCTGCCCTTTCCCAAGTCACCCTTTTGTGTTAAGACCACTCTTTCCCTTTATCCGATTTCCCTTCTCTTTTTTCCCCTCTGATGTGTTCCCGTGTCCCTGTGCAGCCCGGGCCTGTCAGGCAGCTTTCCCGGCCGTCCCGGGGGGCCTTTCCCCGCGCTGCCAGTTGTTGCAGTTTCAAACTCAATTGTTCTCCTCGGTACTGAGGCAAATGGAGTCATTAATTACCTTCTATCGGCTGGGCCGAGTTCAGAACGCGATCGATAGCGAGTGCTTGTCATTCACGGCAGCCAGCCCTGCGCAGACCCTCGTGCTGCATTCAGTGCGGGTCCAGGAAGGACCCCAGCACTATCAGACCCGCGCTTCAAACCCTGGTCTCAAGCTCCTACTGGGAATAGCAGACCTCCTGCATCTTTCTGAGCTGACCCCCAGCTAAAGGAGGGAGCAAGGACAAAGACCTCTTCCTGAAGGAGTGGTTCACACATTTTCACATGGTCAGGAGTGTCTGGTACTGATGCCCTGGTCTGCACAAGCTGATTGAGTCTGGCTATCACAGTATTTCTAGAGACACTGTTTGCATCCACAATAATTATTAAACTAATACTGTACTCCTCACAGTAAGGGCAAGGACTGGCAACCTTAATCTTGTGATCTTTTTACCTGTGTAACTTTCTTGCCCTACTCAGTAGGGTTTGGAAAAGGAAGGCTGTAAATTTTGGTTTACATTTCCTTCAAGAAGAATTTTTGCAGTCTTTTAGGCAGCGTGAAAGGTGTCATCTCTAGGTGGGTCAGTTCTGTGTTTCAGCATGTAGCAATGTGTAGTAGTGTTGCAAGGATTTTGAGTGCTTTGATTGTGATAACTGAACTGGTGGGGAGAAGGATGAACCTCAAATTTGGATGGGAAGGATCACAAGTGATTGCAGAATAGAAATGATGGAGCATGTAAGGGGCAGATAAGGTTCAGTAATGAATAGAGAAGGAATGTTATCGGGGATCTACACTGTGATGGTGAAAGAAGATACAGTACAAGTTCAGATTATGTACAGTATCCTACAGAAACAGGGACAGTGGAAGATGAGTACAGAGGATTATCACCTCAAGGAAGTGCATCAGCCTTCAGGAACTCCAAGTTGTTCAGATTCCTGTGTCCATTTGCTTCAAGGGAATCCACAAGCCTGAATTTCAGCGTGCTAATTGATGGTACTGTGCTGGTCCACGTCTCTGCAGTTTAAGTGTGTTAGCAACACAGACTGTATGTATTTGTTACTTATATGCTCAAGCTTAGAGCAAAAAGGCTCAGAAACTAAGGGAATTTATGTTTTGAAATGAGGGTATAGTTCAGGTGAGGAATTGGTGAGCAAGAAAGGCTGCTTCTGCAGGGAAGTGAGCATGCCTGACCAAGGAAGAGTGAGATGTGTGCCTGTGCCTGACAGCTGGGGGCTGCAGTGCTTTTAACATAGGGATTGTGTATGACTAAGTACCTCAGATAGAACAGGGATGGGTCATGTAGCTTTAATACAGGGCTTACACGAGCAAAAATGGCAATGCTCAATGAGAATGTAAATGTAATGAATTGTGTGTGCAAATGTGTAATGAAGTGTGTGCTCAGATCTGTCTTGGATTATCATGGGAGCATGCAAAGTGCATTTAAGGAAGTGAGTGTGTGTATGCATATGAAAATCATATGTATTTACTACAGTATCTAAGTGTATGATTACAAATTTGGTCAATAGCATCTGGGAAACTAAGTCTGTACAGATTTAGGGTAGTGTGTTGGATAGTAATAATCAGCATGTCCAGCCTTACTGAAGATGCCAGTAAAAGCCTTTCTGGGTGTTAGGATGCAAGCAGTTGCCTCAGATATATATACAACACATACTACAGCATGTATGGGTGTGCAGATGAGGTATGTTAGCCTAGGTAGTCAGAGCTTGTGGCTTCTGTGAGCAGTCACTGCAGCTTCATGACCTTTGGATATGCTGGAGGTGAGTAGACATATTCTGCTCTAAGTAAGGTAGTTGCAAATCCACAATAATTCTCTTACCTCAGAGAGGCATTGGGAATTACACCATTGTAATGAGGGACAGACTGTGGGTCCAGTATCTCTTACTGGCACTATTAGACTTGACTGTTAGACAGATAGAATGCAGCTGCCTCCAGGACCCAGTACACTTGCTTTGTTTATGTTGGTGGAGTAGCGAGCAGCACTCTCACACAGTGGGCCAGATCCTCTGGTCAGTGTAAATCTGTAAATCTCTTGCATTCAGTGGTTATACTGATTTACACATCCTGCAAGTTATCAGAAGTGTTATCCTGATTTATGCTGTTGTGATGTCCACAATACTGCCTTTAGTGCAGTGCTCTCGGGGAGAGCTGCTGCTGCAGGGAAGCAGGGCTCCAGAAGCTATGCTTTCCCTTTGCCAGAGAAGATGTCCTTAGCATCATTGACGTGACTTAGCTCTCTTCTCTCATCTTCCTAAGCCTGTGTGTTTGGGCTTCTTGTCAGGATCTCCCTTGATGAGCACGTAAAAAAAAGGGTGGCTTTTGTTAGCTCCAAAGGACAGAAGCAACACAAAAAATTACATCGCATGCAGCCCTAACTATGCTTGTTTAGAGAAACTGCTTGCATTTATGAAGTCTTTGGTGCGGAAAGCAGGTTTGCAAATGACTGCATCAGAGCGACAGTAAAGGCCATTAATTTCCTGTTATGTTTTCCTGTGTTGGGGGCTTTATTAATTTAATTTTACACTGTCGAACAACAGCGAGCACTGACACTGCCACACTCTGAGGGTTTTTTTTTCTCTCAAGCAGTGCTTTGCCTGACATGCAAATCAACACTGCTATCAGAACTGCTAGAGACAAGGGAGGGGGCACAGAGCTGGACGGTTCCCATCCAGCTCCATCTCCCAGTTTCTGGGAATCCCTGAGAGGACAACATTGCTAAGGCTGAGCAAGTCTGGGTCAGATCATTAACCCCTTTAATGCAGTCTAGAAACTATCAATTCCTCTTTAGCCTGCTGGGTTCCACTGGCTTGGTTCCCCACTTAAAATGCCTCCTAATACCTCCTTTCCTTCTGTTTCCCTTGCTCTAGACTTTTCCTTCTTCTCGTTCCAGCTTATTTTCCCCCCATACACACTTTTACCTTAACCTCACAAGTCAAAGGAGTCTGTGCCTGCCCGAGCCAGATGCTAGTGAATCATGTTATTGGAAGCTCTTCTGAGTCAGCACTAAACCAGTGCTCAAGCAGAGTGTTTTTAGAGCTGCCATTTTTGATGTGCCATAAAACAAAGGCTCCAATCACTCAGAGTCATTAAAATTCCCATGGCATTTTTTGCAAGAGTGCAGACATTAACCTGGCTGTCCTGAACAAAATCCAGCCTGAGTGATTACCCACAGCATATCTTAATTCTCCTGTGGTTTCATTTGGACATGGCACAGCAAAATTTCACAGTTGCTGCTCTGTATTGTTCAACATCTGCCATGGTCCACCTGAGAGTCAGCCACATTTCAGTAGTGAATGAGATCTTAAGAATGGGAAGGTTAATAAACAATATATGATACAGGATGGATAATTGCAAAATGCCGTGCAATGAAAGAGCTACAGGCTTGTGATAGGCAGCAATCTGCTTGAACTGTCACCATGCAAACTTTTTTTTTCTTTTTTTTTTTTCTGAATGCTCTTTCCTATAATAACTATAAATCATTAGTAGAGTAATTTGTCATCTTTCCGCATGAGCTCATTAAAGGCCATTACTGGTATATGAAGGAACCTATACTGACATGACCTCTATAAAAGGTATGTTGGAGATATGTTCCAAACTGTAAGAGGTAGTCCCCAAAGAAGAGAGGGCCCCAGTCATGGGCAGTAATCAATTTCACAAACAAATTGGGGCTGTGCAGAGAAGAGCTGTAAGTATCTTTGAGGATAAGCTAGTGGGGTATTGTTTTTAATTTTCTGGGATTTAGTAAAGTTGTCCTAACTCTAGATTAGTTCTTATCTTGCAAAGGCCAAAGCAAAAGAATAGCAGTTCCTTTGTGAAACTAGGCATGGGAGTATATATATATATGTCCTTTATAACAGCCTTTTCTAAAGCATCCAAGAGAGGAGTAGAAGGCATTCAAGCCTTGATAGACATTTCATACACCATAATCCCTCATTAAGGTTTAATCAGATGTCTACAAATTTACTGTATTGCAGATCCCCTAGCTTAAAAGCCAAATAGCACCTCTGAGCTCCCCCCAAAAAAGGGCAGAACCAATGAAATAAAGAAATTCTGACCTGCTGCACATTCAAATGAAAACAGTGATACCCATGACCTAGCTTCTGGTCTGGCACTGTGCTCCTGTATTTTTTCCTGTAGCTGTTGACCTATGTTGGAAGAGGACTTTGTACCTTAAACCTGTTGGGATGTAAGCAGTAGGATGTTTGAATGAATGAAGGAAAAACAAAAGGAAAATTTGGATCTAGGCATTATTTTTAGGCCCCTTAACAAAAGTCTGACATTTTAGAGAGCCTTAAGATGGTCATGAATCGCATTTGACACCTATTCAAGCATCCTTTATTTTATCTTATTGATACATGGAAAAATCATCTTCAAAGAGTTATGAATGGAGACAGACAGAAGACAGACAGTCTGCTGAGTGTCCATAGATGGATACAGATAGCTATCTATACAGATAGGTATAGATACAGACAGGGCATCTACTGTTAACAGAGTTGTCCTTCTGCAGGGTCTTAGATCTTAGCCTAGCCTTTGCAGCCCAACACAAAATGTTGTTTGTTTTAGGTCTTGCTTGGCAGCTACAGAGATAGCTGGAGAAAATCCAGTGCTTCCTGAAAGGGTCTTAAAACATTCACAAACTGCATTTTTCTTTAATGCAAGGTCTGATGACAAAATTAGACACACTGAATTTTCTTTCTTTCTCCCTTCCACTCCAATTGCCTCCCTGTCTCTCATCTATCCAGCCAAGATTCTCACAGGCTAATCACTTGGTGAGATCTTGTTGCTTCCCCCTGGGATCCAGTGAAACAAGGGTAGAGGATCTGATACTATCACTTAGAGAAGCAAAGAGCTCCTGCTTTCCTTCCAAACAGCAGCAGCTCCCATTTTGGGAGGAGAGATTTCTCTGGCCCTGACTGAGAACAAGGTGCTTAGTGTTTTCCTCTAGCACAAGAAGGCACTCCTCTATAGGAATGATTTCCATCTGTGAACAGCAAGCAATGCTTAACATTACATTGATGTAGATTTGGGAGTGCAGAGATAGCCAAATTAGGAGCTAATTGGTGCACTGGGGATTGACTGTTGAGCCCCCTTGGCTGCTGGGATGTGATCACGAGGAGAAAGAGAGAAAGAAAGGGAGAGAGCAGGAGCCATCCTCTGCCAACGCCTCTCTAAAGGTTGGGATTCCTGAGGCCGCTGCTGTCTAGTGCTGTCAAGGTCAGCAGGTTCAGGTTCACTGAACGGTCAGGATGGTTTGAATTACTGGCACTGCCTGCCGATTCCTCCACTGATCGTGATCCGTCTTCCAGCACCAGCTGTGGGATGATGCTCCCCAGCCATGCGCTGTGCACCGTGTGGGGCACGGGGAATGTCAGAGAGGCAGATGCTCTTGTTAAGAGGAGGTTTTAGGAAGATTTAAGGAGCCAAGGCAATGCTGAAGAAAGGCACATACTCCATCCGCTGAGCATGTGGAGACCAGGTTTCCAGAAACAGCAGTTCTGATCCATTTTTCTTTTACCCAGTTAACTGCCCCCTGCAAACTTATCCCTTTCATGAAAGTTAGGAAAATGGCTTGAATATGGCATATCAAACCCTTATGGCATGAAAGTTATGGGATGTTGGTGAAGATTTCTGCCCAATTTTATATAGGTAGAATGCTTAGAAAGCAAAGACTTACACATCTTTATGCAAAACACATTTTCTCCCCAAACGCCCATAGCTGTGTGACCAGGCTAAAAGGCAGGGGTAGCCACCATGTTCCTACAAGGCTGTCTGCAGAGAGCACCAGAAGGTGCTTGGAAAGCTGACTGCAAGTTGGCCCCCCCAGCAGGCAGGCTTGGAGCTGCTGAAAGGGCCATCACCAGAGCAGGCAGGGAGAAGCCGTGTCTGCAGGGGTGTGAGTTTGCACAGGTCAGGGTGCTAGTGTCAGGGATGTGTGCCTGGGGTCTGCGTGTACATACTGTAAACTTGCTGTCCAAGCATCCACAGCAGCAATGATAGTAGAAGTAAGCATGTGAGAAAGTCCGTTGTTGCACAGAAGAGGAACAGAAGTGTATCAGAAGTAGGCTAAGAGCTGTGTGGAAGTAATTTCCAGTGTTTGTCTTGGTCAAGAACATCTCCATGGGTGTCGTTGACTGGCTTTCAATGGAGTTGCACTATAGAGAAGTCTGGCTTTCTCAATCTGTAAGCTCAAGTGTTTATTCTTTCTTCTTATTCTGAGCTTTGTAGTGTACCTCTGTGAGTCAGTTAGCTCCTGGGTGCAGTCAGCTACCTGTGCCTATAGCTATGTATATGTAGCTTTTGTACTCACACCTCTGTGTCTGGTTTCCATGCACATTTTCTACACCTGTTGAAAACTGTGTAGTGCTGAGAATGGAGCTGCAAGGGGCTGCCTATATCTGGTGCCCATACCCGAGACCTCTTGCACAGCACTCTCAGTGCTCACCAAGACATGGAAGAGATCAGGGTTCATGTCATCCAATTTCCTCTGTAGAAGGGAAGTCCACATCTCCTCTAAGCTCAGCACAGGTATTCTAAGCAAATTCTCTGTGTGACCTGGTCCCTGCATTAGGAAGTACATTCTGCCTACTGTCACCTCTGCTCAAGACTTCTCCCAGTTCCCTCTTCCACTGCAGAGCAATGGGGTATGGCAAGAAGGGTCAGAGACAGTGCCCAGTATCATGCTGGTTTACATTAATGAGATACACACAGTGTAATCCAGCAATGGAATCAGCTCTACAAAAGGAGGTAATAGCAGGCTGCCATGAACAGAGCAGCTCAGGTAATTGGTTTATCTATCTAGAAACAGTAGTAGCAATCTCTGCACAGACAGAGTAGCAGTAAAGTCTCTTCCTTAAGGCTATTTCCTTTGTCTTTTCAATTGCTTGCACATCCATGTGAGATAGAGAGAGAGAGAGGAAGAAAGAAAGCTAGAGAGAGAGGGAGAAATGTTAATTTGTGAATTAATGGCTTTTCTCTGCGGAATTGTAAATTCAAATGTCACCTCACAGGGTGACACTACGCTGGGCTGCTGAGGAAGCAATGATAAGATCCCCCCATGCCGACATATACCCATGCCCCTCCCTCCCTGAAAGATAGCTACGAAGTGGAACATGCTACTTTTAATTTGTAGTAACACCACAGCAGAGGGATGCAAGAATGACTGCTTTCCAACCCTCCGTTCCACAACAACCCGGGCCACATCTTTCCCTTTCTACCTCTACCTCCTTCCACCCCCTCTTCAGCCCCTCCCATTTTAAACTGGGTCCAAGACAACACATTATCTCAACTCCCCCCACCCCAAACTAATCAAAGGATGAGCTAAGGGAGGGCTTTTTAGAATGGATGCCTCTGCAACACTCTCCTCTCCTGCAATAATCAGGTGAATTAATGACCCTGAAGTTAAAGTGAGCGCTGATACTCAGGCGTTGTGCAGCGTAGGGGAGAAAGCCTTCATTGTTTTCGAGCAGGAGGCGGGCAGCAGCAAGGGAGATTCATGGATGGAGATTGAATATGCAATTTTCTTTCACCTTGCCAAGAGCTGCCCCTGGGCTGTGCCTGGCCTAAATTTTTTTTTCCTCTTGCCATCTCTGCCTTATCCAGCCCTCCCACCTCCCTTCCATTCTTTCCAGAAAATTACCTTCAAAATTGATTTCCACTTTTACAAACAAATATAATGGGAACATGAGGGGGAAAAAAAATCTTGGGCTGTGATGAATTAGGGCTGTCAGGTGCTTCCAAGTCTCCTTTGTTTTTGTTTTACTGCCCGTTAGGTTCTTTGTTTTTCCAGCAACTGGGAATAATGCCCCTGCCCACACAGTCCCTATGGTCCATGGCTACCGTCACAGGATATGTCCATCACCTGATGTCATCACTGTGTTATTCCTGCTGTCCATCACTGTGAGCAAACAGCCACTGCTAACAGACTGCCCCAGCCCTTCACACCAGAATGCAACTGATCTCGTGGAGACACTGCATGTCCCACACTGCTGGTGACCTGGCTCCTACAGCCATGGTACAGGTCTGTTGATTTGTCTCTGATCTTGTTTACCCTGCTTCTCCTATTCAGCTGATTCAGCTGATGGGGATATCCCAGATCTCCCTGTTCTAATAGATCAGCCTGGGTCATTGACGTGTCACCTTGAACCCTGTTTTGTCTTAGTGCCATGTCACCTTGATTCCATAGCAGTATTGCCCTTATGTCTCATTGCCATGCCACTTGACTCCAAAACAGTGTCATCCCTATCCCTCACAGTCATGGCATCCTCATCCACTGTTGCACCAGTCACCAACAACCCTTTAAAATACCATTTTGCCTACACATTGCCAGCTATTTCTGATTCCTTTTACAGTTTATTCTGTCATCCACTGTGCATTGAGCTGGGATCCTCATGGATCTAGGCACCATGCTCCATCTGAGTCCTGTACTCATTTACATCCATGAAAAAATGTAACAGTCACCTTTGTGATGTACAACTCATCTAGAGTGAAAAAGAAGATTCAGAGAGGCAGGTTTCTAGCTAAGCTAGGGAGCAGCTTTTGCAGAGGTAGACATATGGAGCAGGCAGAGATGCTGGGAGAAGTTGTAGCTGCCTAACTCCTGCTGCAACAACCCCTCTCAAGAATGAGTCAAAAAGTGGAAGGAGAAGATCTAACCATAAACTAGGTACCCATAAATAAACAGTCAGAGAAGCACACATTCATGGTACTCACACGAATAAATGTAAAGAAAAGCTCTATGCGTAAGTAACACCCACAAAACATAGCAAATAAGATTTAAAGACACAAGAATGCAAACTGGGACACACAGAGGTACTAATGCAGGTGCATGTCAATTAAATGTAATTTCTGAATAAACAAATAACTTACAAAATATACATAGACTAACTAAATGAAAACCTGAAACTCAAAGTAATTTCCTTAATTCACATATACAAAATCAAATCATGTCAACATATACAAACTATTTACATAAATAAACAGCCTTTATACAGGCAAGAACAACCAATAATAATATATATATATATACACACAACACACAAATATATAACCTCAATGCAAATACACATCTGTACAAACTGTATACAGAAGTGCACAGCACTAATAGGCTACATATTCATATCCAGCAACCACAAAGATACAGTGATACTCCAAGTATGTAACAACACATACACTCAGAATATACATACAAATATACAACATTCACATATATGCTCAAAATGAGAATACAAGATACCTGACATTCATTGAAATACATGGCACTAATACCTCGTGAGCCATATGTGCCCAGACATCCATATGATCCACAGTATGCATTCTCCTACCAGGCAGTATTATACAGAACTTAACATACACATTTTCCAGGTCTCCATAGGCATGCATAAAAATACGGGTCCAACCTGCCACTCACCCCAGTACATAAGCACAGATAAGTAGAAACCAGTGATCCTAACACAGAAATACAAAAAAACAAACAGGCGTGCATTCCTGGAGACACAAATACACAAGCAGAGATGCACACAAATACAGCTGAAGCCAGACCAGCTTGTCTTCAGAGAGTACCAACCCCTGCCAAACTAAGCAGCACTATAAGCTTTAGAAGCAGAGCATTCTGTCCAAACTGCTTTCTGTGATGTAAGATGTTAACTCTCCCTTACCTGACTTCCTCCTGAGCAAAGCATACTCCCCAAAACCCCAGAGTGTGTGCAGACGTGCTCACACAAACATGTTTCCTCTTTTTCTTGCTTACAGACTGATCTCCAGATTCATGGTGCAGCAGCCCACATTTCTGACAGTGCTATGCTGCTTATTCATTGTCCTCTCCTTTATTCAGTTTCCCCCTCCTCTCTTTTCCCATACATACTCTCCCTTTTCTGACATCCTCCTGCAGTTTATTTAAAGAGGTGCAGAATGAGTAGTAGGTGCCTTTCTTATGTCCTTCCAGAAGTCTCACCAACCAAAGACCCTCAGGAGGGAGAAGTGGGTGTCTAACAAGAATAAACTCCCTCTTTGATTTATACTTTCGTTTAGAATGGAACAGAGTGTTACCTAGAGTTGTGTGTATAAACACTGTGAACCTGGATGTTCCCTGTGACCACTCTTGTTTGCAATGATACCCCATTGGTGCAAGCTGCCAGTCACTGGAAACTCAGCCACACTGTGTGAAACAACACAGTCCCAGGAAAAGTAGGAGGAAGATGCTATGAGAGTGTGAAACACTCCAGAAACTGCTCATTCCACCTTCACAGTCATAAACTGCTGGGTGCACACCCCACAACTCCGTGTGGTGGTTGGAACATGGGGGTAGCAGCTGAGGCAATGTAACTGCATGTGTCTCCAATGTCATTAAGACTATTGCTGACCCTCAATAAAGCAGTCATATAGAATAACCCAAACACATTAGCTGTGGGGACAAGAAATCACACTGTGACACAATGCAGCCATAGCACAGACAATAGTGCTGTTGTGTCACCTGCAGGGGTCTAAACACACCCTGTGGTCTTCAACAATACTACGTTTTTGGGAGCACAGAAATACACCTAATATGCCCAGAGATAAACATGTATCAGGTCATGACACAGTCGAGTGGAATGACTCACTCATTCTCTTTCCAAACATATGCAGGCAGCATAGGAAAATGAATGTATTTCCCTATAGACAGTTAAGGGCTAGACCTCTCTGCACTAGTACATCTACAGCACTCGTAAAGCATCATCGCACTGCAGATGACAGCATAAGTACACTGTATGTCCTGAAACAACCCCAGTATGCTGTGGAACACTAACATCATACTTATTCTCAACATGGCACTGCAATGACATAGCTATATTGACTCCACTGTCATGGCCAGATGACAGTCTGTTTTCAGCCAACACATTACATCGGTCGCAGTAACAACTGTATGAATTGCAGTGACAGTACAGTACAACCTGCACTAGTGTACCAACAATTACCACGTTGAAACAACCTCACTGCATGCAGTGATGCAAACATATGACAAGAAACAATTCACAGCCACCTCTGTGAAGTGTTATGGCCTTGAGTGTAATGGGGCAGCATAGCAAGCAGTGATACAGGTAATCTCATCATTATTGTCACAAACCCACAACTATAGTAACAGTTACAACAACAGGATAACCACAACCATACTGCCTGCAAACACATAATGATGCTACTGACAATGACACAAAGTCACCTGAAATGTCGTAACTAAGTCTCCCAAATTATATTATCATTTCCAGCTGAACAACACAAATGGGATTATACTTGCAGTGGCATATTCAGCTGCTCTATATCTGCTCAGAAACTCAGACCCATTACACACTTCTGCTCTCTATGCTACTTTCCACTTAAAGAATTGAGTTCAAAATTTTCTTCAAGACAGTCTATGTCCTGGGACAGGATTCTAAAAACCAACTTTCAGGACTGGGACTGTCACAGTCCCTGTCTCACACTTCACCTGAAGGAGGCATTTGTAATTTCACAATAGGAAAATGGCCAGGTAGGAAAAGCCCCAAGCTTAACACTGTTAAAACCCTGTCAAACAATCAGTCTTCCCATCTGGAGTGAGGGAAGAGAAAAACACCTGTAA
Source organism: Calyptomena viridis (assembly GCA_013390005.1). Classification (NCBI taxonomy): domain Eukaryota; kingdom Metazoa; phylum Chordata; class Aves; order Passeriformes; family Eurylaimidae; genus Calyptomena; species Calyptomena viridis. The sequence continues at coordinate 230,164 of WEIV01009522.1, forward strand.
CAAAAGCACTGCTTCTCAGTAGAGAGTGTTGTGGTAATAACAATCGGAAAAGTGTGCATGCAGCTCCAAAGACATGGGCAATGATGCTGCCTATTCTATAGCTAGAGAACTAACAGTGCAAATGCTCCTGCTAACAGTAGGCAGCACCCTATTCAGCATAGCTCAACCCCATTTTGAAGAGTATGGTGAACCACCTGCACTGATACAGCTAACACTCTTTAGAAAACACCACCAGAACTGCAGAAATTTTGGTGACCCTTTACTATCCCACTGCACTGACACAGCCCTGCATCACTGGGCATCAATGTAAATCACTCTAATCATCAAAATGGCAGGTGAAGAAAGGGATGAAGGAAATTCTGCCTTCTCAAGTTTGCTCCTCCATCTCTGCTGGGGATTCCTTTACTGCAAACAGCCTAAGTATTATTGCCATTTACAGTAGCAGTCACTCTGTCCCCTGCTCTCCCACAAACCTACTGCTGATACTAGGACTGATCATGCTAACAAGTCTGTGGATTTTATTACTACTGATACTAATAATACTGGACACATTACATCTGCTCCTGCCAATAACAGGCTGCAGATATGATCCCTGCTAATGCCAATAATACTGGGGGATATTATCCCCGCCATTGTCGGCACTGCAGATATTATTGCCAGTAATGCTGTCAAAAACTACAGATACTGTCAGGGACCAAGATTAATAATGCTGAGAATGTTACAGCACCAACCTCACTGAAAGATGAATCCCAAATGAGAATTTGGGTTTAGAGAGGAAGTCTGTTTGTGGCCTGCTATAGAGAGAGAGAGCTATGTCAAGTAAGAATGGTGTTGTAAAAATCCCCAAAGTTTCACTGAACTGAGGATGCTGTGGTGTGCAGGGAGCAGTTTGATATATTGTTTCATGTTGTCTGATTATCTCTCTATATCCTTCTATCTAGCTAGCTATTTGTCTTTCCCTTTTCTCTGCACTTCTCCCTTTTACTTCTTATATAATGCTCAAGACTACAGTATGAGTGATACTAATTTTTTGTTAGTGCCTTTGGGTCACCCTAGTTATCATTCTTTTAACTATCGATCAAGGGGTTATGAAATAACAGAAATATTTGCATATTACTTTTCCCCTTCAGGCTTCTGTACTTCATATTGCTCCTCCTTAGTCTGACAATGACCCTGCTGAGCTTGGCTGGCCTGCCATCACAGAATGCTACAACCCTAGAATCATGAAGAGCCAGGAATTCCTGTTTTCAGATGCATCTTGATACTACAAGACCCTCAGTGGTCTTGGGAAAGTCATTGCATGCTTCAGGGCCACCTCTGCCTTTGGAATATGGTGGGTGTAAGTGCTAGGGAAGCCCATAGACTGCAAGAAATGGCACACACTGTGCTACACAAATGGTGGTGAATTTTTTTTCCAAATTATTTTAAAAATCATAGGACACCAACTCTGTCTAATCTGTCACAGAAATCAGAGGTTTTGCAATCATTGGTCAAAAACTGAAACAAATGGAACACATGATCCTAACAGGGCAAATCCTGATCGTCCTACCTATGCTTTCACCTGAGGAAGACACAGTGAGTTTTGAGGAAAGACTTCTGACCATAGAGTTCCTTGTTGCAACTAGTAGACACTCAGAGCTACTTCCCTGCTGGCTCTCTCTCAATGCTATATGTTTCCCAGGCCACCTTTGCAGTTGCAACCAGCATATTTGTGAGGGACACACCTGGCTGTCAGCGTCCATCTCTGAGCCCACCTCATGCATCTGTCTGACTCCTTCTGTCCAACTCGGGAGTTCTGCTACATCATCTTGACACATAATTATCTCTCCTCTTCTTAATCATCTGTGCTACTGTCTAATGTAGGCACCAGCTGCAGCAAGGAGGATCTGGGGGAGGGGGTGTGCTCAGATAGGGGCTCCTCTGTCTTTCTCCCACCCTGTTCCCCCCCAGCCATCACAGAGGTTGCTAACAAGGTTTTCAGAAATGGAGATTCAGGAACAGCTTGGTACTTCCCCCTTTCTGCTGAACTGCATTCCTCACAGAGGGATCCTTGCAGCAGAGCTGGTCCAACAGAGCGGAAAGAGAGAGAACAGTGCTACTTCTTCTGCCTCCTTTAGGGAAGAGCCACTCCCTAAATGCTGGGAAAGTAGATGTGCAAAGCTCACAAGGGCTTTTCAAGGCAAGAATAAACCCTGCAGTGAAGAGACTGCAACAAAACAGTGTTCAGAAGCTCTGGGAAATACCGAGAAGATGTGTGCATCCAGCATGAGTATGAAAGAAATACTCACGTTGGCTTTTATGACAGACTTTTCCTAATCCCCATCTCAATTAGGAACAACAATCAGAATCCTCAGACCTACAGAGAAGATTGCCCAGGAATGAGTGCAGGCTACTTCTTTGCAAAACCTGCCCATGGACCCTTCTAACCTCAGACCCAACCCTGCAAAGGAATGATGTCTTTCAGCATTTCTTAAGTCCAGTGTGAGCCTGGATAACTCAGCTCTTGGTTAGGGATGTTCAGCAGCTGGCTGGGGGTCCCATATGAGGTTTCTCTGGGACAGGAGCATAACATTTCTCTGCAGCAGATATCTGAGATGGTGAGATGAAGACTGTTCTCTAAAGCAATTGTAACCACGTCATGTTATTGCCAGCTAAAGCCCTGAGAGCTGAAGACAAACAGCGTCTCCAGGTTTGTTTTTGATTCCTAGTAGGATATATGGGCTCTTGACCAACAGCAAGGAGTTGCAGAGTGTCACTTGCCTAAATCAAATCTGGGATGAATTAAGGACAGATACAGAGAGTGGTTCTTACCATCAATATCACAGAAGTATCACAGTCTTAGATGGCTTTTTTCTGTGTTTAATTGTATTTTCAAAAAAAATGCTCATATTCTGAGGCTGGAAGTGACTGTATGGATGCATATAAAGTGGGATGATCTTTCCGGGTATAGCCTGAATAGCTGCTAAAGTCAGATTGAACTGCTCCATTTAAAATGAAATGTGAGGGCACCATGTCGAGAGCTGGTGATCACCACGTTGGACTGTATGAGAGCAAGGATTCCAAAAAAAACCCCCAAATAACTGCCAGAAGGTCTGCACAACCATTAAAGAAACTTGTCATTTTTTTTGAAGTGTCTGTATTTCATGTATATGTAATGATGACAAATGCTGGAGGGGTTTGCAATACTTGTAGTCTCTTATTCCTGACATTTTTTGACTTTGAGGCATTGACTCAGCCCTTCCATTGCTATGCTTTTCTCTTAGCTGGGCCCTACTGCCATCTAGCTGGGAAATGGATCTTCCTCTGGGGCCCGATCCAATTTTCAGTGACATCAGCAAAAATCTTCCCATTTGCTTTAACAGAAGCTGGATTGGGTCCTTGCCTCTAGTTTTACTTTGTATTAGTGAGAAAGGGGACATGATGACTACCTTTTATTCTTAGTATTATTGTGTTTATTTGGATCAAAAACTTAGAGATGTGAACCTCACTGGAACCAATGCTGAGAAAATTACTAGCAAAGCCTCAAAATGCAGCATCTCATTCAGGAGAGCTTTCTCTCCTCACCACATATCACAGAGAACTCTCATGTTCTCTTGCACTGCACAGCTTTGGGGTCACAGCACACACAGCACACTGAGCCACTGCATCTGCTAAGAGGTCCCTCCATGCAACAAGCAACACAGCATACTGAAGTCAGGGCTGAACTCAACAAATTGGTCAGCCACTACACTTAGAAAAGTTCATCTTCTGGCCCTCAATTTTAGAACATATAAAATTAAAATAGCAGGACTTAAGGAAAAGAGTTTAAAAGCCACCATAAGAGCACTCCTGACTCAGTCTATTTAGACCTGAGGCTCCAGTTTTTGATTCTTTTCAGGATCCAGCAGATGGGAAGCAAAAGGAGATAGCTTAATCCTATTTCCTTAGAGCCCTAGCGAAAGGCTTAGAAAACAATCTCAGGGTCACAGTACTCAGAAGACCTCCTGTTCTGCTTTCAGACTGTTGCAAGCATGACAGTTCTGCTGTGGTAGATGCTACTCATTGAAAACTGGGCCCTTGTGATCACCAGCTGATGTAGCTCATGGCACATCACAGGCCAGGAACTTGTTTGCAAGGGGAATGAAAGATAAGTCCCACATTGCTGCTGCTTCTCCAAGATGGCATTTTGTTTGAAAATGAGTGAGTTGGGGAAACCTTGTTTACCCACAGTTCAAAGTCCGGACACCTGCTGGCACCTGAAGAGTTCAGTTCCAGCCGTTTCCAGCAGTGAATGAACTTGGGATCAGCTCCAGCAATGGAGACGGCTCTCTGCCTGCTGAGCAGATGTCTGGAGACGCAGCCTGTCATGAAAGGGCCTCGGAAGAAGAGCATTCCAAGCCAGCAGGGCAGTGGCAGGGAACTGGTCTCTGTTGCTAAAACTGATCTAGCCCCTGGAGCAGCTGCAAACCTTGGCCTGAAATTGGAGCCTGTACATGGGGACAAAGAATATAAAAGGGAGGATGAGCTTCTCCCCTCCCCCTACCTTCATCACGTTTCCTCTTCTCGCCATTCGACCGAGGAATCCCCAGGATCCCGTTAATGGAGTAAGAGCCCACTGGATCATTGGAGGCACTGGAGACGGGAGGGGATGTTGTGCTGGGCACTGGACAAAAGGAAAAGGGAAAAAGGGCCATGAGGAGAGTAGCACAGCACTCAAGGATCCCCAGCTGAATGCTATGCATGCCACCAGTCTCATAGTAAAGCCTGGGCACTAAGCAGGCTCCCAGTCCCTTACACTGAAGGATTTACTCTACTGCATCCCAGCAAAGCTGCATCCCAGCTTTGCTTGTCCATTTCTATACTGTAGCTCCACAGCCTTCCAGTATAGGGCCATTAATACCAAGCAAGTGTATTCCATCAAGAAGCTGAACCTTGTTGTTACATCCCAATTCAGAGCAGGCTTCCCACTGCATGCCAAGGTAACTGAGTGAAATGTCCCCTGGGCCACATTGTCTAGTGACTTCATTGTCCATCCATATTTTACCAGACTGTTTTCTCTGAGCATTTTTTCACCAGAAGTGCACATGTTCTGTCTTAGGCAGATCAGCCTCTTACATACCTAAAAAACCCAATGAAAAATTACCTTCTTAGCATAGGTTAGAAGCACTTCAGTGTTGGGCTAATAAATTCAGTTCCCTAGTAGAACAACTAGTGAGTTGGCGATACACACTACCGCCTAAATTAAAGAAAATCTAGTGACTTCCTTTTGTACTGACCAATATGATCACTTCATGAAAATCAGGATTTTAGAAAGTAGAATCAGTAGAACTATGCATCCAGCAGGCATGCCTACTTTGTCCCAGTATGTCCCAGTACTGGAGAGAATATCCCAATTCTCCTATAGACCACTACGCATTCATCAGCTCATAAAGCACTGACCTGAAGCAATCAATACCTCTAATATTTCAGGATGGAGCAGTACCTGTTAACACTATCCACATTTCCCAATACATCCTAGAGCAATGAGAGACTCTGGTAGAAGCACTCACAATCACTATACCAGCTCAACCATTGCATTCCCTAGACATTGCACTACTGTTCCAAGAAGGAATATCCACCAACTCTGTCTATTGTGATAAGTTATTCCTAGTTCAGTGAGCAAGTTCAGATTAAAAGGGAATCCAGAAATGCTCTTCCATACTGGCCTATTAATTCCATTGTACTCCTGAATACAATTTGTGTACAACATTGTATCTACCAGCTCTGTCCCATCTAGATCAGCACTTTCCAGTCAATCCTTGTGTAGCAACGGATTCTCAATAACCAACAGAAGCTAAGACAGTGTCTTAGGACACAAATAAGTCATTGTATTTCACAATATCCCAGAATACTGCATGTTTTTCCTGCTTTGGCTTGTCACTAGATAAAGTTATGCTAGCAACAGCAGACACATCTACCATACAGCCCACAGGTTGGAAAGTACCTCATCGCACATCTAGCACGGACTAGGAGACTTTAAACAGACTAGGAGACATTTTATTATAGCCTCCATCTTCTGCTCACCTCGATAAACCAGCAAAACATCTCTCCCAGCAAAAAAAATGTATTTTCTCATTGAAATACACCCATGAGATACCTGACTGCAGAGCTAGAACAATGAAGAATTTAGTTGTGAGGCAGCAGGAATATCTTGCCCATGTTTGTCATTACTAACTCCAAGAAATGGACCACTTCCAGCAAAGGAAGAGGAGACAAAAATTGGGAGAGGGAAAAAAGAGAGTAATAAAGAAGAAAGAAAGGGGAAGACTGGTGCTTAGACAGCACAGCAGTAAGTACTTCTCTATAGCAAGATGAAGGAGAGCATGAATGTGAAATGGATGTTAAGGCAAAATCGCTTGGGCAAATCCCTGCCCTGGGCTAGTTTCTCCATGATTCCCTCCTCTGCAATGCAACAAGGGAAACGAAGAACAGAAACCTCTGATTCCCATGGAGGCTTCTTTCCCCCCACCCCCCACTCTGCTTAGCATCTGCTTGTCAGACTTTGTTCCCTCAGCTAAGCTTTATCCCCATTTCCACTTGACCTGTCACCACCCCTTATGCCAGTCTCCTTACCAATAGTGTGTCCTGGTGCAGTCACACCTGTCCCACTCCCATCTGGTGTTGGGTGAAAAGGTTGCTGAACTTTGGTTCTGATAATCCTGGAAAAGAGCAAAACACATTCAGAACACCAATGCAACTTCTTTGTGTCTTTGCATACCCACAGCCTCAGCTATCAGAACCTGAAGGCTTGAAGCTCTGGATGCAGCAGAGTGTCTTCGTTTGCCTTGCTGGGGTCCTGATTCTACTACTTTAATGGTCCAGTTCTCAGAGAATGTCCTAGTTCTGCTATGTGATCTTTATCTCAGACTTGGGTGTTCACTGCATATGGATGGTGTTCAGTGAGCAAGCTCCTGTGTGTCAACAGCTGCATTATCATTTATGCTCTGATCTGTGAGCATAATCACAAGGCAGTCTTTGCAGCTAATAGAGACATTGCTGGATTTACAAATGGTATAGCTTTAATTTTGTTGTCTACCTAAAAAATACCTTTCTGAATGACCGAATGCCTTTGTGGAAGGCTTGCCCAAAGCCCTTGACCTTCATAAATGAGGAGGTAAGAGCAGAAGGCACCCGTAGGAAGTGGTAATAGGATGTAGCTCACCAGGAAGAATAAGTTTCAGCAAATAGGGCAAAAATTGGTGTTTATCAGATGGTGAATGAGTACAGCATGGAAACTCAAAAAGATGCCACAAAGCTCATAATATAGCTCAGAATGAAAATAATCTGAACTGTAATTGTCAGTGCTCTGTTTCCTGTTGCATGAAATCTTTCATCTCTAGGTCACTGGTTTAAATCTAAGCGAGATCAGTGGTGAAAGAAAATCACTAGCACCTAGTACTTGACTGGCAAGGTCCCTGACTACTGTCAGTTATTGGGTATCTGTGAATTGGGAACAACTGTTTCACCAAGGAACTTGGCAAATAAGCCATGACCTGTGGAGGCCATGGAGACAAAATTCCTTTCTGAGTTTAAAACAAGCCTCTGCTCTCTTGAGCCTGTCCAGTTAGGGTGAAGGCTGAGATGCTGTTCAGCCTGAATTTCTGAAACTCTCAGCCCTGCATTATATTAGCTATATTTTCTACCCAAAAATCTCTCCAGAAAGTGAAAGCAAACAGCATATTCTCCCTACCCACCTGAGAGCTTCCCTTAAAAATTGGATCTAAAGAATAAATTGGCAAAACTTCAAAGAGCAATTGTGTGGGTAGTGGCTGGTATGGCATGGATAGAGATAGGCAGAGACATTGAGAGGGCAATTTTGAAAAAGCACAACTCCTGAGAGTGAAACCGTCTCAGGAAAAGAAAGAGAAATCTCACCCCAGCATGTTAGAGAACTCTGATGTACACATGATGAAGCCTGAGCAGTAGGTGAAATGGCAGAGAGGCTGTATGGGACATAGCTGGAGACAGAGAATGTCAAGGTTCTAGCTGGGGATGGAGATCCAAATCCTCACCCCATATAGATCAGTGGTACCAAATGCCCTAATCTATAGCTGCTGACGCCCTATGCAGAGGGTGTCTGGAGGCCTCAGGGCCAGATTCTGGGATCATGCTATTTGTACTAGATGAGGAGCTAATCTGGAAAGTCTGTGCTCGGGCAAATAATATAACTTTTTTTTCTCTTTTTTTTTTCCCCTCTTCTCTCACATTTCCCCTAAAACCCCCTGAAGTGCCACTCTGGTTGTGTGAGTTTATTGATTTCCCCCAGCCCAGAGAAACAGAAAAAGGGGATGGGGTGCAGGCAAAGGGATGGAAATAGAAAGCTATAAATTATTTGTGACAGGAAAGCAATAGTGCCAGAGTGCTGAGCACAAGTCCCGTGTCACTATTAGATTCCTTTTAGCCTGATGACACTGTAAAAGAGGTTAAGTGTCTGATGGAATCGTACACCTTGGGGGCAGGGGCAGTCCAGGAGAAGAACAAGCCACAGAGAGCGGGTATATCAATTCTCCAGGCCAATAATATTCCCCTCATTGATCGCAACACAAAGTTCAAAAATCTCATTATAGCTAGGCAGTCCTGGAACTTTTTAAAAATCAATAGAGTGATATAATGTATGTATACTTTGTATAAATGTATCTATCCATCCATCCATCCATCCATCCTTCTATCCAAAATCTGCCTAAGGGTGTCTAAGTTAACCTACACATTATACTGTGTTATGTTCTATTGTAGTGTAGCATAGTGAATGGATTAGAAGATTTCCCCTGCAGCCTTAGATGACATATTATAAAATGCCCTGTTAGCACTGAAGTGACATCAGACAGTTCCATTAATACTGAGATATGACATCAGATTCACCATTCGTACTGGGAGATGGCATCAGATGGCTCAGCTTCTACTGAGGGGAACCATAACATGAGTCCAATTATACTGAGATGGTGGATCAGGCTGTGCTGAATCATGCTGCATGAAAATTGCAAAGTTTTAAAAAGCCATTTAGAGTAAAATAACCTGTGAAATGCTGCAGGTATAAAATGCCTGTCCACAATACTCCAAAAACCCAGGCAGAGGATGAAGAAAAAAGTTCAATTTCCTTCCCCATTCTGTTTGCTGGCTAAGAACACCAGTTAGTGCCAGTTGTGACTGTGTTTACTGAAAAGTGTCCATTAGAACTGGAATGAGACTCACCAGTTCATTTCACCAAGTAACTGTCAGCTGGTAAAGATTTTTGGTCACTAGCAACCAGAGCCAGATTTCAGCTAGTGACCCAGAGGTGAAAGGTTCTGTTCAAAAATGTTCCCTTCCTAAGAATGAAACTAGTATTATGTCAAAAAAAGTGCCCAGAAACCGTGAGGAGAGGGGAGTGGTCCTGGTTGTGCAGCCTCCAGTGCCTTGGGTCGAATAATTCTTGGGATCAAATGCACAGTGAATCTTAGCCTATTCCATGGCTAAGCGAAGAGGCAAGTCATGAAGAGGCTCTTCCCAGCAGTGTTTCTTTGCCCTAAAGTCATGACTGAACTCTAGTGTAAGGAAAGGGGAGAAATTTCAGGATCCTAACACTCAGCACTGAATGCATCCCCCTGGGTCAATTCACTTAGGGACAGTGACAAAGGGCAGGATAGCAAGGCATCACTGCTGCTGCTTTAAGAGGCTTTGAGTGAGTCTGTCCTACACAAGACCACCTAATGAAACAGCAGATGAAAGATGAACAGAACTGACACGGTCCTCTAGCAACAAATACAGCACAATAATGCTCTCTTTAAACTTTGGGATTGCTGAAAGCTTCTCACCCTTACCAGAGGCTGAAATACACACTAAACCAGCTCTGCTGTCTCAAATCTAGGATTTCTGGATACCTGCTGCATAAGAGGTCGCAAAATCTCAATCACCTCTTGCCATCTTTGATGGTTTGTTCTTGCCTTTAGACATTGGAAAAAGACAGGTGTTTTTGCAGATCACTTCCTCAGCCCATTCTAAAAGCAGAAAGGACACAAGTCTTGGCACACCTGTTAGCATTGCTGATTTCTTAAGATAAATGCCAATATTTTCAAATATCTTTCTTTTCTCCAAGAGAAACTGTCGCTTTGGACTAAATTCATCCCTGCTCTAATTCCATCACAGTCAGTTACTCCAATAACAGCATTTGTATTTAATCAGGAACATGAGCTGGTACTTACTGTAAACTCCCATTTTCCAGTGGGAGGTTTTTGCACAAGTTGTCTAGTTTGAGTTTTGGATAATATAAACAGATTTAATACATAACCTTCTGAAGTTTCAGCAACAGGACATTTATAGATCTTTGATTGCAGTAAAGCAACTGAACTTCATTTCACAATCTGAATTTAATATGCAATATTATCTTAAGTAATGGCATAGAATGTCATTACAGTACATAGTATTATACTGTGAATTATACATCCATTCCTGGAATTCGTGAGTTACCATAGTCAGCTTGTTGTAACTCTTTCTAGAGTTAATGCTACATAGAGCATCAGCTGAAACCAACTGCCTGTTTCTAAATGCCTTTTACTTCCTTAAATGTTCAACATTAGATCATGAAGTTCCAATGTCTGATTTCTCTTTCATTATTTTTGTCAGTTTTAATGCAATTGCTTTTCCTGATTCTGAATACAGACGGACAGACAAAAGTCTTCTCTCTGAGCACAACAATTTTAACAAGCTCTAGTCAAGAATGTAGAAAGAAATATCAGAAGTTAAAATTAGCTGAACCAGAGTCCTTTCTGAGAAGCAGAACTTTCACTCCTTGTAAATAAACAAGTAAAAAATCACTTCTACACCTGTCCAGAAATCATTTGCTAAAAGAATGACAGATCATAGTAAACTTTCTTTGCTTCTCTGACATTTCTATCCAAATTCTCTTATAGCCTAGCATTCTGTGGTTTCTTCTCTCTTACTGTGGCTGGCAGAGTCTTTAGTATCTTGAATAAAAAAGTCATAGTAGGGCTGATCAGAGTAAGAGGTAAGGTAGGTCTGAATCATCTGAAGTCCCAGGCTAGCAATTCTTTTAATCCTGGAAGAACATAGTGAAGTTGCACTAAAGGAAAGAGTGGTGTGTCCTGCTGCCTCAACAAGACAGTGGCAGATTTCAAAAGGCACTGGTGTCTCACTTTGATCATATTCCTTTGTTGTGAATTATTTTTCATAATGAAAGGATACACTCAGCAGAGCACCAAACTCCTTGTAATTGTTTTGGAGTATTCCTATTTTAAATACTCCATATTAGCAGCACATTACAAGACCCCAGGGTGTGCATTACTGGGCAATTAAAGTGGTTCTTGGAAGGCTAACATTGTGAAGCTTCAGCCTTTTCTCTGCAGTGTGTCCAGGGGAGGCTGTGATGGCCAAGGCACACACACCCTGCTGTGCTGCACTGCTTAATTGGTGCAGGGCTGCACTGCTGAGCCACGGGCTGTGCCGGTGGTACAGACAAGGCAGCCTGCGGGGGACACGGTGCAGAGCTGAGCGAGACAGTGATGCCTTCTCTGCATCAGATTGCTTCCTACAAAAGGACTTGTGACTCCAACACTTGTGACCATCCCAGTGATGCTGCCATAAAAGAGAAGAGGCAGTTTTGGGGTCCTTGGTGATAACCCCCGTGGGGCCAACAATATCTCACCTGCAGATTGGTGCTGTGCAGGCATAAAGAGCTCTGAATATGGCTTCTTTTCAAATAGGAGACAGTCTTATTCTTCTGTGCATAGGTTGAAACACAGCTGAATTCACAGTTGAGCAAAAGAAAGGGCGGAGGGGGGAGACTTGTTTGCACAAAGTTCAAAACGAAAAACAAGCTTTGTAACATGGTGAGAAAAAACAGCCAAGGGATTTAGGGGTGAAGGAAGGGAAATAGAAAGTCTGATAGAGCCTAATCCGACTTAGGGAAGGGCTTCAGTTCCTTGCTCTGTCATGGACCTCTCTCATCAAGAGTTTGGACAAATGGCATTTCTCTCTGTGCTCTGTTTCCTGCCTGAAGTGTGAAGATAGGAGCATTGCCGTGCCACCTGGGGCACAGTGAGGACAGCTGGAAGGAGGAGTGAAGGGCTCAGACTCTCTAATAATGGGCCAAGTAAGTGCTTCAGCGAGCTGTAGCACAGTATTGGCTTCGTTCTCCTGCTTGAAGCAGAAGTGACATGTACCCTGCTGACAGCGGCTGTATGTGAAGGGAAGGGAAATAGGCAAAGGCAACAGGAATTGTATTTCAGCTACACAGGCTTTGGTGGTCGTATTTGAATTTGCAGCAGCTGATTCAGTTGGGAAGATCAGAGCTGCAGTTGCCCTTCAAAAGCCACAACACAATTTCTACCAGGAATTGGGCGGGGGGGAAGCAGTTGCTGCTACTGCTCTCAAAATCTACTGCAACACTTACAACCCTCAGAACAACAGCTGACATTGGCAGGAGCAGCAGACTCAGCTTCCTTGCTAGCTGGCCTGAGGCTCTGGCACTCCTTGCCAAGACAGCAGAATGCCTTCAAATCCTGCCATATTCAGGGGCCACAAGCAATATTCACACATTCAAACTCTCTCCTATCATGAAAATTGTATTTTCTTCTCCCTACCTTTTGGAAAAGGAGAGAGAAGGGTGATCATATACTATGTTAGTATATAAACACAAGTATGACAGATTAATTAGATTGATTAGATTGATGGTCCTAAAAGGTGAATGAAGAGGGATTATCTGCTTTCCCAAGGCTTCCAGATGGATGAGAGGTTGAAATGCAAATGCCTTACATATCTCAAAACACAATCCCAGCCCTCTCTGAGAAGATTTGACTCCTTATCTGCTGTTAATCTCTGTAGGTCCATCAACTTCACTGGGGCTACACTGAATTCATGCCTGCAGACATGGAGGAAAAAAAGTCACTTTGTTCCAGGTCAGCTTGCTCACTACAAACAGGAGAGAAAGCCCAATCCCACTCTTTTCTCTCTCCCTACATTTCTTGGCTGCACTCTAAGAAGACTCACAATTCACAGCATCAGTTTTACTATCTTAAGGGCTTAGAGAGAAGCTAGGATTTCTTTTTGTTGTTTTAAATCAGTGACCCATGATGACACCATATGGTTTTATTTCATTTAATTTGAGCAGAGCATTAACGTTCAGCTTCTAGCAGATCTCTGCCCATTCCAGTTCTGCTGTGCTACATAGTACAAGTCTAGACATAAGGAAGAGGGGTGAAAGGAAAGGAAGGTGATGATGCCTAAGTTTGGGAGTGGGACATCTGCCAGGCAAGGGTTTGGCCTGACACCTCGTTCTGCTGAGCAATAAGACACAACTTCATGCCCCTGGTACTGATGACATTGACAGTGGTCAGCTACATGTGCATAGGTTGCCTAGCCTGACCTCCCAGAATAAATTGCTGCATTAGGCTGTAAGAAACATTTTCTCACCTGGGAAGCAGGTGTACTTGAATATTTGCTGTGCTATGCAAAGCTGTGGCTATAAAGCCATCAGGACCCAGGTTAGCTGGCTTAAAGCTGGCTAAAGCATATCTACATGTCAAGCAGTGACTGCAGCATAGAAATGTCCTCAGGCAGCTGCTTCTACTTTTATTACACTCGGTTCATGTTTGGAAGGTTTTGTTCCAGAAATTCACTAAAATCCAAACATCTAGAAGATGTCATACAGTCAACAAAACATTGGAAGCAAACTTATCCTAGTTGTTTGACATCCTGGGTTTAAGGTGAATTAAGGAAATCTTAAAGGACAAAAACAGTTCTGCTAGTCTTGGATGTAGAAACACAGGCCTGGGAGGAACCACCTGGGTCATCAAGTCCAAATTCTAATATCATAGGCAACCATGAAGCACCCATTCAACTCACAGCATCTATGAAAGTATCCATCCCACCAGCTACAGACCTACCATTCCCCCTCAACAAACTCTTAATCTCTGCAACAAAAGAACAAAAGCTACAAAGTGAACAAACCACAGGAAAAGAGCAGGAAAGAAGCATCACCAGTGGCTCAGTCCCCTTCACTAGCAAGACAGTTCTGCCATGAAAAGGCCCAGAAATTTTTGAGCTCTTAGAAATTAATAATTTTCTGGGTACACCTACACTGCAATGATTGCAGTTCAGAGTGGCATCTTCTGTTACTTGTGGACTGGCCAGCTTGGGTCCTGCTAGCAGAGTTGCTGCAGCAGCATGGAGCTGGCGTAGGGTACAGCCCTGTGAGCTGCCAGCACACTGGTGACTGCCACGCAGCATGGGCTGGAGCTGTGAGAACAGCGGCTGTGCCAGCAGGTGAGTTAAGAAGACCTACAGAAACACATGGGCTTGCCAAGGTTAAATATCTTAATCTGGAGTATGGGAACTTTTAATTGAAATCTTTGCTTTGAGCCTATTTCCAGTTATTAAAATTCAGGAGTCTGTGCTGAATTCCTTGTGGACATTCATTTTGATTAACAGAAGACATGTGTGTACTAGGAAGGGAGTCTTGAACTGGGAGGAAACAGATAAATGTAGGTAACATTCTCAACGCTCTTCCAAGTTATGCCATACTTGGTATTTTGTGTAAGGCCTCAGATCTTGAAGATAAACAATTAATTCTGCTTTAATTTAATACCAAGGTATTTCTGGCTTTCATGACTGCAAAGACCAGGTGGAAGTGGGACCTGGCTGCCTCCCAAGGGGCCAGAACTGGAGTCAAAGGAAAAGAATATAAATACGTTCTTATTTACAGCCTCATGAATTTTATACTAGTCTCTTCATTTTGGAGAGTATTGAATGAGGAGCTTTTAACTTTTGGGCTTGACAGCATTGTGTATTAGCTGTGTATTATGTCTATATCCTGCGCCGTGCTGCACTGCAGTACGTGCTTCTGTGTGTTGGATAAGTAAATGATCTCCTTTACAGGGGTGTCATTGTGTGTGCCTCCCTTACACTGGTCAGAATTGAGGAAAGTGTTCATAGTGGAGCCCTTACCATTAGAAGATGTTTGCTGAAAATCAAAACAAAAACAGTGCTGAAAATGTGCTAATTACATCTAATGTTATTTTTACTTCGGGTTTTAAACAAATAAACAAAAGTATGAGAAGAATGTAAGCCTTATCAGAATGGAAATATTGGGGAGGGTTCCTTTTAAAATTACCTTTTTCAGGTGAATGAGAGACTGTACTAAAAAATAAAAATCAGAATAATATATTTATATTTTATTGAAAAATCTGGCTACACTGAAATGTAGCTGTAGAATTTTATTAAAGTTCTGATTCAAAACCACACTCATGGAGAACTTGAATCTTTCCCTTCTTCTTCCAGTCCTTACTGCTTTTGGTATAATTTATTCCTTGCTTTATTGTACCACCCAAAGGAGTTAGACACAGGTGAGCATTTCAGTGTGTGGGTGCTGCATAGGCTCCCAGCATCAAGTTGGTGCCCATCTTTGTCTAGTTTATCTAGAAGATAGTCTAGTTTTCATATTTATAGGATAAAGCCATTTTTTCATAATGAAAAGACAAACTGTAACAACTCTGCTTGGCTCATGTAAGTCACTATCAGGTCTAATCTTGAGAGAATATGGTCTGTATGTTTATGTGTCTGTATTGTGTTTGCATTTGTTTCCTAGTACGTTTTATTTCACCACACAACGGCATATTTGTTTATCTTTGCCTATAGGTCTGCATTTATGACTGTGGCTACATGGAGTTAGACATTTGGGTCAAATATTATATATTCAATCCCCTTGAAGCAATAATAAACATTTGTTCAATCAGTGCAAGTTTTAACAGAGTTTAGGTTTTCAGACGCGTGGCTTGTAACCATCACCAACTAACTATATGGATGTTTTTGTAGAGCACCAGACACTTATTACAAGTAAGAAGTCATAGCCACCTAGAACTAATGTGTAACAAGGCTATAATATCCATGATGCAATAACTGACATATTGAATACTGATACATAATTAACGGGGAACCTTGCTGTATTATAAGACCCATACCTGTACCTTTGCATAGTTGTGTAAGTTTGTGAATGCAGATCTGCTGTATTTCTGGATAACATAGCTGGCATCCATCCAATTAACTGCAGAGCTGTGGGTTTCTGTGGGCCTTCACCAGCCTATTATATCTATCCTTTTCTGTTACAATTGTAATGGCTGGTAAAGTACCCCGGGCCTCTGGGTACCCCTTTCCTGGCTCCTGTATAAATACAGTCTCTGTCCACATGATTTAGCAGTCTAAGCATTTATCTGCATATAGCTGTGCAAAATAATTTGAATTAACTGAAAGTGTGAAATTAAAGTTGTCTAGTTAAACTACATTGCACCTCTGACTCCCTTGTTTAGAATTAAGGCAGCTTTAATTTAGTTTAGCTTAATTCACTTTGGAAATGAAGTGAACTAAATTCAATTTAGGACACTCAAATTTTGAATGAGCACCTGAACAATGTTTTAATGCTTTTAACCAATGTACTTGCAAAGTTAATTCAGATTAATTTTCTCGTTTGACCCTGTGTAAACAAGCCTGTTGCCTATTCCCTGTCAATGAAACCATCTCAGCTGAGACTCCTTCAACAACTCCAAATTGACAACCAACCTCCCAAGAGGAGCAGTTTAAATGATCCTCACACACACACGCACAAGTGTTTTCTCATCCCTACATCCCCATGCAGGCAACTTTTCTCCTGGTGAGCTTTAGTAATCTCTAAGAATGATTTGTCCAGAGCTTGACACACTGAGCCAGGCACTAGCTGTGGTTAATACAGAAGAGGTGCAGCAATTGTTTAACACTATCTGAAGATCTGAGTTATAAATATTGAATTATTCAAATTCTGCAGGTTAGGCCTTTGCAGTGGAATATTATATTGCAAATTATGATACATTCTTTCTGAAAATCATGATATTCTAGAGACTTTAAGTGATTTTATCCACTGCCATTATTTCAAAACATGGTCCCCTTAATCTGAATGAAGTACTTGTTCACCTAATGAATCAGAATGCTGCCAGCTGTAAATCAGCATGTATCTCATGTTTTAATCTAACCTAATTTCAACAAGATCAGATGCAATCAGGATTCATAGGTAGAGGAATACAGAGGGATATAGGTCATGGTATTTAGAACACTATAGTACTTTTACATTTTTTCTTGAGTATATTGTGGCTTAAGAAGACAGGAGGCAGCATAAGGTGACCCAAAGATTCTGTCTTGCAAAATCTATCATGAACAAAATAATCTTAGAAATAAGACAGAACCATATTTTAATGCAAAAGTATTAATGTTTTTAAAGGGCCATTATGGAAATTTCAAACTTTTCATTACCTTGCTTAATTTTAAACCACACTGTGTATTTGGTCAGAGGTTGTCTCAAGAAGGAAATTCTGTCAAATGTTATTTTTGTCACAAAGCAAAAAAGCCCTCGAAAAACTGCCTTTTGGAAAATATCAGCTCAGGAAAAGCAGCTGCCTTAAGTCTTTGCTAAAAAGTCAACCAGGCAAACAAAAAAAACAAATACAGCAAGGAAAGCCCACTTAAATGTCTCAAGCCATCAAGTACTGTTTGATTAGATGGTTAGGCTATATTTTTGTGTGCTGTTTTTTTGGGGGTCATTGCTAATGAATAATGTCATTTGATGACTACAGCAGTCTCAGATCTTTGACTGGTAGAAAATTAGCATGATTTCACTGAAACACCTTACAGTATAATGCAATAAGGATACAGTCCTGTATATTAATATGCTAGTGCAGAATGCAGTTCAGTGTGTGTGGGGGCATCCATTTATGTGCAGTTAGCTAAGAGGATACTACTGTAAGTAAAATCTAGGCTTGTAGAAACACATCAGTTTCCATGACTTTTTCGATATGAATATGCTGCTATACAAGGCTATACTGGTTACCTGTGTGTGTGTATGTGCTTGTGTGTTTGTACATGCAGTCATTTGCAGGTCTGTCTGTCTGCAGGTGTGTTTCTACTCCTGTGTGTAATCTGGCTGCGGTGCTTTCTGAATAACAATGAGCTTAGTAAAAGCATGTATGTATTTGTATCTGTGTGTGCATCTATCTGCATATGGATGGGCTTGCATGGTGTCTGTAGATGCTTTTCTTGTTTGTGTGGTTTGTGTGTCCCTCCTGTGAGATGGATGACTTCTTGTGGTCTGATTTCTGTCACTGTGTGTGCTTTCATTCCTGTAAAAGGCAGCGTCCTTCGACAGCAAAAACACTAACAGGGTATTAGGAAACTTGGATCCAGCCACCCTTTTGATGGGTTCTGTGACTGAGCAGACTCTTTTAATTCACTCTGTGCCTCTGTTTCCCTGTAGATGCTGGGTCGTCCCGAAGAGGGGAATGATGAGAAGGCTTGACTCCATGAAGTTTTCTCAAGCATTTATTTAGCTATTTGTGAGCTGGTTTCTAAGCATACTAAGCTTAAGCACTCTAAGCATGGCAAAGCATTTCTACTCTACCTACCTAGCAAACTCTAAGAAGTCAGAAGCATGTCTGCTCCTCAAGGAGTCTGCAAAATGTCTACTCTTCTTCTTGCGCAGTTTCAGATTATATATGTCAGATTATATTGTTTACATAAAGCATCCAATGGGCTTGGGAACAAGGTTCTCCTTGTCCAACCACGGGGATGAGGCCATGTCCAGTCAGGGCCTTACTTCTACTCATGCTCAGGGAGAAATTTGGCCTGCAGCATAAGGCATAAGGCCACATTTCCCCTCCCAGCCTTTTTTTTTAATGAACAAAGACTATGGGCACACAATACCTGCTACTATGAGGGCATATGTAATACCATATATGAATGACTCTAGTTCAGCCAAATTTCTCAGTCCTGAGAGGACCTTCTGATGCCATGCCACTGCCTTACAGTAACATTCATCCCTGCACGTGCCTGCCTTTGTGTGCCTGTGTTTCGGGTGTCCATCTGTGTACTTTGGGGCTGGCTTTTTGTAATTTTTATCTCCCCCATGTACAAACAGAGCAGGGGAAGATGGAAAGGAAGGAGTTATTAAATGCCAAGCGGATATGCAATAAATCCCATTGATTTTACAAACTCCAGCTTGTCTTCAATCTCTTTCCATTCTTTATCCTGGGGGCATTACAACAAAACCCTATTTTAAATACCTTTTCTTTCCCTTCCCCCTTACCCCTCCCCTCACTCCCAAAAAAGTGTCAATATTTTATTTGGATTTTTAACTTCGCTCCATAACAGTTGTTTGACCTCCTGACTCATGTGAGTCACATAAATTCTGGGACTTTATTCAGGAGCCATGTTCCTTCTATTGAATAAGCAATTTGGGAGGGTGAATTAATGACTTGTGCTGTTGCTGGAAAGTCCCTGAAGAAATATTAAAATTGCTTGCAGACTGAATCAATACTCACTGAACACCCAGCATGAGGACCTGGGCTTTTTAATGGCTACAAGCAGCGGCAGTCGGTAGAGGAAGGGGAATTCCTGTACACACAATGCACGCAGACACACACAACCGATAGCAGTCTTCCCCCAGCCTTGCTGGCTTTTTCAATAACAGCATATTCTTGTTCACACAGCCTGCTATGAACTGATGCCTGCTGTGCCAGGGAAAGGACTTACAGTCCAGTTCTCATTTCCCTCCTAAGAAGATCATGCAGGATTTGCAAAAGCTGGCCATTTGGCCCATGTCATGAGCACTTGGGTTAGCATGTTCTGGCACAGTCTGTGAGGCACAAGAAAGGTTAATTATTTGTGGTGTTAACAGCATATTCTATGTGTCACTTTGCGTTTTTCCTCTCTAAAGGGGAAAGACACTAGTGCTGTGTTAGGTTTTTGTGTGCTCTTGTTGTTTGGGAAGAGAATTGGGCTGTTTTGCAGAAGCATGGTTCTGTGCCTTTGGGTGCTGAAGTGTTTGCACCTGTCCACAGCATGAATTTGGTTTGTTTCTGATATTCTGTAGGCTTTGCTTTCTTATTTTGACTTGTGTTTTGGTGAGTCTTGAATGTCATGTTCCCCTGCTTGTGTTAAGAGTAACTGCATGATGCTTCTGGTCATTGAGCAGAGGTGTCACTTCACTAGACCAGTCTATTTCAATGGCTGTAGGTGCAAATCTACATGGTTCTGAGTGCCATGGGAGACCACCAGTCTCACTAGGACATGAATGTGCTCAATGTGCTGCTTGACAAGGCTTTCACTGCTACTCACTAGGCTGACAACTGCCAGATTTTGTCCATACCTTGCTTTGCTCTAAGCCCCCTCTGGCCAGGGTGGTTTTGTTACTAGAGTTTCCAAGTCTCCTTTGAGAATGTGGCCCCATGTTTTTCCCTATGGTTGTGAATGGCAATGGCTGTTTTGTATTCACTTGTTGGGTGGCTGTTATTGTGTATTAACACCAGGGTGGGTGTGCTTTGTATGACTGCATGCCTGTCTCATTGATTCCATCAGTATTATTTTGTAATCGTGTGTCTCTGTGATTGAGTTAGTGTGCATTTCAGGGCTCCTGTGTATTGAATAATGATGTCAGGGATTGGGTTGTTTGACTGGGTAATGGCCTCTTTTCAGTGTTGTAAGTGAATGTGTCCTTCTCCTGTTTCTCTGTCTCAGCTGGGGCAGGATCATTTACACTAGGTGATTCCTTAAGATGCTCACATGCACTAAAAGAATATCCCTTTGGTTCCCAAGCTCTCCCTGCCAGTGGGATGTGCCAAAGGTACATGTTTTGCGTGTGTGTGACATGCTGGGTGCCATGTGAGCCTGGTTCTCAGCTGCATGCTTCAAGGTCTGTGGCCACTTACTTGTGAATAACTATGTGTGAGCAGATTTCTAAGGCTATGTGAATATGTTTACATGTGTGTGCGTCTCCTAATGTACTCAGGGGTTTTGCTAAGACCTTTCGGTTATGTTTTTGGGTAAGATTCTTCACAACTATGTGCAAGACTATACTGTGCAGTTTCAAATAGATTTGACTGAGTCTGTGAAGGGATCTATAAATTATTACATCTCTCTTCAGTGATGTGCACGCTTGCCTTTGCAAGGATCTTCTTGTGTGACTTTCTGTATTAATGCATAGAAGGGCATTCATGTCAGTTAGCAGATGCCTCTGATCTGTGTGTGACTGAGTGGCAATGTTCCCAAGACTGAACTGACCTGGGTCTCTCATATATGTAAGAAAGAATGGGATTCTGTGTCAGCAGCATTTAGCAGTAAATATATGTGTTAAGAAATTTTAAATGTACAGTGAATCTCTGGGTTTGTGCAACAGTTTCTGACTTATGAGGATATTGTGCAGTAATGCCTTAAGAGAGTGTAGCCATATTTGGTCTCTTGGAAACGAACAAGAGGGTTCAGTTATTTTTCAGCTGATGATTATGTGTCTTTGCCACATGGATTTATTTGCTCTGCACAGGCAATATGTCTGGCATTGGGCCTGTTCTGTCCTTCCATGGCCATGAGGATTTAGCCCAACAGCAATCACATCTAGACAAAGTCTATGAAAAAGGCTATGAAAGATCCTGAAAACTTCCAGAGAGCATTCTCAATTGTACCCTCTCACCAAAATATACCACGAGGGAAAGATCCATGACTTCTCTCAGTCAGGTCATCAATATTACTGGTATTTAGCAAGCCAATGAGTTTAGCTTATATTTTTCAGTGAGGTTGCTAACAAGTAACTCCTTGCTCCTCCTTGCATTAGTTGAAGTCTTGTTACTTCCCCTACTCCTTTGTTTGTGCTCTCATACTTTTCCCACTTTCTCCTCTGTTTTCTGGCCTGAATTTGACCTTGAACAGATTACATGATCCTTAGCCCACCCATCTCTTTACCAGCCCCCACCCCTCACACTGGGATAGCAGCATCAGGGTAACAGGGAGAAGGGGAAAAAAATGAGGGAGTGAGAGAGGGAGGGAGAAAGGGAGAGAGACCTGTTTGAAATATAATTGGAGGCTGTTAAACAGAGGAGCCCAGCATATCACTCTAGTAATGGAAATAAATTCCATTGTATTTGCATTTTAATTTTCCACATAAACAAAGGCCCGGAGTGAGCTGGCTTCGCCAGAATCACCGGCCAGAATTTAATTAGAAATGAAAAGTTTATAGGGTCCTCTTTAATGCGATTAATGCACAGTTAACATTTATCACATACATATGCTGGAATCGCCTTTTTTAAGCAACCACCGGCCATGAAATGAATTTCTTTTCAACTTTTTTAGCATGCGTGAGGAAGGCTGTCTCTGGTGAGGCGGTCCAGTGAGCACACTCCTGACAGCTTGGTAAACTGCAGCCCACAGAGGCTTAGTAGCCCCCATCCTCACTGAGGAAAGTTCAAGGTGGCTTAGAGGGAAGCATGGTCTAGTGGTTAAAGCCTGAGGTTGGGAGTCAGGGGATCTGGGTTGTATTCCCAACTCTGCCACATGCTCACTGCATGACTGACTTGCTCTCAGCATCTGTTTCTCTGGGTGTTAAAAATAAAAGAGAAATCAGCTGGAAGAAGATATCTCAGCTCCAGACCCCTTTGAATCTCAGTCTCTCCAACAACTTGCCCAGCCCTGTTGTGTGGGGTCTGCATTGGATTCTGTATTATGCTGACCTCTCAGCTCATCTCCCTGTGCCTGGGCATTCCTACACCAGCTTCAGGGACAGAAGAACGTCTGCATAGCTTGCCTGATGTGAGAGGCTGGATCTCCTGGAGGGACTTCTTTACAGTGCCCCAGATGCCTGCAAATTCATATGGATCTCACATTGGCATGGGTTCCTATGGATCTCACATTGCTGCTGCAAGATACACATCTTCCTGCCAAAGAGCATGAGTCAGGAGTGGGCCAAACTCTGCCTCTGCAGTGTGGGAGCCCTGGCAGCCCTGCCATGAGGGGACTACTGAGACAGCTCCATATTTCTTAAGGGAATCCTCTTATGCTGGTTTGGTCAAAAAAACTGCTAAGAACAATTTGTAAGATACTGGGTGTGTCAAGCCTGGACTTCAGATCCTAACATAAACCTAGTCAGGAGCAGCTACCAGCCCTCCTTGTAGAAGGGGTAATTATACCTCTCTCACCCTGAGAGGCCCTGAGAGGTCTTCCTGTGAGTGCTTATAAAAAGCTTGAGCTTGTCTGCACATGGATGCTAGGGAAAGCAAGTCTAAATCTGGAAAAGATATCAATTTATTATCAAATCCTTTTCTTGCAGAGCACAATGCCAAGATAAAAGGCCAAAGGGGAACATCTCCCCTGTGAGCCTGTGCCCCTGCCAGAGCCAGAAAGGCATCAGGCTTGTCACCTCCCCACATCCTCACAACTCCCAGAGGAGACTGTATCGCCTCTGGTGTTCCCTTGGTCCCTTCCTTAAGCCCCCTACCCTGCTCTGGCTGTGTGACAGAGGGATTACAGCCCCCCTCTACTCCCACACTTCCTTCTTGGACTTGCAGACAAGCAGAGCAAATAAACCAGGCCCATGGACACAGTGTTAGCATGTTAAGGACACAGCAGGGGAAGGAAGAACATGAAACCTCTATTGATCCCTTGAGGAATGATGTCCCTTCCTTATCTTATCAGATTCTCTTCACTCTTCAATTATAGTCTGTTGAAATTGGCCTCTTAACCCAAACAAGATAACCTGGGTAATGAGGAGAAGAGTGCAAGTGGAGGGAAGGGGAGAGGAGGGCAGGGTCCAGTGAATTGAACTTATAGCTACAATTAGAATTACTTTCTTTAGTGTAATCTCCTCTGCCATCACTATTCCCAGGTATCCTCTTCTTGCATCATGTATCAGGTGAAATATGTTATAATGAAATGTATGATGTCACACCCCTCATTCCTTCAGTTGCACTAGGTACTCACAACAGACACATGCACCCACATTTGTACATGACATCTTCTTGTCCATATGTATCTGCCCTGCCATACCTCTTCCGTGTTCACACATCTCTGCAGATGCCACTTCAGCATACACACACTTGCACGAGTGTTTATGTTACTGATACTGCCTATCTCACCAGCTGTATTTTCCTCAGCACATTGGTAGTATGGGATGCCATAGCACCTTATCCCCAGGTCCACCTAAAATAACTGCTGACAAAGATGTGAGCACTGCTAGGACTCCCTTGTGCATCTGCTTACAGCCATAGTTCATCAGTGCATTTACAAGACTGTCTTGCTGTTGGGAAGCAGTCACACAGAATCCCATGCAGAGTCCCACAAAACTCGACAGGCTTCCCAAGGCATATATTGCCGTGCCTTTGCTCACCACTGTGACTCCCTGCGTGCAACTGCAGAGCTGCGACATTGTTTCCATGGATAAGACTATTCTCAGTTCTTACACAGACCAATAATACCTACTTGCTATAAGTCTATACTCCCAGCTGGACATGTTGCCCTAGTGATATGCCCATGCTCCTCCTTGTACACATGTCATGGGGTATAGGGCATGTCTTGCCCAAATATCCATTACAGAGAAGATTGTCTGGTGGAACAATAGAGACTCAGCGGTTTATCTGCACAAATGCACCCGGGTTTCCATGCTCAAATTACTTCACTGTGCACAGAATGATCCTGGAGCACATTCAAATGGTGCAGAAGGTGCTTTCATTTTGGAAGGGTGGTGCTCTGACACTCTCCTCTTGCATGCTTCTAAAGGCTGTATTCCCCAGCACCACTTTATCCCCTGTCTTTCACAGTGACAGAGGAATTTCCTTGTGAAATGGATTTGTGAAATTGTGAAATTTCCACATGAAATGGACCACACTCCTTTCTATTTCATGTCTCCCTGTGCCACCAGCTCTGCCAGTTTTGCCTGTTGGGCACCAAGAGCAGTAGGAGAGTCACCCGTAGGCATGTATTTTCCTTTAATAGTCATGTCTTTGTCATGTGCAAGCATACAAACTCACCCATGCAGTTCCTTCTTGCTCTCCAGCTTGTGCACCTCACAAGAATCTCTACACAGCTCGACATACTTACTCTGTCCCCATCCTCACTGCTTTCATAGCTGCACACATAGCTGGGAATTGTTAAAGTAATATAAGGGAGTTTGATGTCAATATTGAATGACTCTCTACATCTTGTTTGGCACAGTGGCCAAAACTGCCTTCTGTAAAACCACATCAGGTCTGATTTTGACAGTCTCCAAGTCAAATCTGCCTTAGCCTTTCCCTCCATCCTTATCTCTCGTCCTTTCCTCCCCCAACCCTACTCAGCTGCTCTCTCTACCCATTCTGGAATCTTCATGTTGTGGTTCTGTCTGCCAGAGTCAGCACTATAAATATTGTTTCTTTTAAACCCTAAATTTGCTGTTTGTTCCACAGGGAAAGGGAATTTGTGACATTGCACATTTTCCATTCTGCCTCTTCTTGCACAGCCTTGGACCATTTGTACGTAACACGTCCCAGAAATATACTTTCCTGTGCACTCAGTGTACCAACATGATGTCCTTTTCTTCAGAAAAATTATTCCTTCCTTTTCTCTTCTCCTCTACATCTCCTCCTTTTCATATTGATTTTATAAATGTGTGTGTGATTTCTTGTTTATATGTAATTTATGTATAAATGCTTAGTTTTCCAAGCTCAGAAGTCTACACTTAAAAAACTAAAAAGTGGCCTAAATTTAGGCAAATATTAACAACAGGCACTATTACATAGCTTCATTGTGCTGTGGTCTGTCTTTTTAGAGGCTGATGACTAAAATTTGTTCTTAAAAGAGTTTTTAGAGAAACATGAGTATATTGAAAGGCAATGGTCCTTTTAAGAAGAGCCCAAATGTTAGTGCAGTTTTAAAGTGAGAGCTTGAAAGTGGGCAGTGGGGTAATGAGGTTGCTGTTGTATTTAGGCCCAGCTTGAAACAAATGAGGACTAGTTCTGGGAATCAAAGGGATGGAATATTAACCCTTCCTGACCAATGAAATTGTACTGCTATTGTTGCCAGAACCATGCAAACTACCCTGAAACTAGAGGTGTGGTGCAGGGCATCCTGCACTTGACAGATATCTGAGGGTTTCTTTCATGGCTGTCATCTGGTTACAATCTCTACTTTTCCTTTTACGAATTAACAAACATCAGTCTGCCTTGCAAAACATGGATACCACCCTTCCCAACTGAAATAGAGTGATGGGCATTTTGAGTAAAGCTGATCACAATTCTTGATGTAATTTACCTCCCAACCAAGATGGATATTTAACCCTTATGCTTTGAACCCTGCAGAAAGGGAAGGGTTCTTACCTTGGAAAGATGATGACCTGTTCTAAATGGAGCTAAACAAACAAAAACTACATTTGTCCTCATAAGAGAACAATTATTAGAGGAAAACTCCAGCATACCTCTGTGTATGGATGTGTGCATGTGTTGGGAGAGTTGCTAGAAACCTGAGGAACAATACACTGTGGAAGTTTTAGAAATGCTACAGGAACTGCAGAGGTAGCAGGTGACAGAAGCAAGAAATCTCCTATTTCTGTTTTTCACACAGACAGAGACAAGCCACCAGAATCTCCCTTCCTGAATTAACAGTGAAGTTTGGGTAAATGTTTCATATATAGCATTTTTTGGGAGGTGTATCTGGGTACTCACAGTCCTTTAGCTAGGCTTTTGACACATCAGTCTTTCTCCTCTCTGTCAAAACTAGTACACACATAAATCCCAAGCCAGACAAAGGACAAAGGAATACCCTTCCCTGACCACATCAAACTTGCGTCTATGCTTCCTTTTGCCTACCAGCATTCTGTGTCACCATCTATGTGCCTGCTCAGAGATACATCTTCTCTACCATATACTGATATATTCACATGTAGTATACAACCAGCAGGCAAATTTCCCCAAAGGTACTTATCTGCATTGTACTCACAGTCCCCACACAAATGTCCTATACAAAAGAATGCCATGTGGTTCTGCTTTATCCATCAATGTGCCCACCTCTGGACACATCAACCTTTCAAATTTGTCTACTATGTATTAATGTACCATCTACACTCCTTCTACACCATCACTCCTCCTCAGAATCTATATAGACAAACATATTCTCTCCATACATCTCAAACAGTTCATGCAAACATCCTGCCATTCTTCACACCCCAACCACAGCTATTTCTCTGCTGTGGCTCCAGGATTGAACTACAGTGTTGTCCATTTCCCAGTGACAAGGGTCTAGTTACAGGGTTATTGATTGGTTTTCATACAGACAGATGGATCTGCCTTTGGTCTCCCCACCAAAATGCACCTCTGTATGGGCTGATTGTCACTGCTTCAGGGATAGGATTTCACCAGGAGACCACCCTCCATGCAAACATCCTTCACCCAGGCCAGGGATGGTAATAAATGGAGTCAGGCTGAGCCATAATAAAAGCAATTGAGTGGGTTACCTGTGCAGACATGAGATTTATACCTCCTCATATTTGATGTGATTGTTTTATTGAGTTCTCAGTGCAGTTAGGATGCCATTTATTTATTTATTTATATAGCTACTTATCATGGAAGAGGGGGGAGGCTGTTGCAGCTTAGCTAGTGTTCAGTCTCTGTCTTGTCAGATAGGAGCCCAAAGAAACAGACTCTCCAGTTTTGCTCTGCTTTTTACCTAGACCTGGACTTGATGAGTGAGCCCTTCCCAAATATCTCATTTCCTATGACAGGCAAAGATGTTTGTTTCAGGACCCCTGAAACCTCGAGGACTGTCTGAATTATGAGCTTAGCAGAAGCTACAGGGATAGTGAAAAGAAAGATATGTATATACTGGTTTTCTAGAAGAGCCTCTCAGAAGAAATTCCTATTTATGCTGTTCCTGTTTTGGACAATGGGTTGTGATCTATGCACAGAACCTCTTTATGCTATTGCAATAGAAATAGTAAGCACCGGCATTGCTTCTGACTCTGTCATTGCATGTGAGCGTTGAGAAATATTAGCAGGTGCAAATTGGTTGGAAATGAATATTTGTAAGTGCACTCTGAGGAGTTTTGAAATCAGGTGATTAGATTTGTGATTTTCGGCTGGGTAGATAGCCACATAAGTGCCACAAAATCAGCCCTCAGTTACTGGCACTATAGAGAAAATTGGAAGCTAGTGCTAAATATCATACTGTCTAGTATTTCAACACAAGCCTAACGGTGTTTTTTGTGGGTTTTCCACCTCCTCTAGTCAAGTGGTAGCATGAGAATTTCAGTTCTCATTTAATAAAGTATGTTTCCAGTGCTTGTGGAGGCTTGAAAAGTGACCTGTCAGATCTCTGAAGACTCAAAGGACTGCATTGTTAAGGTATTTTTAAAGTTGTTTAATGGGAGTCGGATATCTAAAGCCCTTTTAAAATTTAGAGTAGAAAAGAGAAAACAAGTAAAAACAAACTCACATAATATTACAAGTGCTCATCTGTTGGGATTGGTAAATATGCTATACATGTATAGGGTCCAATAGATTAATTTGGATTACAGTGGAAAAACCCTCATTACTATTAGTCTCAGTTAAAAGAAAAATCATTTGGGAGAAAAACTCAAACCTTTCTGATGCTTTCATGAGTAATAATCATCATTAGAGCCATCTACACAGTGATGGGATTTCCTAAAGCTAAGTTAGCTGTGTGGATGTTGGACCAAAGGCAAATGCTTTTAGAAGTCTCTACTTTTCCATTTATAGGGACTGACCTCAAAAGTGTGATCTCTAAATATTTTGCTGGTTTTAAGTAGAGAGCCTAAACTCCATTTGAATTTCAACAGGTCTTAATTAAAAACAATGAAATCTAAGCGAAGCTCAGCCTTGTTCAACTGTTTTGAAGTCATATATTTTTATTCAAGTAATATGAAAATCTTTTGTTTGAATGGCTTTAGTATCAGAGATTTTTTTATTGTTATTTTGTATACATCTGAAAACATGGCTTTGTTTTGTATGCATCACATCATCATATCGTAAAAGGTCCAGCTGGCCTGTTAGACCATTATCTATCTCTTTAGCCAACACAAGAGTATTCCTTTTTGTATATTTGCTTGTTATTAATGCCACCTAGTTGTATATATTCCAAGAAATAAGGAATTCCTATGGGATGATGCAATTCCACAGTTTAATGGACCTCCCTATCAGGGGATACCTTCTGCTGCTGTTTAAATGTTTCCTTTCTTATTTTCCTCCCTTCATTCCTGGCTATACTGTTTTGTTTAAACGTGAATAATTCCTGTCCTGTTGGAAGGACTGTGCCCTTCAGATCACTATATTGTTCTCACCACTTCGTCATTTCTTGGCCAAGCCACTTATATTTTCTCCTCTTTTCTCCCAAAGTCAAATGAGGTTTTTTTCACATAATAGTGATTCCGGTAAATGAGATTTAGTTCCATAAGACTCACTCACCCAGCACAAAAATGCAGCTACCTCTATGGCAGAGTGCAGCAATCATTCATGAGTTGCAAAAGCTTGAAAATATTTAACTTCCAGGAAAAATGAAGCTTTCTGTACATCTATAAAAAAGGAAGGGCTGGGATTTTTAAGTGGTAAAGGGACCGATACGATTCTGAACTTTGAGGTTCACAGAACAGGGAGCTCAAAACTTCCCAGGCACAACCAATTTTACTTGCTGACTACCTCTGTTGAGCTA
Organism: Calyptomena viridis; assembly: GCA_013390005.1. NCBI lineage: Eukaryota > Metazoa > Chordata > Aves > Passeriformes > Eurylaimidae > Calyptomena > Calyptomena viridis. Next base: position 259,645 of record WEIV01009522.1, read on the forward strand.
ATATCTCTGCAATATGAAAATTAGAAAAGATGCAGCTAGCTTATTGTAGTTCCCCCCATATACAACCTTCCTGTGGCCAGACACGATGAATAAGACAAAGAGAAATGCTGTGAGCATTCATTTACTCTTTCAGCTGCAGTAACATTGTCTGTAACCTCTGCTTTATGAGTCTGTCCTTTATTTGCAATGATAAAAAGAAGATAATACCGGGTTTGTGTCTGATGGAAAAGAGTCTGAATTTAAAGGAGTATATTCCCTGTAATGAAGCCTGTGTGACCCAATTGTGTTCTCTGCTCAGCTGACAGGCAGTAGAAGTCTTCTACCATGAGAGCATGCCCTCATGCAGGAAACTGCACAGGAACCTTAGACTCAGCACCCACTAAGAGAGAGGATTCCTGCTAGGACCCTGAATTTCTTCTGTGCACACTAGGAGGTGCCAGGTTATGAGACCTGGTAATCTCTGTTAAGTGCTGTTGGACAAGTTTTCTTCACCCCTTCCTTGTACCAACACGATGTCAGACAGAGGGAAATCCAGTCTATATGATGAGTCAAATGTTTGAAATTCGTCAAATTCATCAAATTGAGAAAAATGACTTGTGGCTACTAAGTACTGGCAGTGGTTATAGATTTGTGTGACACACACACATGATTGTGAGTTAAAACTCTGCAATTCACCCTGTGTTCACTGTGGGCAATGCAGTTTTCACTACTTTGGTCGCTATGAAAAAGCTGCCATTAGAGATGGCAGCTTCCAGCTTCTCCCTAGACGTGTCCTGCAAGAATTCCAGATTTGTTTGGTGGGAAAAACAGGAAGAGATTCACCAGTGGCTTTGGCCAGGATGTCCTTTGAGGAAATTCTCAAGTGTGGCTAGCGACAGTGACTCAGAAAGCTCTGTTTTGTGTAATACTGATTTCTTCCGCATACAACACAGTCCCTGCCCTAATGTGCCTGCCTTTTGCCAGACTTGATTGTTTGTCTTGAGACATGACATTTACCTCAATTGCAACTCTGTTCAATTCTATCTCCTTTGCATGAGCTAAAGCCTCAGCAGATATAAAACAACCTAGCTCCAGTTTTGAACTTTTTCTTGTTATCTATTGAACTCAGTGGACATTTTTAGTGAAAGATCACACTGAGTTTTACAGGGGTAGGTAAAAGCTGTTATTTTCATTTTGCAGATGGAGAAGCAGCCTCATAAGAAGTCTATGTGACCTGCCCAAGATCAATCAGAAAATTAATGGCAGAACTGGTAAGAGAAATCTGATCTCCCAATATACCATTCTTTGCTCTAAACTACAGACCTGCCCACAGCCACTGAAATTGGACACATGCTCAATAATATTTCAACGTACAAGTATATTTTGCTGGTCTTTATAACCCAAGTCAATGTATGTGTCTTTCCATTAGTATTTTTAAAAGCGCATCATTATTGGAGACTTTAACTGGGCATCATTAGCCAATTGCTATATCCTGAAAATGGAAACATCTTCCTAAACCAAGTCCTTAACACTAGAAATTAATGGATACCCAATACCTAAGAGAAGATCGAAAAAACCTCTAACAGTTTGACTGAGATAATATATCCACTAAATACTATTCTCTGCCATGGGGCATTAGTTAGGGCTACTCCCAGAAATTCGAGGTCCAAAGAAGGCTGACTGAGCTCTGCAATGCTTTAGCTTTGGCATTACTTAGGCAAAGACTGATTGGAAGTCCCTGATACTGAACCCAGCCGCAGAAGAGCTAGGAGAGAGTGACAAACTGGGAAGAGGTTGTTTTGCTTTGCCTTTCTGGACCTCATTCATTAATTCAGGATAATTCATTAATTTACAAGAAGCAGGAAATAGTGCTTAAGTTACAATGTCCATTTCATCACTTGCTGCATAACCGTGAACACTTGTCTAAGATGTGCTCTGTCCTGTTCCTACTGAAGTACACTGTCTAATTCAAAAGATTTTTCTGGGGTGATTATTGTCTCCTGAAACCCATGGTCTTAGGTGAACTCTATGTGCTGCTAAACAAAGGAAAAATTCTCACTAACGTCTGCCTCCAAGTTCATTCTTAGGAGACTGCCGCAAGGCTTACAGCAGTGCCTAAATTCAGTTGAAATAGTCCAACCTGAAGTGACGAAAGATAACTTTGGTTTATAGTCATACCATAGGTGAAAATTTTGGGCTGGCAGGGTGCTGAAGAACCAAGCTGATGAAGTGATTTAAAGTAAGCATTAATTGCTTACCAAAGAAGTAAGATCTTCTGTCAGCTGCCTGCTTCTCAATTGCTTCTCGTGCACTGTTAGTATGTGTGTGTGTTTACATATATGCGTGTTTATGCATATATATTTTTTTATATACATGTGTGTATATACCTACACATACACAATCAGGTTATACTGTGTAGTACCTAATGTATGAAGCAGGAACAGGAAAGCTCTTGATGCAGAATAACTGCTTTATCTTGATCCTGTCCTTTCTTGCACACTTTGCTTAGTAACTAGTATACTCTCTAGACATTTTTGCTATAATAAAAAGAAACCCACTGCATAGGAAGACTTTGTTATTTTTTCCTGAATCTTAACAGGATACTTAAGTCACCCTTTATCTGCATGAGTTTGGCATGAACAAGTTTCTGATAAATCTCAGAACAGAATTACATCGTCCCAAATGTGTCCTGGTACTCTCAGTGCAATACTGACAGATCAGTGCAATGTAGGCAAACAGAATTAATGTATTGCCAAAAAAAAAAAAAAGAAAAAAAAAATGAAAGTTTTAAAAAAAAAAAAAAAAAAAAAAAAAAGGAAAGAAAAATAGATTTTAGAAATGTTTAAAGGAGACTTTAAAAATAGAATTGAAACTGTTGTTTTGTGTTATCTCCCCTGAAAGGCTTTGCTAATGATAGACTAATTTTCAAAAAGAAAATAAAATGTAATTAATACATTTTCAGAAAATCTTACAATAACCAAAAGTATTTTTTTCCTAAGCACAAGGAAATCTCCATTTTGAAGCACAGTATTCTCAGTCTCTCTAGGAACATAGGTAACTTCTGTTTCTGTAAATGCCTTGCTAATCATTTTAAGATGTTAAAATCTTCGTGAATGTAGCTCTAACAGCTCTGGTCACAGAGCCAATGCAAAATTTGCTTTGGAAACTCCATGGTTTTCAGTAATAAGAAAACAGATATTTATTGAAGCGTTGTTTTTAAAATTATCTATCTGAAGCTGCTCAGAGACTGTTAGATTAACTCCAGTTTGTGATTGTACTGCAGGTAAGAGATGTGCTGACCCAATTCTGTATATGTAGTTTTACAGTGGGAGAGAGAAAAATATATATTTAAATTGTGAATTTAGTCCCTTCTTTGTGTTTGTGAATTCTGTGAGCTGCAATCACAAAAGTCACTGGAGTGACGAAGTTGACGTTACTCTCCACAGCACTAGGATCAGGCCCTTATCGTATTCTATTGCAATTTTTTCCCAGTGCACTCTCCTGAACTTGTCTAGGATAGACTAGCATATTTGATGACCTATGATATGAAGGGCTTATTTCCTCACAGATGTGAGTTTTGGGGAGCCTCACACAAAGGTGAACAGTGGGAAGTTGGGTCTGAATTTTCAAAAAGAATGGGAAAAGACTAAATCATACGAAGTCAAAATGCTCTTGAGCCTCATGGACTACACACTCAAATGTCATCACAATGGTGGGTCACAGCTGAGCCTCTTTACTATAATAATACTTAGCAGCTACAAAACACTTGTCCTCAAAGTATTTTATAAGTGCAATCTAACTGACATCTCTTTCCACCTCCTTCTGAGAAAGATCAGTTTTCATTTCCAGGATGAGGAAACAGAGGTACAGAACTCCTAAAGCCCTACCATGAACGGGTAACAAAGGTGGGAGCAAAATTTGGTGCTCAGCCTTCTGCCCCGTACATCACAACCCAGACATGAGGCACCGGGTCCAGCAAACGTAAGGCTGAGACTTCAGTGACTTTTGGATGCTGACATCCCTTGAGCTGGCTGTACAGGTGTGTTGGGTCCATACATGCTGTTCCTCCAAAGAGCCTACAGCCATTCGTCTGGACTTCCGTACCACCAGCTCAGTTCCTTACAGGGATAGCTGGCTGTCCTTCCACAGCTGCCTTTGTAAGGTGTCTGAATGTCAAACTCTTATTATTTCAATACCTGACTGAGAGAGTAACAGAGACCTGGAGGTTTTTTAGGAGGGTGTATAATTAGCCGATCAGTATTATGTTACCCTGTTCATAACTTAATAACCATTTTAATACAGATGGCACACACAGGGATAATTTCCTAGAGTAGCCTAGCAGTATATTACAGAGACAGTGTGTCTGAGGGAATCTTTCTTAGCCAAGGTACATTCCACTAGCTAATTCTACCTGCTGTTTTCAAGATGATTTGGGATAATTCCCTATCATTTGCAAAATATTAAAACCCATTTATATAGGATGCCAGATTTAGAAATACACAGTCTGAGTTATTAGACATGTTTTTATAAATCTGCCATGACAAGTGCAAGACAAAAAAATACCACTTTGTTTCCCTTGCTATTTATTTTTTGCTTTCCTTGCTATAAATACATCATTTGAAAAAAAAATCTGGCTAAATTTGCTATATGTTAGAAGTGCCAATATGTTCATTTATATCTATGTAGACACTACAAACAACTGCACGCATATTTACATGTACCCTATATATGTTTATTTGAGTGGGAAGAGCCGTACATTTGGGACTGCATCCAAAATTTCATGTATTGTTACTCTGTCAGTATTCCGTGCCTATGTATGTACCCTTTACAAATATCCCAGTGTTACTCTGTTTCTAGAGGTTATATTTCTGTGGTCATACCCGGGGCATCTATACATATATTACACCAAAACAGCGTAATTACTATTACTATGTGCACAAGAGTTTTGTGTGTTGCCAAAATATGAAGATCTGCTGTATGTTGTGTTTGAATATTCAGGCATGTGAACAGTCTGAGAGCTTTGACGTGTGTTAGTACTCGATGACATCTATTACCGTCCCTTTTTTCCTGCTTTGATCCTGTTTTTTTCCCTGTCACATGGTTATTTTTGTCACCTCAAACCTGAGACCAAATCTGAGTCCCTCCACCAACAAAATTCGCACCCTAGCAGCCGGGGGTGGAGGTGGGGGGGGAAATCGTTGCCTAGTGCGGAATCGATCGTATTGCTGCCCCAGCCTCCTGAGAGGGCAGGGATCAGACCGAGACGGGGCCGCAGGGACCGCGGGGAACAGCGCTCCTCGGCCGGGGAAAGGGCCACCCGACAAGTTCAGCTGTTCCCTAGGGCTGNCCCTGCGGCGGGCAGCAGCGAGCCCCGCGACCGACCCGCGCACCTGCTGTCCGGGGCGGCTGCTGCGGGGAGCAGACAGCCGGTTTCGGCCCCGCTGCCCGGAACTGGGCTTGGGGGTCGCGGCGGGGCCGGGAAACGCCCTCTGGACAGGGGCCGGGATCTGACGGGCCATGCCTGGGAGTCCTGCTGCGGGAGAGGGGCTGGAATAGGATGGATCTACCCTAAACGAGGAAGGCTTGGGCCGTCCGCGCTTTTGAAAGGGCTTTTATGGGGCCNTACCTGACTGAGAGAGTAACAGAGACCTGGAGGTTTTTTAGGAGGGTGTATAATTAGCCGATCAGTATTATGTTACCCTGTTCATAACTTAATAACCATTTTAATACAGATGGCACACACAGGGATAATTTCCTAGAGTAGCCTAGCAGTATATTACAGAGACAGTGTGTCTGAGGGAATCTTTCTTAGCCAAGGTACATTCCACTAGCTAATTCTACCTGCTGTTTTCAAGATGATTTGGGATAATTCCCTATCATTTGCAAAATATTAAAACCCATTTATATAGGATGCCAGATTTAGAAATACACAGTCTGAGTTATTAGACATGTTTTTATAAATCTGCCATGACAAGTGCAAGACAAAAAAATACCACTTTGTTTCCCTTGCTATTTATTTTTATCTTTCCTTGCTATAAATACACCATTTGAAAAAAAAAAAATCTGGCTAAATTTGCTATATGTTAGAAGTGCCAATATGTTCATTTATATCTATGTAGACACTACAAACAACTGCACGCATATTTACATGTACCCTATATATGTTTATTTGAGTGGGAAGAGCCGTACATTTGGGACTGCATCCAAAATTTCATGTATTGTTACTCTGTCAGTATTCCGTGCCTATGTATGTACCCTTTACAAATATCCCAGTGTTACTCTGTTTCTAGAGGTTATATTTCTGTGGTCATACCCGGGGCATCTATACATATATTACACCAAAACAGCGTAATTACTATTACTATGTGCACGAGAGTGTTGTGTGTTGCCAAAATATGAAGATCTGCTGTATGTTGTGTTTGAATATTCAGGCATGTGAACAGTCTGAGAGCTTTGACGTGTGTTAGTACTCGATGACATCTATTACCGTCCCTTTTTTCCTGCTTTGATCCTGTTTTTTTCCCTGTCACATGGTTATTTTTGTCACCTCAAACCTGAGACCAAATCTGAGTCCCTCCACCAACAAAATTCGCACCCTAGCAGCCGGGGGTGGAGGTGGGGGGGGAAATCGTTGCCTAGTGCGGAATCGATCGTATTGCTGCCCCAGCCTCCTGAGAGGGCAGGGATCAGACCGAGACGGGGCCGCAGGGACCGCGGGGAACAGCGCTCCTCGGCCGGGGAAAGGGCCACCCGACAAGTTCAGCTGTTCCCTAGGGCTGGCGATGGAGGGAGTGAACAAGAGGAGTGGATGCAATGGAATACCTCCCGCGCTCAGCGACTCGCAGCTGTAAGCGCGGCTTCGCAGCAGATAACGGCAGCCTTTCGGCTCAGAGCTCTAATATTCTGGAAAAGCCGGCGGTCATCTACACCATCTACACCCCGAGAAGGATGTTGGAGGGACACGGGAAAACCCAGCTGCACTGCCTGTCTCCCCGCCAGCCCGAACAGCTCCCAAACCTTGCGGCACCGCCGGGCTGCTCGGTGGTAGCTCAGGGGCTCTAGCAGCAGCGCCGGCTGCCCTGGCCCTCGGCTGTCCCCCCGGCCAGGCGGCGGGCACAAGCTGCAGCCCTGNCGGCCAGTAGCCTGTCCCGGATCTCCCAGGCGAACATTGTCGGGTTTTGTCTCTTGTACTCAGCGATTTTATCCACTACTTTGGGAGTGGCCACTTTGGGTTTAGAGCCGCCGATCACGCCGGGCTTAATGCTCCCCGTCTCGTAATACCTGCACAAAGGACAGTCAGTGACCTGCCGTGCCGAGAAGGGCCCCGCCGTTCCCGAACACTTGGTGCCCGGCTGCCTGTCGGAGCGCCCCGCGGCCCCCTGCCCCGTGCCCCGCCTCGGCTNCTCTGCGAGGCGCCAGGCCGCCTGGAGCTGGGGCTGACGCAGTCCCTTCGCCTCTCCAGGACTCGCTCCCGCTCTTTTTTTTTTTTTTTTTTTTTTTTCCTTTTTT
>WEIV01009522.1:273595-293349 GCA_013390005.1 Calyptomena viridis
GGTGTGCGGCTCAGTGTGGGAGACGGACGGGGAGAGAAAGGAAGAAAGGAGATGAGGGAGAGAGAGGAAGGAAAAGGAGAGAGACAGCAAGAGGAGAGAGAAATCAAGAGAGAAAGATATAAAGAAGAAGAAAAAAAGAAAATACATAGAAGCTAGACAGACCGAGAGGAAGAGAGAACGAGACAGAGAGAGAACGGAAGAGCAAGGGAGCCTCTTGCAGCTCTTTAAAGCAAGAAGTTCGGCCCATTGCAGTAGTTGCAAAGTTTCACACCATTTGGGGAAATAACAGCAAATCCAACCTCACACTTTCCACATCTGTGCTGCCTGGGTTTTTTTGTTTGTTTTTTTTTGTTTGTTTGTTTGTTTTTTAATGCTAGAATGAGATTTTAAAATTATTTCAGAAATAAGTCCACTGCTAAAATAGACGTGGCTTTGACCTAGCAAAGCAACACAGAGCAAGTAAAAAACTCCTTCTTAGAGTAATAACTGGGGCGAAAAGACAAGGCAGAGATTGCTGTGAGATCAGTTTTCAGACTTTCGAGTTTACCATCATCTCAAATGTACTTCCTTCTCTTTTCCTCCTTCATCCGTTGCCATGCCTTTGCTTATCTCTCACAAAACAGCCCCCCCCCTTTTTTTTTTTTCTAACGGTTTTGAGTAAAGAATCTCTGAGAGATCTTTATGAAATATTTTCCGCCGTCTCATAAATCATTTTGGCACTTCAGCTGATATTTTATCTTTCTCTCTCCCCTCTCGCTTTCCCTTGTGTGCAAAAAAATGATGATTTGGAAAATAAAATTTTTTCGTTACACCACTGGGGTTATATGTGAGGTGAGTCCCCGGGCTGTGGGGCTGCCTGTCGGACAGGCACGGTTGGCACGGCTGAGGCGGCCCTGCAGCACCCCTGCACAGGGCGAATTTTCCGAGGGCGTAGGGGCTCTCCGCTGCCCGCTCAAGAACGGTGATCGCTGCCGCCCGGCTGGCGAAGGCAAAGTACCTCTCTGTCCTGCCCGTGGAACTCCCGCTGCACGCTAAATTGAGTGCGACCTCTGCTCTCCGCGAGCAGCCCCGGCGCTGGGTCAGGGGTGCCCCGCTCGCTGCCGATCTCCCGCGACTTTGCCTCGCCCACCCGCACCGGGNCCGGGATCCCCAGCACGGCCCGACACGGCCCGGAATGGGATGGCCCGCGCGCACCTGCCGGCTGGACAACGATGGCTATCGAGTTCCCTTGGCAGCAGACACTCGTGTTCGCGGTGGGGCCGGGAGCCTGCTGATCGCCGGTGCCGGTAACCCCTCCAGTCACCCGGCGCCCCCCGCGTTGCCCGTGGCTGGAAATTGCCCTGTTACGACTCTTCCCCGCCGGGCCGCCTAGGTCGCTTCTCGTCTTCCAGCAGCCACCCCCGCCCTTCCTCACTTCCTCCCGAGGCACCCCGGATCGCCCCTCGCCCTTCGGGCCGTGCTCAGGCACACAGTCGAGCTCGAAGGCAGCGTGGGAGGTGAGGGTGGGAGTCCCCGGCAATGCCGGGTGGAAGGCACTAACACTTGGGGAGTTCATGGACCCTCTCTCAGAGATGGTTTGAGCCTTTGTAACTTCTGATTGTACGGTGAAGAGGTAATAACTTGGTCGTGGGTCGGGGCAGCCAGTGATCCCCAAATCTCGTCACGATAATGCATTTTGCCGTAGTTTCTTCACTGTTTTGTCATATCACTGAGGAGAAAGGCAGGAAGAACAGACTCGAGAAATACATAAGGTGAGCGCTCTGCGAGATGAAGCCTGAGTCCTACGGCGCAGAGGCAGCCTCTGTAAACGGAGGGTGCCCGAGCTTGGTACAGACTACTTTCTGAGGAGAGGGAAGGGATGGGAAGGGAAGGAAATGGAAGGGGAAATAAGAAAGGAAAAGGCTTCCCATTTCCTGTCCCCTTCCCCTACTACACATACCACAATATCAGCGGTGCCCCTTCCCACACCAGACTTCCTGGAAGTATTGCTTTGGCGACATTTCAATCCACCGAATAATTTCTGCCTGCCCAAATTAAAAATACCGGTGCCCTCCGGGCACAGCCATGTGCCCTGAGGGACTGGGCGAGGCTAAGAACACGGGTCTCTTCCCACTCGCGCGGCTTCACACACATCTCCCGAACCTATTCCCACTGCACCAGGCCTGGGCGCTTATTTCCCTGTTCTGCTTTAAACTAATTCTTTTTCTTTTCCCTCGCTTTTATTTCTTTTCCTCAAAGAGGATCTGAAGATCTCCCTCTTCTTCTCTAACCCAGCCTCCCCTCAAAGCTGGAAACATTTACACTTCAAAAGAGGCGACTGTCTCTCTTCGGAAATTTCAAGAAAAATAAACTTTTGGGGGGAGTTGCAGTGATAACCATCTTTCGATCTGCTTCATTAGCCGGCTTTCTCCAGCTGATCAAGTCGAAATCTTCTCCATTGATCCTGTTTCCCACCCTCGGCTCCAATACACATAACTGCGAGGGCCTTGTCAGCTCCCCTACGAAGTCCTCTGGGTTCTCTCGTACTGCCTTGGTTTCATCAACTTGCTGCCTCGTCTTGTCCCTGGAAACCGGGTTATACAGACGCTGCTCTCGGGAACTGCCTCCCCTGTTCCACTGCCCGCCCGGGAAGGGCGCTGCGCCCAGGAACAATAGAGGTCGAGCGGCGGGGGGAGAGCCTCAGAGAGGTCAGGCCTGGAGCAAACGGTTGTGCCTGCGATCGCCGTTGGCTCCAGAACCAGGACTTGCAACCACGTTGGCTCACAGTTTTCTACGGATTGTCTGTAACCAATTAGGGTGGAAAACAGTTAAATGCGACCAGTGGCCACAGGACACCGTGCTACAGGACAGAAGTTTTGTATTTGTACGACATGGAGATGCCACTAAGTCCTCGGCTCCTCACCCCGCCTGTCTTCTCCTTGCCAAGTGCGTGAACGCTTACAGCCTAAATGTTGGTAGTTTGAAGGTGTTTTAGTTCAGCCCTTAATATTCCCAGCACTATACTTACGAATTCACAGGATAAATCTACGCTATGTATTTTTTTGACACATATAGTTTCTGCATCAACTAATTTTCTCTCGTGAGAAAGTCGGTGGCGAGATCCCTGGTTGTGAAAAGATAAAGAGGGAAAAAAATATTAAAAAAATCCCCACAGGGATAAAAGCATTCAAGGGAAGGAGTCTGCGTGTGTGTGAGTGTCAGAGGGTCTTCAAGGAAAGGGGGCGCTTTGATAAAACCTTCCCGGACGACTTTTGGGATGCTTTGTCTGAGGACAGGATGATTTCTGGCCTGAGATTTTCCGCTGCGTCTAGCCAAGGAACACCCAGGGGAAAGAGGTGTCCACACCTTTGCTGTAGAAGTGCTGTGATCTGATCTTCCCAGGGGGAAGAGGGCGATGAGGCAGGGCGGAGGTGCCAGGCAGCAGCGTGGAGATACGGAAACAGAATCGAAGCTGTCTGAGAGGATTTCCCTGGGTCGCGTGGGGCCGCGCAGGGCCAGGCAGGGCAAGAAGAGGCAGACGGGGTCCTGCTGCCCCTCCCCGCCCCCCCCAGCCGGTCTGGCCAGGAGACCCGAGATTGCTTCTGGTGGCCGAGTTTAACAATTAAACATAAAGTTAGGTTTTAAACGAACAATTAATAAGAAAGCTCGAAAAGAATAAAACCCCCCGTCCTTCCCCTCCCCCTGCGTCTCCGAGCCCCTCTTCCCCTCTCCCTCTGTCTCCCCCTGTAAGCACCTCTGGTCACGTTGGAGGATGAGTTTTTGGAGAGCTTCTGGTACAATATGGAACACCACGGGCTGCAATTTCACACTCCACAGCACATTCCCCCTAAAGCTACTTTCTTTTTTTCCCATCTAAGACCCCCTCATGTCTCCCCCTCTCTCTTTCTCTCTGTCTTTTGTGAGCCATGGGTGGGTTGCATGTCTGGGGGACGCCGTGGCCGCGAAGAGGCCGGCGGCCGGGCCCTGCCAGCGGGGCGAGTGCGTGTGTGCGCCGGGGGGGCCGCGCTCCCCCCTCGCCCTGCCTGCTGCTGGCTTTTCCCTTCTCTGCATTTGTTTGCCCTGAATGGTAATAGCCCACGTGTGCTGCTCTTTATTCAGTCACCGACACTTTAACCTCTCCTCTTTACAAGAGAGCGTTTGCCACAAAAACGAGACAAGCCGAAGACCTTTTGCTGCCTCATTGAGGGGAAAAAAAAAGGAAATAAAAAGAGGGAAAAAAAAAAAAAAGAAGAGTGGAGCGGGGGGAGCCAACAATGTGAAGAGACACTTCTGCAAACAAAGCCGTCTCTTAGCGCACCAACGCGGCCGGAGCTGGGGCGAGTCTCCAAGCCTTCCGGGCCACAAACATATGGGGACAGGGACGGCTTCAGAACAGGCCGTCCCAGCCTGCTCCCTCCCTCCCTCCCTAAGCAGGCAGGCAGGTTGGGGCTTCGGTCCATCCCTGCCCCCGAACTTCCCACCCAGTCCCAGTTTGGGAGAGCCCTCGCTGTAAGCAGGGTCCCCCGACCTGTCTCCTGTCGAGGGCCAGCATCTCCTCCGCGGGCCAGCATCGCCCGCTCGCCACAAACCCGCTGCCACTGATCTCTCCTTTTGTCTGTTTCCCAGAGCCTGAGTCCCAGAGCCCTCTGCCTCTGCCTGCTCATTTCTTTGCCCTGGAGCGGCAGAGTGGGGGTGAGTTCTAGGGGTTTCCGTGCTTCTCCTCTGACCCAAAAAGGACCTGTCCCGGGTGTGAACCCTGCTGCCTCTCTCGTGATGGGAGGCTGTGGCACTGGCGAGGTCCAGCTGTCTCTTCTCTTTGCCCTGGGTTGCCGCTGGGGTAAAGGCGTGGGAGCCCACTCTGCTGCCTCCTCCTCTCCCCCCCCTTCCCACCCCCTCCCTCCGCTGGAGATGTCTCTTTTTTTTTTTGTCCTCCTCTAATTTCTCCATAAAACTCCCGATGAGTGAATTAGACGCTTATTAAAGTCTCCTTTTAATCAGCAGTAGTGGAAGATCCTCCCTCCCTCCCTCTCTCTGCCCGTCCAAGGTTAGTTTGCCTCAGGGTGATTTGCAAATGTTAGGATTTACAGTTATCACACGCAAAAACATTTATATAACCCCTAACTATAATACACCCATAAAAACGGGGAGGCAGCGAAAACTGCTGCTGATCAGCAAAAAACCCTATGGCTTGCCCATTAAAGTCCCAGGAAAGGGTAATTCCAGCAGTCAGAGGGGCCAAAGTGTGGTAATGACTGCCTGGGATTCACGTGTCCAAAAATGATCGTACAAAGAGACCTGCCGAGGAGAGTGACGGCCGCTTTGCTCCGCTCCCTCCTCAAGGCCAGCGGGGGAAGTTGGGAGCAGACTTCTCCGCACTTGCATTAGAAAGTGATAGATATGCCTCGAGACTTTACTCACTCCTTCCTTCCTTCCTGCCTGCCTGCCTTCCTTCGCCTTCCTTCTCCTTCTCCTTTTCCTTCTCCTTCTTCTCCCTCTCCTTCTTCTTCTCCTCTTCTCTCTCTGGCCTGGCTGACCCCGGACAGTTTCTATACACATACAAATTCACCTCCCTAGAACAAGTTGCCCCTGTCGCGTTTCTGGCAGTGCTTCCTAAGCCGTGTTGTGAGCCTTGCCTCTGCCCCCTGCTTCCCTTCGCCACGGACGGCTCTCCGGCCCGATGGGATGCGCCGGGAGCCGGGTCGGGGAAAGCAGGCTCGTTTCCACCGCTAAACAAAGGCTGGAAACGCACCAACAAAGGATCTGGCGCGGCCCGTCCTGCCGGTGCGAGAGCCCCAGGTGAGGGCTGGGGCTTTCCCGGCCGGGCGTGGGGGGGGTCCTACTTGCGGAGCAGTGCTTGAATCGGCGCGGGGTAAAGGCGCGAGTCTGCAGGGCGTCATGAGAAACTGCTCGTAAGTTAGTGGGAAAACTCTCTCCCCCGCTCTTCTCTTTCTGGGAAAGCCGTGAAAACGGGAGAATTCAGTTCTCCCTTTCTCTGTTCCCTTCTCAAAGAGGGGGTCGCTTCCCTTCCCCTGTCTGGGAGCCGCCAAAGCCCAGGTTCGGCGCCTAATTAAGAAGAGTGGCAGAAAGACTCATTCCTCTTTAACATCAGCTGTTAACGGCTCCGGAGTTTACTGCCTCTGAGGAGGAAGACACAGAGGGAGAGGCAGGGGGATGGAGTATGAGGGGAAACGGAGGGGCTGAAAGAAGTGCGGGGTCTCTAAGAGTGGTGGAGGAATAGAAGGAGAGATTAAAGGCAGGGGAAGACATGGGGAATTTTAACTTATAAAAAGGAGCTAGAAGGTAGAGGGGGCGGGGAAGGACTGAACTGTGGGCCGACACCAAATCCCTCCAGCTTCCCTGGCTGTCTCAGCTGGGCAGCTCAGGAGGGATGCGGAGTCAGAAGGCAACTGTGCGGGCGCGCGGGAGTGGCACGCAGAGAGGAGAGAGGAAGAGCCGATCCGGGATGAAGGGACGGATGAAGAGAGGGAGCATTTCCGAGCCCGGAGCGCTGTTCTCGGGTGCCTGTCTTGTTTTCTCTCTCGGACCCTGGTCTCCCTCCTTCCTCTCCTCTCCTCTCTGAGAGGAAACCAAACGTCACCAATCAATACGAACCCCGGCTCTGTGAGTGCGTGTGTGGGTGTGTGTGCGTGTGTGCGCGTATTTGTTGATCCTGACCTGCTGGACTTCAAAAATCTGCCTCTTCCGACTCCCTCCCAGCCTGTAAGTTCAGAATTACAACCTTCTACATCTATGCAAACTTTTATTTATAGGAGAATTCCTTTCTCTAGGAAAAAGAGAAATTGTCACCATGTGATCGGCTAATTTCTGGCACATGGAGCTTTACCCCTCCCCCAGCGTGGGGAAAAAATGTCTCCCATGGATCTCTTTGAACTGTGCACAATCCATAACTTTGGCAATGTATATATAGTGATATTTCTGCGAGGTAGTTTTCCAGGGTTAGGGGAGATGGTTGCATTCTGCTAAATGGATCCTTTGTGGTGAATGTAGATTTATTCCCAGTTTTGATTTATAATTAAATTAGCTTCTAATTCGCAATATGTGTGTCTGTGTTTAAAATGTATCTAATCTGTAAAATTCAGGATGGGGGCACTTTAAATGAAAATCTACCTTTCGCCTCAAGGGTTTCTTTATGAAGGGATAGCCAGGAGGACAGCGTGCAGCAAGAAAGTGAGGCTGTAATTTCCATTAGGAAGTGTCAATCAATCCTTCTTTTCAATACATCAATTAATAAATCCGATTGGTGTTGCGGGCTGCTCCCCCCGGGCACTCTTTCTCGCCGGATGGGGAAGTGTGAGGGGAAGGCGAACTTTGTCAGGGAAGTCCCCGCAGGCAGAGCCCGACCCGACCCGCCCCCTCCCCTTTTCCCCCGCTCCGGCCCTGCGCGGGGCTCCGGGATCGACTCGAGCCTCGGCGCGGCGCTGGGGGCGGCAGGCGAAGCCGGCGGGACTCTCCCCATCGGCTCTCGGGGTCTGGCAGAGCTAAATTAACACAGCTTGGTGAGATACGGTCGATTTTTTTTCGACCCTACGGCGGGGGCGTGCACACGCGGTTAGATCCGGGCCCGGGACTCCCCATCGTAGTTGATTTATATTTAGGCTTCACTTACTTAAACGACCCTCCCCTCCCCGTCCCGCCCCACGCAGCTCTAACCCGGGCAATAACATCGTCGGTTTGATTGGTTATTTTCCAACAGAACCACAGCACCTAGCTTTAATTTTTCACAATTAAAAAGGGGCCGGGATGGTGGGGAACTCCTCCAACCTGACAGCTCGCCCTAGCTCTCCCTGCTGTTAGCATGCGCTCCGCATCTACAAATTACCGGGGAAATGGGGAAAAGGGGTATTTCTTTATTATTTTTTTTTTCCGCGAAAATACAGTTGTGGCTTGGTTTGTCTATAATTTAGCAATTACATCGATTCTCCTTTATTTTCAAGTGGCGCTGATAGTTCAGCAGAACAACACCGTGGTGGGCAGGCGGGTGGAAGCCCGAGAACAGCCCGGCTCGGGGGTGCCCGGTGCCCACATGGGGAAGGCTGGCCCGACGGGAACAGGACAGGTGTGTGGAAGCGGGACGGCGCCGAGACAGGGCGGCACCGAGATCCTGCGTTTGGGTCTCTGCCCTTAGAGCTTCACAGTGAAAAAACCCCGACAAACAAAACTAATCCAGTGTGTTGCCTCTCCCTGACAACACACACACGGTATTTTATAGAAATCCAGCTACAAAACGGGCTGACTTTCCTGAACCCACGACCAATGTAAAAAAGACTGTTAGAGAGAGGGAGAGCATCCTCAAACTACTGCGTAGTCATCGTCATCATCAAACCTGTCCATTTGATTTAAAAACAGCATGATAAGGAGCATGCTTTCACTGAACGCTGTCTCCACAATTTTCTTTTTTACCCCAGCAACATGACTTTGTACCCTCAGATTTGCGGACTGCTGTCGGTTTGAGTTGCTAGGCACAAGAATCGTTTTGTGTGTCTTCAGCGAGAGGGGTAACTTTGGGTGAACAGAGCGCTGAGAGCAGGAGCACAGGGGCTGCGGGGCTGAACTTCGGGAAGGAACGAAGTAAAAAGAAGAGAGAGAATGAGAGAGAGTCTCCCAGGCAGCTTGATCCCATTAGCTCCGTCCTTGGGTTGCATATTTATACGGTCTAGGAGGTGAACAGATGGACTATCAATTTAATTCCATCTTCAACACCATCAGAGATTGATTTTCTACTCGCTTTTAATTTTGCCATAATTAATTAGATCATTACAACTGTTTTCTATTGATCTCCCTATTTAAACCTCAGATGCAAAGGGACTTCGGCAGATCCTTTAAAAACACAGAAGGGAAAAGGAACAGAGGGGCTTGCAAACTTTCTGAAGGTTTTTTTTTTTTTTTCAGTTTTAACTTAGAACATTTTCGATGCAGAACAGCGAAAAAGGGCCTCTGTGGCCTTTTCTTTTAGTAGGCCTTTTTCGTTGTCTTTATATTTTTGCTTTACGTTTTGGGGAACCTTTGTCGTATTTTTCTATAGTCTACTGCATATATAATGGATTTAATTGGTTTGATTATGAAAACATAAGCTTACACGTGTATGTGCGCGTATATATCCACACACAACGTATTTAATATTGAGATTTGCAGAGGTGGTGCACACACATTTGTATGTGGGGAATCTATCGACAGAAGAGATGTGGTTTTCTGAAGGGCGAATATTTTTATTTGCCTCCCATACCTGTCTCTCTTTTCGCCTGAATCCCTCTCTAAATGGGCGATATTTCACCCTGCGACTCCACAAGAAATGACAAAAGAAAACCGGCGCTGCCGGCTCCGGTTCCCAGCCTCGGTCCCCGCACCCGCCGCAGCCTTTCTTTCCAAGCCTCTCCTGCAGCAAACGATTAGCAGTCGAGGCAACAGCTCGGCTCTGTGTTGGCGGTCGGTGACGTTTGCATTTTAAACCTCTATGTCCTTTTCCCCAAAAAATCACTAAATTAGGAGCTCTGTTTATATACGGAATTTGAGGGAACCACACCGTATAATTACGCCTTTACCGCGAGCGGCAGCGCCGAGGAAAACATCTCCTCTCCGACAGGGTTTGTTTGAAGCTTTGTTTGCAAATCATAAAATTGCTGACTGGGGGAGGGATGCGATCCGGAGACCCGTCCGTCGGCGGGGCAGGTTTGGGGGGCGCAGAGCCAGCCCCCCGCTCGGGGGCGACGCAGTCTCGGCCCCCGNCACAGCGAACAAAGTTTCACCAGGTGGGGAGTCTGTGGGGGAAGAGTTTAGGCAATGCCCTGAACTTTCTGCGGACGGGAGGGAACTCCGGGGTGAAGGCAAATCGACAAAAGCCGGTGGCGAGAGCTGGCACGGCCGGCCGGGGCGCCTGGAGGGCAGCAAGGCAGAGCGACCGGGGACGCTGGCGGCCGGGCGGGGAGGGGCCGGGACTCGACCCGGTTCTCGCTCGCGTCTGGGGGTTCCCCTGCGGGTCCTTGAGAAGCTTCCAAGGTAAATACGATGGGAACCCAGCCTTTCGAGGTGCTGGAGCGGGCATCCGCAAGGAAAGGGGACATTTAGCAGGTGAGATAGCAAGTGTTAGAGGGGAATCTGGCGAGGCGAGGAGAGTGTGTGTGGAGGAGAGCAGAGGAAGGCTGCCTCCTGCCAAAGGAGGGAGTTGGGGGTGATGGTCTCATCCCTCCCTGCTGAATATTCAGCGCCCCCCCTGCCTTACCTGCTCTCCCTGAGCTCTGAGCCATGGCTCCTCTGCCTAATGGCCCGTCTCCCCGGGACGGCTGCAAGCCAGTAGATCTGCCGCGGCCTTTTCTCCGCTTCTCTCCTCCCCGCTTGGGTGTCTTGCTTTCCCCCGCTGACTTTCGAGATCTAGGCGCAACCACCCAAAACTAAACGGTTTAGATAACAACACACACACCAGAGCACCACCACCACAAAAAAAAAAANNNNAAAAAAAAAAAAAATAGCCAGCCACAGAGAAAGAAACGTCGCTCTACTGAGCCGGGACAAGCTAAAAGGAGGGGAAAATAAATAACAATCAAAGCAAATGCAGCGCTGCTGCTTATAAAAGTGGAGAGGGACTCACCTGCTCCAGTCTAACAGGGCTGTGCAGCCAGGAAGGAAAGGGGCTGTGGGAGACGTGCGGAGATCCTGCGGGAAGGGGGGGCAACGCCTGGACTTTGAATCTGCTTCCAGTTGTCCCCCTCCCGCAAACTGGCTACCTGTGGGGAAGTTTTGTTGCAATAGCAGATTAATTTGTTGTCTTATTACCATAAAAATGTGCTTGGAGTGAGGCTGGCAAGGGAGAGGGGGACGCGGGACAGAGGAGGAACTTCCTCCAAGTTGAAAAGGGAGGCGGTGGGTTCAGGCTAAGCGCGTCGGGGACGGGGCGGGGGGGCTTAGTCTGGACGGTGGCGCAGCCCACCCGGGAGCTGGCAGCGGTCAGCTGTGGGGCCCTGGCAGACTCCAGGTGGGGTGGCGAGGGACGGGGATTCCGCCATTTACTTTGGAGACGACGGAAGACAATCCTGGGAAGTCTACCTCTGTGAGCACCTAGCTTTTGCTTCTGAGAGATTGTCTATCTGCCCATCCATCCGTCCCTCCATTTATCTGTCCACTCTCTTTTTCCTTGCTCCTGCGACCGCGTTTCGGTACTGGCTTCGCAACTGAAAATAAATAAATGATAAATAAAACAAAGCTCCAAAGAAAAGAAGACAAATTCCCAGTGCTAAAGACATCACTGAACGAATATTTTTCTTTCTCTTTTTCTACCCCTCCTTTCCATCTCCCCATTGATTGAAAGTCTCTCTCAGCTCCAACAAGGAGTTCCAGGAAAAATGAACCATTCTGCTATCGATTCTTCATTAAAATTACATTTCTGCATTTGCTAAATTGGTTTTAAAAAGCTTCCCCTGTTATTATTGTCTTGTCAGAGCCGACGGTGCTGGGCAAACAGTGTTTAAAAGCTTGGGACCTCTCCAAGATGAGGCTGTTGGGGGTTATGTGTGTGCATATGTTTCTTTTTCTGAAGTGTTTAGGAAAACGTTAACAACACGGACTGGAGAAAAGCATGCCCCAGATAAGTGGAGAATTGTGAAAATAAGGAAGGCGGAGGGAACACTTCCCTTCATATCACTTAAAAATCGTCCATTGTCTCTTCAAACAAGGGAAGAAAAAGTTAAATTTTAAATATTAATTGGGACACCAAAAGTCAATAATTGCAGCAACGAGTATTTGCCTCAGATGTCGTGTACAACCCGGTCTGCAGCTGCCTCCGGATCTGTCTGGAGCAGTTTCTCACCTTCTTGCAGCCCGAGCTTTGCTCTCAGCCGCCCGCTCCTGCTGCGCTGAAACGTGCTTCCCCGGTAAGATGTTTAAATAAGTCCAGCTAACCCTCATAAACGCACCAGATTCCTCCAACCTAAGCCCAACAAACCCCACGGAATCCCCGTCCTCCCTCCCCAAACTGGTGTGGGAAAAACCCACGAGGGACTCTGGGAGATTTACTTTGAATTCTGCAAATCTCTCTCGAAAGAGCAGGGAAGCAGAAATGTCTTCCTGATGTGTTTATCCCCTAATCAGTTCATTAGTTATAAACAACATGACATTAGAAGTTAGGAGGCAGTTGATATTAATTTTTATTTAACTAGTTGATGTTTAATCCGTCACGCCAGACTGCTTAGAGAGAGCTGCCTGACACAAACCAGTTAGAACTTCATACACCGCGATGATCGGCCGGGCACCGGGACAAACAAACGGAGGAGGGGGGGCGAGGGGCAGGGAAAGGGAAGGGGGAGAAGGAGAGAGGGCCAAACCCGGGAAAGAGGGAAAAGCAGTAAAGGAGGTTGGAAAATCCTCCCCTTACTGGAAAAAAGGGGGTGTGTGAATCGGCAGAGAGAGGGAAGTGGGGGACGAAGTATGAAAAATATCGCCAGGAGGCTGAGCCGAGCGGGCCGGGAGGAGCAGGTGCCCATGCCAGTCACCCCTGCGGGCGAGGGGGCGGCCTGGCGGGCGGCCCGGTGGCGCGAGGCGGGCNCGGGGGGGCGGCAGGGGTGACGCGCAGCTGCGCGCCGTCGGGCAGAGCGGGGGTCGCCGCCGAGACTCCTCTCTTAATTAAAAGGGGCGCCGGTTAATTAGAACGGGTGTGGCCGAGGGAGAAGAGCAACACACGACGGATAAACGGTAGCCGGGCTGTTCCTGTCTTCCCGGGGTGTAACAGTTCCTTTTGGCGTCAAACTGCGACCCTTAACCAGGAGCGCAGGTGCTACTGCAGATAAAAGGAGTGAACGATTATGGGTACACTTACAGACACACTTCTCTTCCTACCTTAGAGCTGTGCTGAAGTATTATCTAACTCGAGTCTAGAATTACAGACTTCCCTGTTATAATTCCTTGTTTTTCCCCTTGCAGCAAATTGGTGCTCTAGAAATGGTTGCAGCGTACCTGTTTGGCCCTACACCATCTTATATGCGTGAACCTCTGCTTTTTACCCACTGACCCTGGCGGCATGTATAGGACCCCCGCCCTGCCTTTGCTCCCGAGGGGAGCACTGAGCATTATCCCAACACTTCCCCGTTCTGCGGCGGGACCCCCCGCGTGGCTGGTGCTGTGCTCCCCTCGTGTGCTCTTTAGTTCAGCACTGTTCAAAATGTATTAATGACAGCTATTATAACTATATACACATGTATTTCACAATTAAATAATTTCTTGGCGAACCAGGAAAACCCTCGGCAGCAGTTCGGTGCGTTGCTCGCTCTGGACGTCTGTTCCTCCGTGAGGCAGTAGCTGTGCGGCTGTGACTACAGAGAAAGTGTTCCTGCCTACGACCCATATTTTAATATCAATTTCCATATTAATCAATCACCCCAAACATCTATCTGCTGGATAAAGGAAATAGTTCGCATTCCGAAGAAAATTGCCTGCTTTCCTGCAGTTAATAGTTAACTCCGGAATAGAAAGTTCCCAGGAAATGCAAAGGCAGGGGGAGCATGGCTCTCCTTGCTTCCAGCCAGCACCGGCCACCGCTTCGCCCTGACCGTGGCTGCTCGTATCACTCGGGAAAATCTCAGTTCCTCTGCTGCGGGCTCCGGCTGCCTGCGTGTTTTAAGGAAAAAAAAAAAAAAAACAAAACAACCAACCCAAGACGTAGTGTTTTAAGGAATAAACTTCTAATAGGGCTGTGGTGTGAAGAACGGAGGCAGGCAGGCTCTTTCCCCATAGATCGAGACAGAAAGTGGCTGCAACAGGTAATAGGGCAGGCACCAGCGACACGGGGCGATCAGGGGCGACCAGTGGCGAGGAGAAAAGCGTACTCCTCGTCTGTTTGGCTTGAGAGCATCGTAAGGAACTGCGAGCTTTTCCCTTTGTCCGACGTCTCCTCTTCCTTTCTCTGAGGCAGGGTGTGCCTTGAAGTGTGGGAGAGGGTATTAAAGAGGTTATCTGCCGAGGAACCGGTGAGGGAGATGAAGGGTAGGGGCGCGGCTGGACCCTGGCCAGAGGCTGCGGTTCTCGGAGGCTGCTCCTTGCGGCCCGGCCGGCCAGCAGCCGATCACAGGCAGAGCCGGTCCTTTACCGAGAGTTTCGGGGTGACTTCAGAGGGGAGGGATGTCCTTGTCGCTGCGGCTCTGCTCCGCACTGTTGCTTTAGTGTTGGGCTGGCCACCTGGTGCCTTTTGGCTGTCATGGTGGAACTGGGGAGGACACACAGAGAAGCGAGAGGAGCAGAACAAGGAGTGGGCCTCCCCCTTGTTTCGTAGAGGCTGTGGGATGAGCACGAACGCCTCGAGCTACAGAATTTGGGGGATACTGCTGGCACAGGGAGAGGCTGCCTTTCACTGGGCTGGCCTGGTGTCAGAGCAGCGGAGTGGGAAGGGGTTTGCGAAAAGTATGGAGCGGGTGGGAAAAGTGCCTGGAAGGCAGTGAGTTAGGGTTTGCCGTGGGATGGACCCCGCCCGACAGCCTGCAGGACCCATCCACAGGGGCTCCCGCTGCCTTCGGATCTCTCCGGCGGGGTGTCGGGGTGCTTGCAGTGGGAGCGGGCGGGAGGAAGCAGGGAGAACTGCTGCGGGTGCCGCAGCCTTGGCCTGAAGTTGCCGGCCGGGACGTGGCGCAGGGAGGAGCGGGCTCGGCGGGCGTTCCGATGCCTCCTCGGGACACCAAGCCCCGCCGGCTGCGGGAAGCCGGGTCTGCGGCCGAGATCACGCCGGGAGTTCCTGCACCGGCCCAGGAGGAGCCGGGAGGGGCGCGCACCCCCGCTGGCCAGCGGTTCCTTGCGCCTCGATAGCGGGGTGGCTCTGGCCCTGTTACTGGCGGGGCGNGGCTTCTGCCCCAGACCCGGCAGAGCCGGGGGGTGTTAACCCCTCGCTGCCCTGTGGTGACTCTCAGATTCAAGAGTGCTTCCCAAAATGTTTCCACGCCCCTGGGCCGGAGGCGGCGGCTGGCAAAACCAGACGAAATATCCCGGGATTCGGGCTATACCGCTCTCCCTGAGCAGGGCCGGGGGCGGGCGGGAGGGTGGACTGTCAGGAATGCTCTCCCGGGGTTTGCGGAGACGTCGGTGTGATCGCTTCTTCCTTCTCCAGGTAGTTAAACACAAGTTTCTAGCTCAAGAAAGGGGATCCGGCAGCCAGGCGGCCTGCAGGTGCCCTGTGCTTAGCGATAGCCTGGGCCCGGAGAGGCCGGGGAGGTGTGAGGATTCGCTCCTTGGATTAGAGTAGGAATGAGGGAGAGGGACAAGCACGCAGGGGACTCCCTCTCGCCAATGCCTGAACTGAAGAAAAGGAAAGGAAAAATGGAAGATCATGTAAAAACATGAGAGGCTGGAGACGCAGAGCGTGCCCTGTACCAATGTGTAAAAGAAGGTGAACATTAAACAAGAATAGAACTAAGTGGTAATCAGAATGAATGGATAGACAGAGAACCGGACATTTATTTTTACTAATATTAGAGAGAAGGGACTGAATAAAAAGGGAGAAATTTAATTTAATGACGAAAGGGGGATGGATGAATGGATGGATAAATAGACAGAATATATAAAATTTTAAGGCAAAAAAAGTAGAAAATGTGAGAGGAGGAAAACACAAAATTTTGAAAAAAGCACCTTTCTATCGTCTGTGAATAGAAAGAAGGGAGTTGACGGAGGAAGAGGAAAAGATAAGTGAGGAAAGGAAAGCATAAAAGGAAAATAAAAGGGAAAGAAAATAAGAGAAGAGTAAAGAGGTTTTTAAGAGCCGTCAAACAGTTGGTAGACATGAGAATTAGAACAGAAAAGCAGAAACATTTATGGCAGTTGTGCCGAGGCGATTTCCCCATTGGCATTTTATGGGGCTCCTAAATCTCAGCTTAACGCTCTTTCGAGCTGTAAGAATTATTTTCCACCGCACTTTTCTTTTTTAGGCTCACTTCCAGTTTCCTTCGCGGGTCTCCCGCAGCAGGCGGAGCAGCCGGCCCCCGAGCAAGCGCCTCCTGTCGGGGCGACGGGCAGCGGGCAGTGGGCGCTCGCCCCTCCGCGTCAGGGGGGACGCAACAGTTCCCGGGCCTCCCGTCCTGGCGTCCCTCGGCATCCAGGGGTCCCTCGGGGTAGCAGCAGGAGCGGCTCCCGGATGCCTCGCTGGTGCCGGTATGGGCCGGCGGGCAGAAGCAACAGTTCCCCGGCACGTCGAGAGAGGGGGATGACCTAGTTTTCTCACGATCTTTCCCGAGGTGGAGAGAGGGGAAGGAACGGCACGGCGAGGTTGCCTAGCTCCGCGGCTCTTGCCGGGCGCCGGAGCGAGGGCTGGAGAATGGCTAAAGAACAACAAAAGATAGACCTCAAGGTGCGAGAAATGAGGAAACAGTGACTCTGCCTTCCCAGACAGCCTGTCTTTACATGCCATCCCCACGTCGGTGGAAAACTCCAACCTCGGTGGAAAACTCCAATGCTCCAAGCACTAATAATGACAAGATGAACAATAATGACAACAACGATAATGCATTTCCCTATATTAAAACATAGAAAATAAATATCCTCCTACACCTGCTGCTTCCCCGGCCCCGAATATCTAGAAAGCTCTAAGTTTTCAAAGTGTTTCCGAACTTGGGGTAGGTTTGGGAGAAGAATATTGACTGGAAGTGTAAAAGCCGGGGGAGAGGTAATTCGTGCGCGTTTCACCTTTTTCCGGGAACACAACCATTGTCCTTGTGACAAGAATATCTGTTATGGTCTGAGAGCTGTAGAGAAAAGGGAACTTTGCAGGTCTGTCTCCTAACTCTGCTGCGGGCAGCATCCTCCGCCTCCTCCCTACTTGCCCCGCCACCCCGGCAGCCCCCGGGCTCTGAACCAGTTGATATAAAAGTGTGTGCGAGAGGGATAAAAGTTCCAGCCTTTCATGAGGGGAGAAGGCTGCAGGGGCAGAAGCAAGTTAATTTCCAGCCAATTTCTCATTACTCTTCTTAACGCCTGTAAGGGAGAAAAAATTAGGCACACAGCACACGTTTTGGCCACTTCATAAAAAATGCAGATTTGAGAGATGATGTGAAATGTGCCCTCGAGTCAATGATTAAAGATAGCTGACTACATTTTTTTTTTTATTTGGAGTTGAGATGAGAAATGCCCCTGAGCTCTGTAGGTCCAGAAAGGGTCCTTTAATAACTGATAAATTGGCTTAAGTACTCCTTCTTCTCCTCTCACTGCCCTCCCCTCCATCCCCTCCACCTCATACGTCGTCGACCACAAGGGAGGAGATGCAATCCGCTGCTCTTCTCCCGGTGATCAATAGGAATCGCTATCTGGGGATTATTTCCCGAGCGGTCCATGAGTGCACGGATAGGGCCAGTCGTGACACTCCAGCGAGTGGGTGCGGAGGGATGCTGTCGCTCCTGCCTTGTCCCACTCGTGTGAGTAGCTTTCCCTCCCCATCACCCCCTTAGCTTGTCAACTTTGCCTGCAAACCGGCCAAGGGACAGAGATTCTAATTCAACAGCATTAAAGATTTGCGCTTAAAAATACTCGAGGGGGCCGATGGCCAGTCTGGAAAGAGGCGTTTTCACGTCTATTTTGAATGCGGAGGAAGTTAAGGAGAGCTAATGGCCACAGGCGTCTTTACCCGCTGCCATCTCTCCCCAGTTGTCAGGAAAACTTTCCTAAGAAAGTTTTGTCATCGACGAATGTCCATGCGAAGGGGGAGTACCAGCCTCCCCCCGCCTCAGCTATTCCTAGCCGGACAAAGAAGCATTTCCCGAGCCCTGCCAGGGGGAGGTTTAAAGACACAATGAAGGGAAACTGTAGGGAAAAGCTCTGATCTGTCTCTTCCTTGCCTGGCGTCAGAGGGTACAAAACGCCCAGGCTGCTGGCTTTCAGGGCGTCGTCGGTGGAAACAGGAGTTAGGAATACTGAGGGAGGGGAAGAAGCTCCAAAAAGGAGTTTCTGGCTTTCTCAAACGCATCCTTCCCTGCGGCCCCGACCACAAACTTGAGAAGAAGAAAAAGAGGAAAGGGAAAGGGAAAGGGAAAGGGAAAGGGAAAGGGAAAGGGAAGGAAAGGGAAGGGAAGGAAAGGGAAAGGAAAGGAAAGGAAAGGAAAGGAAAGGAAAGGAAAGGAAAGGAAAGGAAAGGAAAGGAAAGGAAAGGAAAGGAAAGGAAAAGGGAGGGGCTGGGGGGGGGAGGGGGATAAAATCAAAGCTTTCCAGCCCGCTGGAAGAAGAAATGTGTATTCCTTTTTTCTAAACACTTCTAATTTTTCAAACCAATTGAAAATAATAAAATGTATAAAGAAAGCAGGGATGCAGTTTTCCAGAGCTCAGCTGCTGAATAACTCCTCATCACCAGCACCGATTTCTTTGATTAATCCCGAGGTCTGAAGTGCAAGCAGTTCCAGTGTGATACCTTACACGCCAAGCTGCTTCTGCTTCTCTACTTTGTTAGACTCGTTTATGCGCATTTTTAAACAATAATTTCGACTCCTTTTCCCCTTAATAAATCCATTTTTTGAAGCGGTACCTGCTTTCTAATTGCCCTGAATAAATGCCTTTCCCCATCTCCGGCTTCTCAAGTCCAACGGCACCCTGGTGGGAAGGAGGTCGCAGGCACCAGGCCGGGGGACGGGACCACCCCAGCTTCTGGCAATTTCCTCCTGCTTTGTAGTCAGGAACTTGTAATTGTAATTTCATGTGCGAAACGGTGCAGACCGACATTCACTCTCTTAATGGGACTTAATGTAACTGTGCACGATCCTTCATGCAATCATATATCTATCTAGCTCTCTCATTGCTATACGTATTGCCAATTCTCAGATTCCCTGTGTAACCATAAGTATATATGTTATATTCACAACTACGCACATACACCCGAAATAGATTCATCTGTGGAGAGAAATACGTGGCAATACATACGAAATGTATAACATAAACACGACTCTTTATATCAAAATGAAGAGACTTTAATTTATATATATTTTATTGCATATAATAATTTCTTTTGGAGACAGCTAGGGAGCATTTAGTACGCGGAGAGAGGAACCTGTGTGGAGATTTGAACGGGAACGTTCCCGTGTGCTTGCATAGCCTGTGTTTATGAACATATATTACATTATCTCTCTCTCCCCTCTTGTGCATGTATAAAATATCAACGTGATGCTGTAGAAAAGCTGTGAGCTCTGCACAGTCCTTTACTCTTTTGCCAGATGATGCCGTTGTTTATAAAATCACACTTCTCTGCCAAGCGGCTTACACCCTCTGTACTAATTCACACTACCGAGTCATTTATCCAGCTTTCATTTCTCCGTGAATTACCCGTCTCGGAGTCAACCAGAAGCACCAAATTCCTGCCTTTCTGATGAATGGACAATATTGTCTACTCTTTTCAGGGCGAGAGAAAAATAGCTCGGGCAAAGGAGAGCGAAGCCGGGGGCTGCCCGGCGGCTGCCCCGCAGGGACCGGAGCGGGGCCGGTCCCCGCTTAGCGGCCGAGCGACCCCCCGCGCCTCCCCCCGCCGTGAGTGGGTGAGCCATAGGTACGGCTGCGGCCGTGGGTGGGACAGGCACTGGGGAAGGCTCAGGCTGGAGCCGGGCTGCCCCCGGCGTGGGGAGCCGCAGCCCGCCGAGGATGCGCCTGCCTCCTCTCCCCAGCGTGTCGTGCTTGTGTGCGGTTTTCCTAGGCTGGCTTTGGGCTGCTTCGCAGGAGGCGCTAATTAGAGTGTAACTGCCAGGTCATTGATTTCATGTTACCAGAGTTGTTGTTGTTGTGTTTTCTCTTTTCTTTCCTTTTTTTTTTTTTTTTTTTTTTTT